>JAYKYS010000022.1:1800000-2352102 GCA_036924285.1 Asterella californica | reverse complement strand
GTCTGGGATGGAGTAAACAAAGTCTCTACTACAAAATACACTCAGACACGAAGTCTGGAAAATTTACTTCAAGACGGAAAAGGTAAGGAGGAGCGGACATGAAGCCTAAGCACTGTCATAGCGCAGAAAAACCTGTGTCCAAGTTGGTGTAGTAAGGATCAGGACATCACGAAGTTGTAAACGTAGAGATTGACCTACCTTATAGCGGAGGAAAATCGCAATGAGGTGAGAAAGCTTCAGCGTAAGTGATGCACTGAATCCCCGTAGAAGTTGTACCAGCTCCTCTGCTATCGATTCTCCCATATCCCTTCTTCGGTCGGCTTACCCTTCTGACCTATGCTCAAACCACTATGCCAGGGAAATCCACTGCAACTTCACGATCTCGCGGACTAATGTTAGAGGTCCCAGGAAGAGAGAGTCCCTCGCCACTAGGGCAACCAACGAAAACTCCGTCCCTTCCCACTACAACAGTCAACGGGGCTACCTTAGTTCCCAAAGCCAAGGCCTTGAAAGACCATAAGAACCCGGTTCCAGAATTCCTTCTGTGAGTGCCTAGGGTTATTACAATCGTTTGAGACGCGACATAGTTTGACTCGATCCTTACGGTACCTCCACTGGTTGCATCACTCTATTGGTTGAATCACACTGCGGAGTACCTATGGTCCTCGGAACACTGTCATCTATGCGAACAACAGTTCAGATTCTTTTTCATACAACGCTTCAAAATCCTCGCAAAATTGGATGCAACCTTTAGGCTCGTCTCAATTGGCTCCTTTTGCCAGGAAGCCAACCTCCAGAAACACCAAAATCACAGCTAAGCACCGACAAATTTCCGGCACCATGAACAGATCCCCCGAATGCGAAAAGCGCTTCAAAGCCACGTCCCTATGATCATCCGCCACAGCCGACCCGGCATCTCCTTCCAACCGCATAATTCTTTATGTCGTCCCGAACAAACACTTCATCTAGAACAGAACAGGGAGACAAATGGTGGTATCGATTCACCAGCCGATGAGCGAGTAATGTAGCAGCAGAAGCCCTGTAGCGTGTCTGCGCAAGGTCGATAAAACTCTGCTCTCTTCACCTGATCCCCTTCGGTCATATCCTCACGGTCCCATATCTTCTGCTCATGTGCTCGTGTCCGTTCTGCGTGTCGGTTTCTTAAATGTTCCTCTTTTAAAGTTGCCCTACGATCTAAAGATCGAAAAATTGTCTTATTTTCTAGGATTCTCAAAATTTTAGAAGTAAACTATGCGCTAACGCATAACAAAAAACAGTATAGAGTATACATATTACTCTCTCACTACGGACCTACACGTAGTAGATGCGTAGGTCCGTAGGTGTTAGAGGTATGTTTAAGTAGTTTTCAGAACTTGGAGATGCTGCATGTTCTACTTGTCTTTTTGAGATATGTTCAAGTAAATTATTCAGACCATCCAAACAGTTGGTTACGACATTCCTTGAGTGATTTCACTTTCTGTTCCCCTCTTGACTATGATCAGGTTAGTAGCACTTACATTGCAGAGCTTAATCTTGTTGTGACCAGAGCCAATCTCTCTAGAAATTTCTCTCTATTTTTTTGCTTGTTGTCTTTTTTCCTCCTGGTCAGAAGCTAATGAAGATAGTTGACAAGTGATATCATGAAACAGTGAAACTTTCTAAGTAGATTACTAGAGTTTACATGGCAGCTTGACTAGAGCTCTTTCAAATGAGTGAGCACGAACGTATTTCTTATTCAAGTGCAGTCAGAATTTCAGATTTGAAAGACTGTAGTGCACTCATGCAGAGGAGTTTATGAAAATGGATCATGCACTCTAGTTGAATACTCTTACTTCGAAGCCAAGTGATCTATGGAAGTTAACGTTGGAAACGAACCTCAAATCTTGGAGCTTAGAAGCATTGAAGATAGAAGCAGTTCATTTTTTGACATTGAACATGTAGTGTCGCAGGATTACTCCTTTTGCCCATTTAGTTATACAAGATATCGTTCCCACAGAGGATTTGCACAAGTAACGCTGCTCTAAGTTCCAAGATCTGTTAAATCACGCACACACACGAGTTTTGTCTAGAAATCCCGTCTTCTCACAAAACCACTCGTCTTCCAGGCACGCCAAAAGGTGCTCTGGATCTAAACAAACAACTACTAACTAAAATATCACACAACTATTCACAGAGAAGCTCGGGAAGACGATCTTCCTCCTTCCAGGTCACTTTTTCCGATCTTCTCAATACCGTCTTCCCGAAGCGCTTCTCGTCTTCTGGGGGTTCAGCTCGTCTTCTCGCACCTCCAGAAGACCGTCCTGCTTCGCAGAAGTCGACTAGCAACGGCTGACACACATCGCTCTCTCACTTACATTCCAACGGGTTAGATAAATCACAGGGTGTATGCCCCCTGTAGCCTTCCCAGGCTTCTGCCTATGGAAATGGTCTTCCTGCAGCACTACAACGACATTCACCTTCACGGAAGCTCAATAGAAGTCTCGGAAGCTCACTAGAAGAAGGTAAGAAGATGGGGAAGATGAGAGAAAATGGGGAAGAAGAGAAAATCCAAACAAGAGGAAAACAAGATAAAAAGTAGAAATTAAGATTCCGACAGGCTTCTAGTCCGGATCCTGACTAACAAGCCATCCTTGCTTGTAATAGTTTGAGGAGGAAGACAACAAACGCGAGTACAGTCGCACCGTCTTCTACTTGAGGATGTCGTCTTCTGTTGTGGGAAGAAGGCTTCTTTCTTCTTCTCTTCGCTGCTCTGACTACTCTGTCTTCTGGGATCGCTTACCCATAAGACCGTCCGTACGTAGATCCTAAGTGCTCTATTGGACGAGCCAAGCTACACTTCCACAACTGCTGACAATCACCGCCACTCAAGAAGAACACTTCCCATGCACAATTGGGAGCGAATTCAAGAAAACCCACCACCCAGAAGACACGGATTAAGCTTCTGCACTCAAATCAACAATCCATTCCCCGAGAAGAAGTCACATTGGCATTGGGAAGCTCACTCCCTCTACTTCCTGCGTCTACTCCTCGACACACCAGCCTAGTTAACAGGACTGCACGAGGATGCCGTTCCCTGTTCCTAAACTGTCCACTACCTCTATCTACATCTTCGAACCACTACTGGTACGAACATGCAGACCCCTCCTGTGTATTCCTAGACTATTCGTATGTTTCCAACAACGGGTGTAGTGTGCGAAAAACTGTCTATCATGTGTCTCGTCTCTAATGTGTCTAGTCTGCCTGCACCATAAAATCGATATGTGTGTGCAGCAGCTAGCCCAATTCCTACGCTGCAATCCTACTTATGCCGCTGCCATGAGAAAACAGAGGAGGCGACACCAGGGAGAGAGAGGTGTTGACAGGAGGCTGTCACCCCACATGCAAGCGGTTCCCCCTTCCTAATTAGCCATCCACCTTGTTGCTCCTACGCTACCTACGCTGCCACATGGTATCCTAACTAATTTTACACTGAAAAACTGCCACCCTTAAGATAGCATGTTCGGTCCTACTAAACTTGGCGTTTGTCACTTCGGTTACTATCTACTCTGATTGCACGGAGGCAACCTCTACCTGATCTGCTCTTATCGGAGCTCATAACGCGGCTTCTGATAAGCTAGAAAGCCTTGCAGTTACCTCGGGTGTCACTGAGGTGGCTTCCTCCTCATCGCTCTTCGCTGTCCTTGTTGTCGCTGCGGCTGCGTCTTCCTCGACTTCGGCTTCTACTTCGGAAGACGGAAGCGTCTTCTGGGAAGCTGGGTCGAGTGGTGCTTCCTCGCTCTTCTGAGACACGGGTGCGGTACTAGTGTCACGTCAGTTTGGGCACCTCGGCTAGGTTGACCGAGTGCGAAGTGGCGCATCCCGGTAAGGCCGTTAGTGCAGTTAGGGCGAGTTGGAGAGAGAGCCCACTAGGGGTAAACTTCGCAGGTAGGGCTTGGAGGCCTTAGTTCTTTGAGTTGAGCCTTCAAGCTCCAGGCTATGGTGGATAGTCTAGTTGAGTGTAACCCGGATTCTCTTCGCGTTTAGAGTGGGTTTGGCTTGACCATTTGTGAGTAGTCCTTGTTGTGGTGTTGGAGATGGTAATTTCTCTATTCAGATTACTCAAAGAACTCAGTGCAGGTCGAGACGGAGTTCAGTAAGAGCTCGCTGATCCGAAATTTGAAATCGTCCGCTGGTATCTTCGGGCGTTGTCGTTCGTGCTTGATTGTGTGGAGCCGTGATTGAGGTGTGTGGGCGCCGTGCTACATTGCTGATCGCAGATCGATTTGCTGTTGTTGGGGTCGAGTGGAGATTTCTGTCATGCGGAAGCGCTGCGGAAATTTTGCGGAATGTTCTTGAAGTGTGTTGTTGGAGCCGGATTGCGCGTTTGGGCGTGGCAGCTGAAATACTTGTCAATGTCGGGCCGGAGTGGGCTCTTTGGAAGCGCATTGGAGAGACGATTCCAGTGCACCAAGTTTCGTGGAGTTTGGCCAAGGATTGAAGAAGTTATGGCATGTCGAAGTTCGCTGCTGTGACACCCGCAAGTGCAAAAGGCTAGTTACGTCAGATTTTGGCTCAATTTCGTGTGGAAACTCGAGTTTAGTAGTTGTTTTGTGTGTGTGCATCCGCGAAGTGTGTGTGGTGCATTTGCGAATCTGTTTTGGTGGTGTTCGGGTTGGATTTGGAGGTTCTTGCTGTTTTACGTCAGATTTTGGTCACCCGTGTGCACCCGCAAGCTTCGAGGAGCAGAGGTGCGTGAGTGCGGAGGCGTGAGAGCGGAATGCGAGAGTGCGGAGGCGGAGCGGAGCGGAGCTGAGCCTGAGCCCGAGCCCGCGCCCGCCGCAAGCCAGCTTGCTGGCGTGCGTGAGAGAGGTATTCAAGCTTCAGGTGTGTGGGAAGGGTAAAACCAGCTGGTCACCCATCCCAACACTATTCCTGGACCTGGACTCTTGACTCTGTAGTCTTAGCTTTGGCTTTACCACTAGACCAATAGCTCTTGGTGTCCTACAGGGATGCGTGCAAGTACTTATGGACTTGTATAAGGTAGTAGGAGACCTTCTCGCACGTCCCTAGAGGAGTGGTAGGGCGACCCCACAGTATTAGGGGGAAGCTATAGTTGTGGTAGTGTTTGGCTACACCGTAGAGGCGCGTATGGAGGCAATTGGTGGCAGTTGTCTTGGGTGAGCTAGTAGAGCTACCACGTGGATGTTTTTGGAGCTACTAGAGGTGTGGACATCTAGTTAGTGACCTCCAGTGTCAGTTATGACTGTTGGTGACCATATATTGTGCATGTGGTCACCGACAAGGAGTCGTCAGTCCGGGTGGGGCTGGGTTTCTCTTTATGTGAATGTTTGAGTGTGGAGGGTTATCGTTTGGACTTCTTGTGGTTGGAACCCCTCCATACTCTGCTTCCTGTTTGTGCGCCGCGTTTGCTTGTGTTGGCGCTTGATTTCCGGAGTGAGTTCACTCCAGTGTGCTATCGGTAGTGAGGCTGGAGTTGCGGACCAGTCAGACTACCTTTGTCTCTCTCACGGTGCGGTTGGAGTGATGACCAACAGACCGTGAGAGGCTGCCTGTGGTGATGGCAGGTACAGGTTGCCCTTACCTTGATCGTCCTAGTAGGGCATAGGTGAGCTCATTAGGAGCGAGATTAGGCAAGTGGTGATTACGGTGGTGACGGGGATTGCGACTTCCGGTTGGAGAGTGTGTTAGCGGGATTCTCTCATCACGGAGTTCTCGGGAGGTTCTGGTGGGGACTTCTCCGACAGTGGGTATACACGGAGTGGGGTGAGGTACCGACTACCTACACTATTGCAGTCGGTTGTTTCAGAGGACGAGTCAGACGCAGACAGCGCGTTTTCTGGTGGTGAGTCTAGTGTCACCACACCGTTGTTGTGGGACATGGACGAGATCTATGGGACCACGAAGGGGCCTCGACGTTACTCGGGTACAGTTGGTACCATTGAGCTGGATGACTTCATCCAGGAGTTTGACAGTTGGTGCGATCTGCAGCAAATGCGGAACCCACAGTTGTTTACACCCTTCATGGCGTGGAAGGGTTTGTTCCAGCACTTGGAGGGACCGCCGATGGACGATTATCATGAGTTCAGGCGAGATTACAGTGTTGAGATCGAGTTGTGGAGACAACATTGGTCTCCCAACTACGTTTCTATCAGTACTGGCGTAGTTTCGGGAGGCGTAGCACCTGCGAGTTCGGGTGCCAGTAGCAGTGGTGCAGCCACAGGTGGCGGAGTACCTACTACCGGTGCATCCACAAGTAGTGGAGCAGGTGGTAGTGTGAGCGGGATACCACCAGGGTTTAACCCTGTGGTTCAGTTCTTCCAATGTTTGAGGAAGAACTATCACGGTGTGCGGACCGACAAGTTGAGGAGTCTGCAGGAGTTCCAGCGGAAGACTGGAGAGAGCCTACGCGAGGCGTTTACTCGCATGAGGCGGTTGATCAGCGTTACCCAAGGGGTGACGGAAGCACAGGCAGTCTAGTTCTGGTATGGGATACTAGACCGGGAGCTACGTAGGAGAGTTAGAGATGCTACTCTTCTTAGAGATACCGCTTCGACGTTGGCGGTTGTCTTTAGTCTGGCTGAGCGGATTGAGCTCAACATGGTGGAGGAGAGGGTGGTGGTTGCTGGGTTCAGCAAGGAGACACCACATGGAGCGACCACCTCTTCTCGAGGATCACAGGCTACGCAACAGCGTGGTGGTGGTGGTGGTAAAGATCGTGCGGAGCAGTCACGATCTCAAGGAGGTGTTGGAGGATCTGGTGGGCAGAAGCCCATGCCGTCCTTCTCTAGTCAGCAGCAAGCGGGTCCTTGCTGGACGTGTGATGGTCCTCATCAGCAGAGGAACTGTCCACAGAGGAGAGGTTATGAGACGTCAGGGGCATCAGGGACATCAGGGACGTCTCAAGCAGTACCTAGGCAATGTGAGCATTGCGGACGACCTGGTCACAGTAGTGACCGTTGTTTTGATCTCCATCCCGAGTTGCGGCAAGGGAAGGCTGATCGTGGACAAGGCGGAGGAGCTCAAGGAGGTCGTGGTGGTCGAGCTGGAGGTAGAGGTCCAGCACCTGGGAGAGGACCGGTCGGTCCACCGCCTGCTACGACGTCAGAAGCAGGTATGGCTGCTCGGATTGAGCAGTTGGAGCAGAGGATAGCTAGTATGGCTATGGCTCAGCGGAGATCAGGTGGAACAGAGGCTTCCACGTCTTATGGAGGAGAAGGAGGTGACTTCGACTTCATGGCTGGTGTGGCGCAGATTGAGGCATCTACGGCAGTGACTAGAGGTGCAGTACGTGCCTCTGAGCCACGAGGTGCGTCAGTGGAGTTGGATCCACAACGCGGGGAGGCTGGTAGACAAGCCAGGCTTCCCCAGTCGTTCACGTTATCGGAGGCGTTGAGGACCACATCTATGGTTCCTAATCGACCTACCGATGGTGCAGTAGAGTTGGAGGCATCGACATCCAGGAGTGGGTGTGATGTGAGTCCATCTTCGACGTCTGTGGATGCGACGTCGAACCCGATGTTGGGGGCGGCTACAGCAGTTTTGCGAGCCCCACTATTCTCAGCCACGGATATGAGGGCATTGGGAGTCAACTTGGCTCCAGTGTTCCAGTTGGCGGCCACGCTCAGTGAGAGCGAGGATGTAGTTACCTCTAGTGCTGAAGTAGTTCAGCGAGAGGCGGTAGACGTGTCCATGGAGTCGAGGATCAGGACAGCTACCAGTGGTACTTGGCAAGCGGCGGCTGCTAGGTTAGATGAGTTACCAGCTAGGCCGGCGATTGACCGTGCTAGTTTGGCACCAGGTGTGGTGTTGTTGGACAACAGAAGTGGTATCTTCTGTTTGGTGGCACCTTCAGGGAAAGTGTATCGACCTCAGAAGGTCTTGTTAGACTCTGGAGCCCAACCGTTGATGTTGGGAAAGGCGGCGTGTATTGGTTTGGGTCTGAAGAAGTCCGAGATAGAGAGATGTCCATTCCAGTTGCAGACATCTCTAAGGGGATCAGGAGGTACGGCTCTGCACATGACACGTGAGATGTTGACGGTGAGAGTTCGGCCAGATCACCCCACGGATGGCTCTATGGTGAGGACCAAGGCCATCGTTACAGCCGCAGAGTCTTATGATGTATTGGTGGGAGGTGTTGTGTTGTACCCTATGGGGTTCGTGATCGACTATTGGGCGGAGACAGCATCTTACAGACCAGGTTGGCAGTCCGGCGAGGGACGAGTGAGCCGCTTATCAGTGCGGTTCAGTGCTAGAGTTGGGACGACGGAGCCTACACCAGGGACGATGGCATCCGTTGCAGGGTTCAGTTCGGTCATCACTTGGCCGGGCGAGTTGTTGGAGGGCAATGCCCATGCGGAGGATACTCCGGTCTTTGAGGAGGTGGAGGACATGCCTAGCATGTCTACGTTAGTACCATCTGCCTTGGATGTTCCACTTTGGAGTTCAAGTGGAGAGTTGCAGCAGTATGCTGATCAGTTGGTGCAGCAGGCTTGGAGGGAAGCTTTTGTACCACCAGTAGAGGAACAAAGGGTTGTTCCTGCTACTGGCCCTGTGACCTTATCACCGTTGGATACGACTCCCATTGTGTGGTAGTATCCAGAGGAGGGTGTATGTGTGCTGGAGCTGTTTGGAGGTATCAGCACAGGTTTGGCTGCGGTATTGCAGGCAAGCATACAAGTACAGCGATACTTGTATGTGGAGAGAGATGAGATTGCGAGACGCATCTCATTGCGACATGTGGCACGTTTGGTGCAGAGATATCCTGAGTTGTTGCCCATATCAGCTGTTAGAGGATACCAGCAAGCATTACCGTCGGATATTTCGCTGCTGGGGGCGCAGAATCTTACGTTTGTTGGCACCATTCACTTGGTGATAGCCGGATGGCCATGTCAAGGTCACACGCGTGCTGGGAGAGGTCAGGGTTTACATGACCCGCGATCTAGGATGTTCTGAGAGATGTTACGGATCTTACGACATCTCCAGATGCATCAGGTGGATTCTCCAGCGTACATCTTGGAGAACGTTCCTTTGTTGGGTGATGCTCGTACACAGATGATGGCGAGTGTGCACCAAGTGCGGTCTTGGATTGGACCAGCAGTGTTGTTGGATGCAGCGAGAGTAGGATCTCGTGCACATCGTCCACGGTTGTGGTGGACGAACTTGTTACCGAGAGAGGTGCTTAAGCGAGCACACGATGGAGTGAGACGATCAGCACATCTCACCGTTGATAGCATCTTGGATGCAAGACGACGATCTCAAGTAGTGAGAGTCGTCGATAGGTCACCCATGGCAGTGGTGAACCTAGTGGGACGGCCCATGATAGCGTTATCCACATTGGTAAGCTTTCTAGCGTCACATGCTTACAGAGATGGAGGACCTGGGCTTGTGTGGGATGCTCAATTACGGCAGTTGGTGGAGCCCAATGCCGATGAGAGAGAGCGAGCGATGGGTTTCGCTACGGGTACGACGGCAGTAGCTTCGGTGTCAGAGGCTTCACGTCGTCAAGTATTGGGTCAAGCAATGGACTTGAATTGCTTGACATGGATTGTTAGCCTTGGATTGGCTGAGCAGCATCGGATGCGATCGACGGGTGTTACTACTCGAGCACTCTTGAGCTCTTCGCCTACCGGGTCGGTGGAGGCAAAGGCTGGGGGCGAGGCAAGTGGAGTTCGTCATCCTTGGACATCATGGGATGTCATAGGAGAGAGTGTGGAGCTTGCAGCTAGAACTGCAGAAGTTTTACACACAGTAGCGGTGGAGGTTGTTGGTGGTGAGCAGAAGGAAACTGCTCCAGAGGCTGCAAGATAGCAGTCAACGACTTCGTCTTCTACCTCTAGCATGGTGACAGAGGATACTTGGGAGCCAGAGATTGGACCCAAGCTTATAGGAGAGGAGAGACGAAGAGTCCAAAGATTCCTGAAGAGCTACAGGAATTGTTTTGCCTTCAGTATGAAGGATTTGGGTACCTTTAAAGGACCTGGTATACGGATCGACTTGGCTAATGACACGTCAATCTTTCGACGTCCTTACAGGTACAGTGACATGGAGAGAGCCTTGATCCAGAGTCGGACTCAAGACTTGTTGGAGGCTGGGTTGGTGGAGATGTCGCATGGAGAGTATGCATCTGCCACAGTTATGCCAGCCAAGAAGGATATGTATGGCAACTACACAGATAGACGGATGTGTGGGGACTATCGTCCTATCAATCGGCAGACGAAGTCCGATAAGTATGCCATGCCGACACCTGAGGAGATCTTTGATGCAGTGGGGCATGTGAAGGTCTTCAGTACTTTGGATCTTCGAGCAGGGTATCATCAGTTGCCAATGAGAGAAGAAGATAAGTCCAAGACAGCATTCTGGGGAATTGACTCTCACGGCAAGGATTGTTTGTATCAGTGGCGGTTCTTACCATTTGGGTTGAAGAATGCCCCTGTTGAGTTCCAAAGGGTGATGGACAGAATCTTAGCAGGATTGGATTTTGTCAGATGTTATATTGACGACATCTTAGTCTATAGTGCTACAGTGGAGGAGCACGAGAGACACTTACGGGATGTGTTTGAGCGGTTGAGAGCTCATGGGTTGAAGTTACACCCTGGGAAGTGTAAGTTCTTCCAGGAGTTGGTAGAGTATCTAGGCCACACCATCTATCCAGGTGGATTGGGTGTTCAACAGACGAAGGTTGAGGCTATTGCACGTATTCCGCGCCCCACAGATGTGAGTCGAGTTCGAGCATTTGTTGGTTTGGCGAACTTCTATCGTCGATACGTGAAAGGGTTTAGTGCAATTGCGAAGCCGTTGACCAAGCTGATGAAGGTGGACCAGGAGTGGCACAAGGGAGATGAGCAGGAGCGAGCTTTTGTAGAGCTCAAGGATAGATTGACATCTGCTCCCATCTTGAGGAGACCCGTTAGGGGGCATCCTTTCCAACTGCACACAGATTGGAGTATGTTGGGACTTGGAGCAGTGCTGACTCAGCATGATGATGAGAAAAAGGAGTTCGTGGTGGCATATGCCAGTCGCTCCAATAATTCAGCGGAGGCGAGGTATAGTTCGTATGAGGGAGAGTGTTTGGCGGTAGTGTGGGCTGTTGCACACTTTCGATGTTATCTGTTTGGGAACCCCTTTACTCTCATCACTGATCACCAACCGCTCAAGTGGTTGATGGAGTCCGATAAGCTTACAGGGAAGCTTGCACGATGGGCTCTGATCTTACAGGAGTATGACTTCCAGGTAGTACATAGACCTGGAGTTGCAAACCTAGATGCCGATGGGTTGAATCGTAACCCGTTGTCGCGCTACTTGGCGGCTACATGTTATATTTCTACTCCGACGCTTGAGTTTAGTAGTTCTAGAAGTTAGCTTATATTACTTCTAGTCGTTTATGTATATGTTTGACACCTTTGCATACGGTGTTAACACTATTTTGAGTCTTAGTAGGTTGATTACCATGTTGATAGGGCTTAAGCTCATGGGTTGTATTTGCGTGTCGTCCATGCACGCTTTCTAGCTGATTTAAGTTATTTTTCGGAGCTACGTGTCGTTTTAAGTAAATTAAGTTTTACGCTGGCACTCTAGGGGGCTTGACGTGGTAGCCTATGAGTAAAACTAAGTTGCCACGTGGTTTAGGGTACTAAAGGACAACCAAGTGGAGCTATGAACTCCCATTGGTCCGTTTTTGTCTTTTGTTAAACTCTAAATTTAGAAACAGAGCTCTAGAGTGGAGTTCCAGCATTTGGTGAGCGATCTTTGAAATCTGAGAGCACAGGGAGAGAGAGCTCGTCATGCCAAGCACCTCCAGTGAAAATTTCGATCGATTTGAGTCAATAAAGACGGAGTTATGAGCAATTGAAGTTCGAATTGTGCTAGAATTGAATCATTTTTGTTGGATTTAGGGTTTTCAGTGTCACTCGCAGCAGATTTGAGGAAATTGCTTCAAAACTTCGAGGTTGTGTTCTCCGCCAGCAGGGCTACGATTTCACAAAAAGTTTCATATCGATTGAGCAACTGAGTAATTCAGGGCGGCCGCTGAAGCTGAGGGGGTCTGAAAAGCTCTTAATCTAGAGCAGCGACTTCAGAGGAGGAGATCTGCAGTTCTGTGTACATTCAGGAGTCCCAACTTCACTGGGATGTTCAGCACCCTGTAGACTGCAAATCCTGTAAGAAACTTCGAAATTGATCGAGCCAAACTCCTGTTATAGGTTGAAATAGCCAGCTAGGTACCAGAAATTGCCGTAGTTTTCTTGCTCAAAACTTTTCTGTTCATATCTCCGTGTCAGAATTTGATCTCAGGCTGAAATTTCGTCTGTGAGTTCAGTAGTACCTCATTTGCATGCAGGGGAAGTTTAGAGGTCTAAACCTTCATAGTTTTCCTCTCCGTGAGTGTCAAAGTTCACCGCCGGACCTTGTTACTGCCGGCTAGACCTGAATTTCGCCTTCTGGGTATATTACTAGATCTTACACATCTGTGTGAGTGTTTATAGCCCTTGTTGTAACCTGAAAGCCAACCTCTTGAGTGAACAACCACAGCCAGAAGCCCGGCGCTTTCCTAGGTAGACGGATTACACTCCGACACCGTGCACGAGTCAGCAGGATCAGACTAGGGCTCGAGGGCATGACGAGGTTGATGAGGAGATAGTGCCAGGGTGGCATGCATCTGCCTTTCTTTGTGTGTTGGCCATGAACTCTAGTATGGAGGGCCAAGTCGTATCTTTCTCTGGTCAGAGAGTATATGATGAGTCTCCAGATCCTGAGGGTGGAGATGGTGTTCCAGACCAGCGAGATATCCATGATGATGTGACCGTGATGGAGTATCTACGTACTGGTGTGGTAGTAGGCACAGTAAGTGCCAAGGAGCGAGATCGTGTCCTTCAATGAGCGAAGAGATTTCGACGAGAAAGACGACATGTACTTCGAGTGTGGGGTGATGGAAAGGTACGGATAGTGCCACATCCATCCCAGAGGGCACAGTTAGTACGACATGCCCATGAGGAGTTGGGACATTTTGGAGTGAAGCGTACACATAGCTTACTCCAAGGACAGTATTGGTGGCGTGGTATGCACATCGATGTGCAACAGTTTGTCGCACGATGTGTGGTTTGTGATCGAGTACGAGCATCGTTTAATGCTCCTACTCCACAGTTACACCCCTTACCGATTATGGGGTTGGGTTACCGTTGGAGTTTGGATTTTGCGGGACTCTTATCGTTGACCGTACGTCACCACCGGTATGTGTTGGTGATGGTGGAGCACTTCTCCAAGTGGATTGAGTTGGTGGCATTACCAGACAAGGCGAGTGAAGGGACAGCGTATGCGTTCTTAGATCGAGTGCTGAGTCGTTTTGGAGCACCAGCTGAAGTGCTGACAGACCAAGGTACAGAGTTCCTTGGTGAGTTTCAGGCCTTGTGTGATCAGGCGTTGATTGATCATCGGACTACATCTCGAGATCATCCTGAGGCGGATGGTTTGGCGGAGAGGGTAGTTCAGACGGTGAAGAGAGGATTGCGCAAGTATGGCTTGCAGAGGGGCCACTTGGGAGACTGGGATGTGCAGTTACCATGGTTGGCTATAGGCTACCGTTTCAGCCGACAAGCGTCTTTGGCTTCATTCTCACCGTATTTTCTATTGTATGGCCGAGATCCAGATCTACCTTCGGCCATTCGTCGTGATTCTATTGAGGTGCTGGACCTTGATGACCCGGATATATGGGTGAGAGCATGTTCTCAACGAGCAGAGACATTTCGGAGAGTTATGCCTATGGCTTTTGAGAACCTAGCGATTGCTCAGCATAGAGACACGTTGCGATATGCGACTATCCGAGGAGGAGGTTATCGGCCGTCGATTCGTAGGTTTCATCCTGGTGATTATATCTATCTACAACAGACTGCACCGATGACGTTGGACGTGACCGCAGGGCGCACTATTTTACGAGTGCGTGAGGTGTTACTTTCTGGAGTACTCATGTTAGAGGGCCGTGATGGTGTTGTGTGGAAGGACCATGTGCGTAATTGCGCGCCATGTCATCTTCCCAACATTGATGGTACCGTTGACCCAAGCTTAGCAGTTGTACGCGCGGGCTTGAGGTGTATGTTGTGTGGGTCTGCTAGCGGAGCAGCCCGTATGTTGGTGTGTGATGGTTGTTCGAGAGGTTGGCACATGTCATGTTTGACTCCACCTCTCAGTGTAGTTCCTACTGGACGGTGGGTTTGTCCTCGATGTATATAGCGGAGATAGTCAATTAGATCTTTGTGTGGTATGGATTGCAGACAGGCGACTAACGATGGGGCGATGTAGCACCCGGCCTCCTGATCCTTGCACCCATGAAGGTGTGCATCACGTAGTTGGGATATGGAGCTATCTGGAGTTAGAGGGACCTAACCGCCAGTTAGGGGGGCGATTGTGGTACACTTGTGTATGTGTATGACATCGTCCATGTGTTATGTGTATGTGTGGTGTATCTCTGACAGCGATGTATGTTGTGTAGCGATGTGTATGCGCACGACAGCTGTCACGTCAGTTTGGCACCTCGGCTAGGTTGACCGAGTGCGAAGTGGCGCATCCCGGTAAGGCCGTTAGTGCCGTTAGGGCGAGTTGGAGAGAGAGCCCACTAGGGATAAACTTCGCAGGTAGGACTTGGAGGCCTTAGTTCTTTGAGTTGAGCCTTCAAGCTCCAGGCTATGGTGGATAGTCTAGTTGAGTGTAACCCGGATTCTCTTCGCGTTTAGAGTGGGTTTGGCTTGACCATTTGTGAGTAGTCCTTGTTGTGATGTTGGAGATGGTAATTTCTCTATTCAGATTATTGCGGTACACTTGTGTATGTGTATGACATCGTCCATGTGTTATGTGTATGTGTGGTGTATCTCTGACAGCGATGTATGTATTGTGTAGCGATGTGTATGCGCACGACACTAGGGACCATGGCGACCTCATAGGGGTCCGGGGAAGTCGCTTCCTCCACGCGGAATACCTGGGAAGACGGTTTTTCTTCCTGTCTTCCAGAAGACATCTTGTCTTCCGAGGCGTCTTCCGATGTCTTCTCGGCTTCCAACGCTGTCACTACCAAGTGGACAGCGAGGTCGAACTCCTTCTTCTCCATTCCGGATCCAGTCGATGGTGCTGGAGCTTGGGAAGATGCAATTGCAGGTGGCGGAATCAAGGGAAGACCATAAAGTGTCTTCACTCCTTCTATCTGCCGATCCAAATACCTGAACATGCTCTCCCTGCATTCTACCAACCCTGCTCTAGACTCGCTGTCCCATCCTCTAGCCAAGGTAAGCAACTTCCTACCTGCGATGAAGTTGAACTTCTTTCGAAGTGCTTCCATCGACTGTGCTAGCATCTCCTGCGCACGAGCTTCCGCTGCTTCCCGCTGCGTCTTCTCTGCTGCAACTCGCGCTTCTGCGGCTTCTCGCTGCGTCTTCCATGTCATCTTCTCCTCGGCGAGGGCGGTGATCTTCCCCCGCACTCGGAGAACCTCCTGATCGCGTTGCTGTACACGCGCCTGCAACTCCTGGTTGCTCTTCCGAAGCTGCACCAGCTCCTTGGCAGAAGCGGTGGCTTCCGCCTTGTACCTCGATGCGAGCTTCTCCGTGGTACGGAGACTAGCTTCCAGCGACTCTGTCTTCTTCTGGTCTTCTTCCTGTCGCAGCAAGGTGCGCAGACCGAATCCAGGTTGC
This sequence comes from Asterella californica, assembly GCA_036924285.1. Taxonomy (NCBI): domain Eukaryota; kingdom Viridiplantae; phylum Streptophyta; class Marchantiopsida; order Marchantiales; family Aytoniaceae; genus Asterella; species Asterella californica. The sequence continues at coordinate 2,336,431 of JAYKYS010000022.1, read as the reverse complement.
AAAGGCCTCTCCTGAACCTTCGCTCTCTTCTCCAGAAACTCCATAGCGGGCTGGATCTTTGAGTGGAAGAAGGCGCTGAACTCTTCCAGTCTTCTTCCTGCGGAAGACAAGTTCATCTCCACCACTCGCTCGGAGGTGTCGACTTTGTCTTCCAGAGGCAAGGATGCCTTTTCCACCACTATGATCTTCTGCTTCTGCGCACGGGAAGAAGTTACTCTTCTCATCTTCCGGGGTGGAAGATCCCTCCCCATAGCAGAAGCGGTCCTCTTTACTGCGCTTCCTCGCATCGCAGTAGGAGCATCCATCCATCCTACGTCTTCTGGAGTCTTTGGAAGACTCCTTGGTGTTGCAGAAGCAGTCTTCTGCTCCGATCGGATACTCAGCGGCTCTTCCTCCGAGTCAGACTCCGATCCCGAATGAATGTGGGAGGTGGTCTTCCTAGGTACACTTCTGGGGCCCATCTTCCTCAGAGGCGTGGCGTCTTCTGATCCACTGGAGTCATCTTCTCTCACCAGAAGCGTCTTCTGATGAGAGCCGGGCCTCAGCTGCGGCATCAGAGTGGGAGGGGGAGTTGTGACTGCTGCACGGTCGTCGTCTTCCGAGGTCTCCTCCTTCTCTTCCGGTTGTCCTGTTGGTCCATACTTCACCAACTGATCTCCCCTAAGATCCCCATGGCTACGTACAAGTAACAGAGGAAAGGTGTCAAGTATCCTCCTGCTGGGGTACCCAAGTACGCTAGCTCCGCCTGTACATACATGTGACAAGCCCCAGTTGACGGGCACTCCTTCGTCGCACACTGCTTCCAGGAACTCCACGTCCTGATCTCCAAGGTACCTTGTCTTCTGCGCTTTCCCCTTGGGGAAGAGATGCAGAAACAGCTTCGTCAGAAGTCGCTTCCTCGGCTCTCGGTAAGACTCTATCTTCCAACTGTTCCTCCCCTGCCTGTCCTCCAGGAAGAAGCAAGTTGTGCTCCCAGGCACATGCCACTCACTCACGATCCTGGGCAAGATCTTCTTCTCGAGCCAATACCCTCGGCTCTCGGATTCTAACCTGTGGAAGGCCCTGCGCCATCAATCTTCGGTCCAAGAAGATGGTCTTCCTCGAGCTACTCTTGTCTTTGCAGGTACACGGTTGCGGAGTGGTAACGCTGTCCACACCTCCTCCAGAAGTCCCTGGTCGACGAGGTTCCAATCCCACAGGAAGAAATCGAGACCCAACTCCTTGAGGAAAGGAGTGGCCTCCGCCAATTCTGCTGCTGGTAACACCAAGCCTCGTGGATGCATCGACATACTTGAAAACTCTGTTGCACTAAGCCACACGTGTTTACTGTGAGCTGGAGGCTCAATCCTTCCCAAGTGCCCACAGTCTAGCTTCTACTTCTCAGATGACGAAACTAGTCTTCCAGAAGACAGCTACTCCGTCTTCCGGGATTCTAACAGTACTTCCTAGATAGCTCTCGTCTTCCGAGCTATATCTAAACAATCCTAACTAAGCAAGGTCTCGCATGGATTACCAAGAAGACAACCCATCTTGCATTACAACCTACTTCCTATCAGAAGATACAAAATTCGCGAAGAGTGCATAACAGGTTCAGAAGATGGTTGCGGGCTCCTGCGGTGACAGTGGCCTCTGGGAAGACACCGGGGACAGTTTCCGATTCAATGTCTTTCTCGGAAGACCTCCCGAAGTCAGGCTTCCCTTCACTGGTCTCACATGTCTTCTTCTTCCTACACGCAATCTATCCTCACAACAGACTCAAAACATTTGCACTCTGTTCTTCTGACTTCTCACCTCTCATACACACTCAGAAGAAGCTTGCTGCTCAGTAGGAAGACACGACCCTCGACCATTCTCTCCAGATTCTACCAGCAAGACTTCTCACGACTCTCTCCTAAGTTTGGGAAGAAGAAGGAACGGCTGCTATGGGTCGGACAGAAGAGACCCGAAATGGACCCTCACCTCTTCTCGCGCATTTTGCCAGCCTTCCAGTCTTCTAGTCTCTCTAGGAAGATGTGGATTTGAGAAGCTTGGAAGACCGAGAGGCACAGGCCTAGTTCCTGACTTCCAACTTCTCGAAATAACAAAAGAACTCACCACGCCACTCAGGATTCGTACCAAGCCTCTCTTAACACAAAAGCAAAGCAAATCCACTCTTGATACGAATTGTGTATAGTCGACTTCCGAAGACAGTCTTCCGAAGATGTTCCAATCTTTCGAAGCGTCTTCTATTCAAGGTTTCGGGAATAGAGAGAGGGTAGTAGGGTAGGGAAATTGATAGCTGGGATCGTCAATTTCAAGACGATGGGTAGGGAAGCTCGAATTGAACTCAGGAGGAAGTAAGAAGATGTCTGAAGGAAATTGGACAGCGCTTCCGGACCCAATGTCACAATAGGAAAAATGGGGATGAGGGGTAATCGATCAGGCTGCTTGCAAACAACCGGGGAAGCGCGGGGGATACCAAACAAAGGCGAGAAGCAGTGGGAAGGAAAAGAACATGGGAAGAACCTCTACAGTCTTCTGTCTGCTTCCCGAGTTATCTTCGACCTTCCGCGCGCTTCTGGCTCTGGTCCCAGCTCCAATGCGACCCCACTGAGCTGCTTCCGTCGTCAGCTCCTGTCTATACCTCAATCGATTAAGCCGTCCACCTCCGATTCCACTCAGCTGCTTCCAATGTCAGCTTCCGGGTTTGCATCTCTTGATCAACGCGTTACGTTCTCGGGTATGCATACCTTCTGGAAAAGAGCCATCTGCAAGGAAAATCCAGATTTCCTTGTACTCGTCCGGTATCTCCTCAATGCTTGTGATGGTCATCAGATGCTCGTCTGGAAATGAATCATCAAACGGTTCTTCTCCCTCATCATCATAAGCCCTTGACAAAAGATCAACATTCGCATGCTTTTTCCCTGGTCTATCTTCGATCATGTAGTCGTATTCTGTTAGAAGGATCTTCCAACGAGCAATACGACCTTCGGCATTAGGCTTATTAAAGATATACTTTAAAGCCTTGTGATCTGTGACTATGGAAAATTTCTCTCCTAGCAAGTAGTGTCGAAATTTCTTCAATCCAAAGATCACCGCTAATCCTTCTCGTTCAGTCACGGAGTAATTCTTCTCCGTTGGAACCATTTGCCTACTAGCATAAGCTATAGGATGATCATGCCCATCTCCATCTAGCTGACCTAATGTACATCCGATTGCTACATTGGAGGCATCCGTATACAGAATAAATGCTTTACTCCACTCAGGTTTAGCAAGTATAGGAGCTGTCACTAATGCCTTTTTCAGCTCCTCAAATGCTTCTTTTGCCTTCTGATCATGCACTATCAAGTCAAAATCAACTCCCTTCTTCATGTACATAGTCAAAGCTATTGCTTTGTTTGAGAAGGAAAAGACAAACCTACGATAATATCCAACCATGCCAAGAAACTGCCTCAACTTTGTCAAGTTGATCGGAAATGGAAGATCCACAATCTTCTTCACCTTCTCAGGATCTACCGCAATCCCATTCTTGGAAATGATGTTCCCTAACAGCAGACCTTCTTCGCAGCCAAAGATGCACTTCTCTGGATTTAGAGAAGCGTTGGCTTGCTCCAACCGCTGCAAAACTTTGATCACATGATCAAAGTGGTCCTCCTTTCTTCCGCACACAGAAATCGTCAATGAAATCTCGAACAAACTTCCCTATGAATGGTTCAAACACCTTATTCATGAACCTTTGAAACGTGGCCGGAGCATTACACAGTCCGAATGACATCACTCGAAATGCAAATGTTCTCCAAGGAGTAGTGAAAGTAATCAATTGTTGGTACTCCTGTGCTATCTTGATCTGGTTATACCCACTATAACCATCACCAAAGCTGTACCACTCATGACCAGCAACTTCCTCCAAAATCTCATCTATAAATAGTAGAGGATAATAATCCTTCTTGGTAACTACATTCAGCTTCTTATAGTCTATGCACACTCGCAGCTTACCATTCTTCTTCTTGACAATCACAATGGGTGAAACCCATTCTGAGTTCTCCACCTCATAGACGAAACTCGCCTCCTTCAACTTGTCTATCTCCTCCTTGACCATCATTGCCGTTGTGGGATTGACCCTTCTCTGCTTCTGTCGAACTGGTCTTGCGTGCTCCTCCAATTCGATTCGATGAGTCTCGAGAGTCACCTCCTTCAAATCCTTGTAGCTGAAAGCAAACACATCGATATATTTTCGAAATATATCTAGGAATCTACTTTTCTCTTCTTGAGTGACATTGATACCAAACTTCAGGGTAGAGAGTCTTCTCACGATCTCTGCCTCACTCAACTCTTCTTTGTCAGGATCTTTCTCCACTGCTGGTCGAGGCAACAAGTCAATAGCACTAAGTTGATGTAATGATTCATCTCGATCAAATCTTTCGTCCTCAGACGAGGATTCTTGATCGTAAGAATCTCCAATATCTACTTCTGACACACTCTGATCATCCTCCGTATCAGATTCCCAGTAGTCACTAGTGGGTCTATCAGAGTCAGAAGTCACAACTCCAACACCCGAGAGAGGAACTATCACTCTATGATCTCTAGGTCCAATCCGTAAGTATCCCTTGTGCCACCTATCCGTGGTGCGCACAGCTCTCAACCAAGGCCTACCTAGGAGCAAATCATAACTAGAGTCCTTTAACACTTGAAAGGACATCAATGTTTGAACTCCCATCACAGACACGACCACCTTCTCTAACACACCAAGAGGTCTTACCCGTGGCTTGTTAGCCATCCCCATGACAATGCTAGCCGGACGAGTTGGTTCCATCCCCAACTTCTTCATCAACCTCTCCAATATGGCGTTTACAGCCGACCCTCCATCCACCAATACGTCAGAGACGTAGTGACCATTCAACCGGACTTCAATCTTTGAAGCCCTAGTGCATACCTCTGAAGCATGCACATCCACCACACCAACTCCCACAGACTTTGATGTCTTGCTCTTGGGTTTCTTCTTCTTGCTTCTCTTAGAACTCAGTCCTCCTCTGAGTTCTCTTCGTAAGCTGGGATTAAGTGCGATCAGTTGTCCAACAGTGATGTTGGCTTTCTGAGCACCCACATCTTCAACCACATCATATCCCGCTTGGGAAGATGAAATGGTGACGAGTATCCCCAGCTTCCTTCTTGGCTCCCTTGGTGTACTCGAAACATTACTCGAACGAGTACTTCTACTTGCTGACTCCTCCATGAAAACCGGTTCATCAGAAAATCGAGTTCTTTTCCTTTCTTGAGCTAAAAGCTCCACCGGTGCCTGAGAAGAGTTTGAACTCTCTCCTTTCTCGTAAATGAGATCTCGTACGACATCGATAGTAGCCACCCCCTTGTCTCGTCCTTGTGATGGATTTCCTCCACCCACATTCATTCTGACAGCTTCAGCACCTCTTGCTCCGTTGTTAGGACAATTTCGTTGGAAATGAGAACCTCCACACGTCCAACAAGTGATTCCTCCAAAGTTATCTTGGTTGCCTCCAAAGTTACCTTGATTTCCTCGGTTAGGATTGTTGTCTAACCTCTTTGACCTCCTCCTCCACCTTTGTTCCTCCATTCGCGTAACTGCACCACGTTTATCTTGAGATCCGCAAGAGTATCGGTGATGCTCTTCAACTCAGCATGGAAATCAGAGGTGGCAGTAGACATCGCTGTAGGGATAAATGGTCTTGGCACCACCGTTGGAGTAGGAGCTGACGTTGAAGCAATCACCAATTGTGATGGTGCAGATGCTACCGTTGTGGTTACACCAAGAGTCGAAGTCGACACCAAAGCGGCATGATGCGGTTGGATGATATCCCTTTTATCCAAACTCTCTTCCATATTTGTCGCAATCTTTATGGCCTCCGCTTTGGTTGTTGGCTTCTCGTACCTCACTTGGGTTCGAATTGAAGGTCTCAACCCTCCCACCAAGTTCTTGGTCAGCACTGCTCCAATCCCCGTCATCGTTAGCTCCACATTGTCTCCACTCTTCCGTAGGACCGTCCAAAATCGTTGCTCCAACTTATCCATCCTTTCGGCATATTGTCGAACTTTCTCGTCGTCCCGTTGTTTCAAATGAGTAAGCTCCACCATGAGCTTCTCATAACTCTCTTCTGAAAGAAATTCTTTGATGAGTGCATTACTCAACGTCTCCCATGTGTCCTCAACTGCACCAGGTGTCTGGCTCTTCACTCGGTCTTCATACCACGTAAGAGCAAAATCTTCTAAAAACTCTAGCAGTAACAACACCCATTCTTCTTTCCTTCTCACGTTGTTTCCGATGCAACCCCTTTTGAAGTCTCGTACAAATGGTTCTACATCTTCATTGTCCTTCCCATGAAACACTGGTAACTTCCCCATCTTGTAACTATTCTTTCTACCCTTCTAATTTTTGTGCAATAACTACTCGCTTAAAAGAGTACGAACATCACCAATTCCATTCGCGAATAATCTACCATAGGTAAAATGAAAGAAAATGGTTGTAACAACACCTCTTGTGCCATCTCTTCTCTCAAGGTAATCATGAGTCTAAGTCGTATCACCGTCTTCTCCACCATCCGAATGACGATCTCCATCACAACTCAGCCGAGTCCTCTTTTGAAGTCGACAACTTCTCCGTCAGCTCTTTGAGTCTCGTCCAACTTCTCGACTACTGACGTAAGTAGGGCGGCCACATCGACGCACTTGTGTCCTCTTGATAGATCACCCACTCCACAACTTGGACAAGGATCTTCACCTAGAAGATGAATTGGCGCTGGTGACGATGGACCCACTCGAAGACTTAAATCAGTAAACTCCCGCTTCCCTTTAGCTCTCTCGGTTCTGATTCTAGTTGGACAATTCACTACTTTGTGTCCCAACCCTCTACAGAAATAACACCACAAGTCGGTTTCTACTCTTCTCCTCGGAGATTCTACTTGAGGTTTAGTACTAGGGTTTTCAAACTCGAGGATAATCTCTCTCGAACTTTCTCTGACACTTACTATGACATCTAAACCTTGAGGAAGGTTTCTAAGTCTAACTTTCCAATCTTTTGAATTTCCACTCATGTTGCACCTTCTCAACCATTAAGTGGACAAAGTATCATAGAGGAAAATAATTCTACATCACTTTCTTAACTCTTCCGAGCTTTATAGTGGAATTCGTGTATTATACATGCTATACACGAAATAAAATCTAATCTAAAATTAACTATCGAAGATATGATCCTCCTCACCATCGTTTGTACTCATCACAACAGACATCTTGAACTCACTCTTATAAGGATCCAACTCTACTTCACCAGGAGCATTCGTGGCCTCCACAGTGAATGATGCTTTCATCTCGGCTTTCTTCAAATCTGCGCCAATGGTCGCGGAAGCTTCTTGATATAGGGTAAAAAGGGCACCCCAAGTAGTATAGATAAGTGTTCGCAACTCATCTATACTTAACTTTGGCTTCTCCGACTCCGTTCGAACTCCTAAACGTCTCTTCTTCCACCTCGGCACCCGAACTGGATTCCTCATGAAGTATCTTCAAGACCTCCTTGTATACCGAAACGTATATCTCTTAGTTGGTAAGAGATCTCTCCAAGATTTTTGTGATCTCCAATAGCTCAACCTCCAAGCTACTAAATCATGAAGTTTCAACAGAAACTTCCCTAATCAGAAGAGATGGTGATGATTGTACAAATTTTCAGAGAACTGAAATTTGTATATTTTCACTTCCCTCATGGTTGTCAACCCCCTCCACTTTGAAAAATTCTTTCTCCCTCTTCAGACCTCATCTTCTCATGATTTCTTTTGTCCTGGATAGCTTATCAGCCACTCTAAAACACTAGAAAGTTTCTCAGGAAAATAAAATTCACAGAAAATCTGACACTGACTGTAAACTTTTTCCAGAGAACAGAATTCCTCAACTCTCACGAATAAACCCCCTCAACTTTGAAAATTCATTCCTCTTTCTCTAGACCACCTTTTCCTATGATTTTTTTTGTCCTAGATAGCTTATCAGCCACTCTAAAACACTGGAAAGTTTCTCAGGAAAATAAAATTCACAGAAAAGTTGACAGCGACTGTACAAATTTTCCAGAGAGCAGAATTTCTAAACTCACAAATTTCTCTCCTCTAATAATTTTTCTCTCCTCCTTTCTCTACAACTCTTGTTGCACCCCCTCCTCAAACCCTTTCTAAGTGAACAAGATGTAAAGAATGACTTCGAATGCGTCATATATCACTACGGGATACAAGAAAGGTTCTAATGTTGCTAACATCGCGTTAGCTCTCTCTCCTCCCAACGTTCTCTCCATGTGTTCTCTCATAATCTCTTTTTGTCTAATATAGAACTGAACTCTAAACATTTTCAATGATTCATGCAAGTGAGGTCCCGGCAACGGAACCAAAAATGTAAACCCTCCGCGGTCTTATCCATCAACTACCCCCCATCTCTCAACCTCCATGATCGTCATCCACGAATCTGCAACATGTCAGACCTGTCTCTCACTCAAGGGTCACCTCTGATGGCTTTGATGGAAGCACACCATGAACTTGAAGGGAAAATGATGAGTTCACTCATTCATACACCCACAAACTTATCAACTAAAAATCTCCTTAAACACATCAACTAAAATCCTCCATTCTAACGACGTCTCTCAAGTTCTCACATGCTAAAAATATCTCACATTCTCTATATTACTCAAGTTGTCATTACGACAGTGTGAAAACAAGGATGAGGAGCTCTTCTCTACTCCTCTATTTATACATTCTAGGTTTTTACTTTGGTACCCTTCGGTAACTCAACCGTAACTACTTTTACCGGGTTTTACTAAGATATTACTTAAGGTAAAAGCATTGATCACATGAGTTTTTTATCTTTTCACATGGGCTTATTCCTTCAAAGTCAACAACTTCTAGAAGGATTCTGGAATATTCTCAAGGAATCTCGAATTTCCGTCCCCCTCTACACTAAGACCTACTAAAAAGGAAACATGTGGAATCTCTTCTTGTTTTTAATGCCCACAAAGTCCACAACTTTAATCCAATCACTCATATCAAGTCAAAAAGGAGATAAGGGATACTTTCCACCTCCTTTCTACCTTTTAGACAAGATGACAAGATAGTAGTGCTCACTCTTTAGGAAATATCTGAATTCTGCCAAAAGTACAGCTAAGTTTAACCATAACTAACTTTTAGCTAGTCATGACTAACTTGACACCTCCTTAAAGTACTTGGGCAGCAAATGAACATTCTCAACACTTAGTTATAACTAAATACCTTACTAATAGACAAACTTCCTATGTGTAACATAGGTCGTTACAGTCCTGCGTACACTGGTCTCTGGTGTGCCCGGAAGAGTTACAAAGGTTGCACCAAAGGTTTGGCCGAGAAGCCGTAGGTTGCTTCCGTTTGTCCTTCTGGTTCAGAAGATGAACTTTCAGGTCGGCAAACTGCTTTAGAACTTCATCGATACGGGGATCAGGTGCAGACTGAATGATCTGAGTCTGAGGCATCTTCTGCACAACTTCTTCCCTTGATCGCGTCTTCTCCTTCTTCTTCCTTCGAGTCTTCTTCTCTTGTTCAGATTCAGATTTTGAACTTTCGACAGTAGACTCTTCAGAAGTAGAAGATACTTCCGAATCACTGTTATCAATTTCAGTGGACTTGGACTTCCTCTTGGTCTTCCGAGAAGACTTCTTCGACTTCTTGGACTTCTTCGAGGTCTTCCCTTTGTCTTTCGTCATATTCCGAGTGATGCTCGAGGTTTCATACTGCTCGACATGCTTCTGTAGTTCTACTAAATCATCACCTCCTCCTCTTCTGTAGTACAATTCCATATCCTGAGACAATCCTCCCAAGTACCAGTCCGCGGCTTGTTGAGCACAGTAACCGGGTCTTCCTTGGTTCTGAGGTCCAGGAGGTCTTCAAACCTCTCGGTGTAATCCCGTAGTGTCTCCTTCTTCTTCCGTTCGAGCCTCTGAAGTTCTATGAGGGTCATCCGGTCATAGTCCACTCCTCTGAATCTCTTCAGAAAAGCCGCCTTCAGAGTTGCCCAAGTGGCCATTACTAACCCATCATCCAACATTTTACTCATCCATTTCCTTCCCTTCCCTACGATCAAACTGGAAAATACACGGAGTCTGTCAGCATCCGAGTCTTCCTTGTTAGAGCGAGAGATGTTCTCGAACATCGTGATGAAGTCGTCCGCATCAGCATCATCGTCGTACAGATGGTACTTCTGCTGAGTGTGGGAAGCCATGTCGACTGCCGGCTGGTGCGACTGCCAACTTCTTCCTCCCTCAGGTCCAGGTGGTGGAGATGGACTTCTCGAAGGTCCAAGCTTGTCTGAATCACGAAGGTCGTCTTCTGAGTCAGAACTACTGCCACTGCTATCTTCCGAGACGTCGGGAACGATCTCCTCCAGTCTTCCTTCTCCTTGAGAAGCTTCTTCCGCACTTGGGAAGACGTCTTCCGAGTAACCAATACCAAAATCTACTTTATACACGTGATCACCCGGTTGGCTTCTGTCTTCTCCAAAGATTATGCTTGAGATGGAAGGCTCTTCCAACTCTACTGATCGGATCTTCCTGAGCTCTTCTTCTTTCCTTTGGTGTCTCAGGGATATCCGCTGCTCTCTAGAAGCGGTTCGCTAGGGTGAATGTACCCACTCAGGATCTTTACCCGTGCGTCTTCTGCTTCTTCCTCTGGTTGGAGGCATCCACCAGAATATTGAGAAGAGATGTCCCTCTTCTTCTACCACTAGATCCGATAGACTGAATGATTGAACAACCGATCACAGGTTCAAAACGTCTTCTTCTCCTGCTTCTTGTTGCACTCACTGCAATCTTCCAAGATCGAGTCTTCCAAGAAGCTCTTGGAAGCAAGGAAGCGGCTTCTTCCAACTCTCCCTGATGTATTTCTTTCAGCTTCTGGTTGCGGTTCCTGTCTTCTAGCAGGATAGAGTCCCACAACACATTCAACTACAATCGAAGTTAGTTCGAAATGAAACTAACTACTGGCACACAGATCCAGGAAGCTTAGAACAGAAGTTACTAAGATGAAATCTCCGGCAGCGGCGCCAAAAATGGTGCTCACTATATGTAGTGTCGCAGGATAACTCCTTTTGCCCATTTAGTATACAAGATATCGTTCCCACAGAGGATTTGCACAAGTAACGCTGCTCTAAGTTCCAAGATCTGTTAAATCACACACACACGGGTTTTGTCTAGAAATCCCGTCTTCTCACTAAACCACGCGTCTTCCAGGCACGCCAAAAGGTGCTCTGGACCTAAACAAACAACTACTAACTAAAATATCACACAACTATTCACAGAGAAGCTCGGGAAGACGATCTTCCTCCTTCCAAGTCACTTCTTCTTCCGGTCTTCTCAATACCGTCTTCCCGAAGCGCTTCTCGTCTTCTGGGGGTTCAGCTCATCTTCTCGCACCTCCAGAAGACCGTCCTGCTTTGCAGAAGTCGACTAGCAACGGCTGACACACATCGCTCTCTCACTTACATTCCAACGGGTTAGATAAATCACAGGGTGTATGCCCCTGTAGCCTTCCCAGGCTTCTGCCTACGGAAATGGTCTTCCTGTAGCACTACAACGACATTCACCTTCACGGAAGCTCAATAGAAGTCTCATAAGCCACTAGAAGAAGATAAGAAGATGGAGAAGATGAGAGAAGATGGGGAAGAAGAGAAAATCCAAACAAGAGGAAAACAAGATGAAAAGTAGAAATTAAGATTCCGACAGGCTTCTAGTCCGAATCCTGACTAACAAGCCATCTCTACTTGTAATAGTTTGGGGAGGAAGACAACAAACGTGAGTACAGTCGCACCGTCTTCTACTTGAGGATGTCGTCTTCTGCTGTGGGAAGAAGGCTTCTTTCTTCTTCTCTTCGCTGCTCTGACTACTCTGTCTTCTGGGATCGCTTACCCATAAGACCGTCCGTACGCAGATCCTAAGTGTTGTACTGGACGAGCCAGGCTACACTTCCACAACTGCTGACAGTCACCGCCACTCAAGAAGAACACTTCTCATGCACAATTGGGAGCGAATTCAAGGAAACCCACCACTAGAAGACACGGATTAAGCTTCTGCACTCAAATCAACAATCCATTCCCCGAGAAGAAGTCACATTGGCATTGGGAAGCTCACTCCCTCTACTTCTTGCGCCTACTCCTCGACACACCAGCCTAGTCAACAAGACTGCACGAGGATACCGTTCTCTGTTCCTAAACTGTCCACTATCTCTATCTACATCTTCGAACCACTGCTGGTACGAACATGCAGACCCCTCTTGTGTATTCTCAGACTATTCGTATGTTTCCAACAACGGGTGTAGTGTGCGAAAAATTGTCTGTCATGTGTCTCGTCTCTAATGTGTCTAGTCTGCCTGCACCATAAAATCGATATGTGTGTGCAGCAACTAGCCCAATTCCTACGCTGCAATCCTACTTATGCCTGTGGTGCCCACAAATTACAGGATTCACGAATTTTTGAATTTTTTAAGAATAATAACTTGTTTGTATAACTGAGGAAGCGTTGTTACTTAAGATTACGTCTTCCTTAGCAGGAAGATGATCTTACGAGCTGTTTGTAATAATAAGTTGACTTCTTCGAAAGACGACCATCTTCGGAAGAGCATCTTCTCAGTTGCATCTTCAGAAGACGGGAAGACGGCGGAAGACACCCATCTTCCGGAAGACAGCGACCGCGAAGGCCTAACCATGAATTTCTAGGTAAAGGAGTGGGTGTACCTACTAGGTAACACCAAGGTGGTAGGTAGGTCGGGTAAGCCATCTAGGGTCGAAACCCCTAATCTGCGGGAAAGATGCGCAGGAAGCGCATTAGCGCATTCCAGCTTCCCGCAGCAAGCACGCTTCGTGAGAAGATCGATTTCAGAGGGTGAGCTTCGAGTGAGGAGGCAGTGAGGTGAAATTGAGTGAGGACATGATCGATTAGAAGCTAGAAGGAAGACGAGGTCAAATTGCTGAAGCGCAGGAAGCATACTGAGTGAAAAGCGTTTCCTGTGAAACTCCCGGACGTTCACATTGAAAGCAGCTGAGTGGAATCGGAGGTGGACAGCTTAATCGATTAAGGCATAGACTGGAGCTGACGACGGAGGCAGCTCAGTGGGGTCGCATTGGAGCTGGGACCAGAGCCAGAAGCGCGTGGAAGGTCGAAGACAACTCGAGAAGCAGAAGAAGACTGTAGAGGTTCTTCCCATGTTCTTTTCCCTTCTCACTGCTTCTCACCTTTGTTTGGTATCCCCCGCGCTTCCCCGGTTGTTTGCAGGCAGTCTGATCGATTACCCCTCATCCCCATTTTTCCTATTGTGACATTGGATGCGGAAGCGCTGCCCAATTTCTGTCAGACATCTTCTTGATTCTTCCTGAGTTCAATTCTAGCTTCCTACCCATCGTCCTAAAATTGACGATCCCAGCTATCGATTTCTCTACCCTATTATTCCTCTACTCCCAAAACCTTGCACAGAAGACGCTTCAGAAGATTGGAACATCTTCGGAAGACCGTCTTTGGAAGACTGTCTTCGGAAGTCGACTGTACACAATTCGTATCAAGAGTGGATTTGCTTTGCTTTTGTGTTAAGAGAGGCTTGGTACGAATCTTGAGTGGCGTGGTGAGTTGTTTTGTTATTTCGAGAAGTTGGAAGTCGGGAACTAGGCCTGTGCCTCCCGGTCTTCCAAGCTTCTCACATCCACATCTTCATGGAGAGACTAGAAGACTGGAAGGCTGGCAAAATGCGCGAGAAGAGGTGAGGGTCTATTTCGGGTCTCTTCTGTCCGACCCATAGCAGCCGTTCCTTCTTCTTCCCAAACTTAAGAAGAGAGTCGTGAGAAGTCTTGCTGGTAGAATCTGGAGAGAATGGTCGAGGGTCATGTCTTCCCACGAGCAGCAACCTTCTTCTGATTGTGTATGAGAGGTGAGAAGTCAGAAGAACAAAGTGTAAATGTTTTGAGTCTGTTGTGAAGATAGATTGCGCGTAGGAAGAGAAGACAGGTGAGACCAGTGAAGGGAAGCCTGACTTCGGGAAGTCTTCCGAGAAAGGCATTGAATCGGAAACTGTCTCGGGTGTCTTCCCAGAGGCCATTGTCACCGCAGGAGCCCGCAACCATCTTCTGAACTTGTTATGCACTCTTCGCGAATCTTGTATCTTCTGATAGGAAGTAGGATGTAATGCAAGGTTGGTTGTCTTCTTGGTAATCCATGCGAGGCCTTGCTTAGTTAGGATTGTTTAGATATAGCTCGGAAGACGAGAGCTATCTAGGAAGTACTGTTAGAATCCTGGAAGACGGAGTAACTATCTTTTGGAAGACTAGTTTCGTCTTCTGAGAAGTAGAAGCTAGACTGTGAGCACTTGGGAAAAACTGAGCCTCCAGCTCACAGTAAACACGTTGTGGTGCCCACAAATTACAGTATTCACGAATTTTTGAAATTTTTGAGATTAAAGACTTGTTTATATAACTGAAGAAGAGTTGTTACTTAAGATTACGTCTTCCTTAACAGGAAGATGATCTTAAGAGCTGTTGGTAATAAGAAGTTGACTTCTTCAGAAGACGACCGTCTTCGGAAGACCGTCTTCTCAGTTGCGTCTTCGGAAGATAGGAAGACGGCGGAAGATGGGAAGAAGGCGGAAGACACCTGTCTTCCGGAAGACAGCGATCACGAAGGCCTGACCACGAGTTTTCGGATAAACAAGTAGGTGTACCTACTGGAGCGCACCGAATAGGTAGGTAGGTCAGGAAGACACCAAGGACGAGAACCCCTAATCTGCGGGGAAGATGCGTGAGGAAGCACATTAGCCATCTTCCAACTTCCCGCAGCACAGTGCGTCTGAAGAAGATCGATTGAGAGAGTGAACTTCGAGCTAGCATTGAGAGAGGAATCGAGTAAGACATCGAGGTAGTAGAGAGTACGTTGGCAGCTAGGCGAAGGGTGAAATCGGATTGCGGGAGCACAAACAGCAGAGAGAGCGAAAGCATTTCTGTGGAGCTTCCGAGAAGTTGACAGTGAAGAGTGACGAGTAGAAGCAGAGGTGGAATCGAGGTGTGGACCGAAATTGACAGCAAGCGCAGTCGTGTGGAGTCGCATTGGAAGCTAGGACGAGAGCCAGAAGCGCGCGGAGGTCGAAGGCAACTCGGGAGCCGAAGAAGACTGTAGAGGTTCTTTCCCCTGTTCTTTCCCCCTCCCACTTCTTCTCGCCATTGTCTGGTACTCCCCGCGCTTCCTTGATTGTGTGCAGATAGCCTGATCGATTACCCCACCCCCATCTTTCCTATTGAGACATTGGGCACGGAAGCGCTGCCCAATTTCTGTCAAAATATCTCCTTGCTTCTTCCCGAGCTCAATTCGAGCTTCCCTACCCCTAGTCTTCAAATTGGCGAACCCAACTATCAATTTCTCTACCCTACTACCTCTCTACCCCCGAAACTTGGAATAGAAGACGATTCGGAAGATGGGAACATCTTCGGAAGACGCTTCTTGAACTTGACTGTCTTCGGAAGACATCTTCGGAAGTCGACTGAACACAATTCGTATCAAGAGTGGATTTGCTTTGCTTTTGTGTTTAGAGAGACTTGATACGAAGCCTGAGTGGTGTGGTGAGTTGTTGTGTTATTTCGAGAAGTTGGAACTCGGGAACTAGGCCTATGCCTCCCAGTCTTCCAAGCTTCTCAACTCCACATCTTCCTAGAGAGACTAGAAGACTGAAAGGCTGGCAAAATGAGCGAGAAGACGTGAGGGTCCATTTCGGGTCTCTTCTGTCCGACCCATAGCAGCCGTTCCTTCTTCTTCCCGAACTTAGAAGAGAGTTGTGAGAAGTATTGCTGGCAGAATCCGGAGAGAATGGTCGAGGGTCATGTCTTCTCATCATGCAGCAAACTTCTTCTGAGTGCGTATGAGAGGTGAGAAGTCAGAAGAACAGAGTGCACATGTTTTGAGTCTGTTGTGAGGATAGATTGCGCGTAGGAAGAAGAAGACAGGTGAGACCAGTGAAGGGAAGTCTGACTTCGGGAGGTCTTCCGAGAACGACATTGAATCGGAAGCTGTCCCAAGTGTCTTCCCAGAGGCCACTGTCACCGCAGGAGCCCGCAACCATCTTCTGAACCTTTCTCATACTCTACTTCTCGCATATCTTGTATCTTCTGATAGGAAGTAGGATGTAATGCAAAGTGGGTTGTCTTCTTGGTAATCCATGCGAGGCCTTGCCTAGATAAGATTGTTTAGATATAGCTCGGAAGACGAGAGCTATCTAGGAAGTACTGTTAGAATCCCGGAAGACGGAGTAGCTGTCTTCTGGAAGATTAGTTTCGTCTTCTGAGAGTGGAAGCTAGACTGTGGGCACTCAAAGGACTGAGCCTTCAGCTCATAGTAGGTGCTTGTGGTTTAGTGCAGCAGATCTTCCAGGTATGTCGATGCATCCGCGAGGCTTGGTGTTACCAGCGACAGAATTGGCCGAGGCCACTCCTTTCCTCAAGGAGTTGGGTCTCGACTTCTTCCTGTGGGACTGGAACCTCGCAGATCAAGGGCTTCTAGAGGAGGTATGGACCGCGTTACCACCGCGTAACCGTGTACCTGCGAAGGCAGGAGTTGCTCGGGGAAGACCATCTTCCTGGACAGAAGACTGGTGGCGTAAGGCGTTTCACAGGCCTGAGACCGAGAACCGAAGATATTGGTACGAGAAGAAGATCTTGCATAGGATTGTGAGTTCATGGCATGTACCTGGGAGTACCACCTGCCTTTTCGTGGAAGACAGGCAGGGGAGGAACGGTTGGAAGATAGAGTCTTACCGGGAGCCGAAGAAGCGACTTCTGGCGAAGTTGTTTCTGCATCTTTTCCCCAAGGGAAAAGCGCAGAAGACGAAGTACTTAGGAGATCAGGACGTGGAGTTCCTGGAATCAGTGTGGGATGACAGAGTGCCAATCTACTGGGGCGCGTACATCCACAACTATGTACAGACGGAGCTAGCATACTTGGGTACCCCGGCGGGAGGACATCTGACGCCCTTCTTCTGCTACTTGTATGTAGCCATGGGGGATCTTAGGGAAGATCAGCTGGCAGTGTATGGGCCAACGGAGCGACAGGAGGTGAAGGAGGAGACCTCGGAAGACGACGACCGAGAGGCAGCAACAACGCCCCCTCTCACTCTGATGCCACAGCTGAGGCCCGGCTCTCACCAGAAGACGCTTCTGATGAGGGAAGACGAGTCTAGTGGGTCGGAAGACGCCACGCCAGTGAGGAAGATGAGCCACAGAAGTGTACCGAGGACACCCATCTCCCTCATCCATTCAGGATCGGACTCGGACTCGGAGGAAGACTTGCTGAGTACCCGATCGGAGCAGAAGACAGCTTCTGTAACACCTGGGAGTCTTCCGAAGACTCCAGAAGACGAAGGATGGATGGGCACTCCTACTGCGATGCGAGGAAGCGCAAAGAGGAGAGCCGCTCCTGCCGCGAGGAGTCTTCCACCCCGGAAGATGAGAAGAGTAGCTTCTTCTCGTGCGCAGAAGATGAAGGCCGTAGTGGTGGGGATGAACTTGTCTTCTGCAGGAAGACGACTGGAGGAGTTCAGTGCCTACTTCCAGAAGGAGATCCAGCCCGCTGTCGTGATGTGGATCATTTGACATAGTAAATGATTCACTTATCACTGCTGTCGCGTTACTTAACGCATGTTATTTCTACTCCGACACTTGATGTTTAGTAGTCTTAGAAGTTAGCTCTGTACTGTTCTTAGTCTTTTATGCTTATGGTTGACACCTTTTGCATATGGTGTTAACTCTGTCAAATATTTTGGATCCTAGTAGGTTGGTAGTATGACATTTATCTTGTTCAAGCATTCGTACGCTTGTGCAAGTAAATTCATACTTATCTATGATACTCAATGTACATGACTTAGATTTACCATGTAGATAGGGGTTTGAAATCATGGGTTGTACTTACTTGTCGCCCATGCACGCTTTCTAGCTGATTTAAGTTATTTTTCGGGGCTGCGTGTCGTTTTAGGTAGTTTAAGTTTTACGCTGGCACTCTAGGGAGCTTGACGTGGTAGCCTATGAGTAAAACTAAGTTGCCACGTGGTTTAGGGTACTAAAGGACAACCAAGTGGAGCTATGAACTCCCATTGGTCTGTTTTTGTCTTTTGTTAAACTCTAAATTTAGAAACAGAGCTCTAGAGTGGAGTTCGAGCAATTTGTGAGGGTACTTCGAAATCTGAGAGCACAAGGAGATAGAGCTCGTCGAGCCAAGCACTGTCAGCGAAAAGTTTGATCGATTTGGAGCAATAAACAAGAAGTTATGGCTGATTGAAGTTCGATTTGTGTCAGAATTGCAGCACTTCTGTTCAATTTGGGGTTTTGAGTGTCATTTGCAGCAGAATCGAGGAAAGCGCTTCAAAACTTCGTGGCTGTGATCACTGTCAGCAGGGCTACGACTGTCTCCAAATTTTTATATCTATTGAGTCAGTGAGTAATTCAGGGCGACCACTGAAGTAGAGGGGGTCCGAAAAGCTCTCAATCTGGAGCAGCAACTTCAGAGAGCGAGATCTGGAGTTCTGTGTGGAATCAGGAGGCCCAACTTCACAGGAGTGTTTGTCAAGCTGTGTACTGCAAATCCTGTAAGAAATTCCCAAAGTGATCGAGCCAATTCCTTGTTATAGGTCGAAATAGCTGTCTGGGTACCAGAAACTGCCGTAATTTCTCTACTCAGAAAGTTTCTGCTCATATCTTAGTGCTCTGAATTGATCTGAAGCTGAAATTTCGTATGTGTATCTAGTAGAACCTCATTTACATGTAGGAGGAGTTCTGAAGTCTGAACCTTCACATATTTCTCAATCCTGAGTGTCAAAGTTCGCCATCTGATCTTATCATTGCTAGTTAAGCCTGAACTCTGCTTCCTGAACTTATCAGAAGAGCCTAGAGACTTACATGAGTGTTTTCAGTATCACCTTGAGACCTGAAGCCTATCCTGTGAGTAGACCAGCCACAGCCAAGAGCCCAACGCTTCCCCGAGTAGATTGAACACAGCCTTCAAGCTCATATCACAGCCAGAAGGTTCGTCCTTCCCAGGAAGACTCTCAACCTGACATCTGGTGCTTCCACTGAGAGCTCTTGGGGTGATTGATTGAGAAGGTTGAGTTGCTACAAGGAGAAGAGATGGATCGCAAGAGCGGAGCTGCTGCTGCTGCCTCTGGAGTTGGAGCATCAACGTCTACTGCTGCACCGTCAACTGCACCTGCGTCTTCTACAGCGACATCTGCATCTGGTCTGGACACGGCTGAGATCTTGAAGACGCTTGCGGCCCTGGTCCAACAACATCCGATCGTTGGAGGGGGTGAGTTAAAATCCACCAAGGCTTTGCAAGCGATAGTGAATAGGTGTGGAAGGTTTGAAGGTAGAGATATTTCTAGATATCTGCGTGAGTATAGAGGAGAGATGGAGCTGGTTAGGGTTACAGATGCTGAGATGATAGCAAGCTTTGAGTTAGCTGTCATTCCTGAGTTGCGGGACCAAGTTAGGGATGTGCAGAGAAGAAATCTTGGAGTCTGGATGAGTTTTGAGCGATCTCTTCGAGAGGAGTTTCTTGAGGAGGATTCAGAGAGAGTTACTAGAAGGACATTTCTAGACTGGGTTGAGCAGCAACCTGGTCGTATTATGAGCCTGAGTGAGTTGCTGAGAGAGTTTGATCGGAGATACCGACAACTTTCAACTCTAGAGCGAATCACCCTAGATGCTAAGAAAACAAAGCTTTTCCTGCAGGCTACTGATGATGCTACGGCAGATCGGTTATGTTTTATGTTGGCCGATCGATCTGCTGAGGGAGGTGTTACTATGGATTGGGGGAGAGTTGAGGATGCTGTGGCTGTACTGACAAGGCAGAGGAGGGGAAGAGTGGCTGTGGGAGGACGTCCGCTTGCAGAAGTGGTCACTCCACCTTATGCTGCTCCTCAAGTACAGCAACCTTTGGCCCCTGCTCCCAGACCTGTTGTCCCAGCTGCAGTTCCTTTGATGCCAGTTGTGCCAGCTCCAGCACAAAGGGCACCTGTTCAGAGACCTGCGGAGAACCATGGTCAACAGAATCAGATTGAAGACCTGATTCGGCAGATGCGAGAGCTGAAGGTAGAGCTAGCTGGATTGCAGAGAGAGCAGCCACCGGCGCCTGCTGCTGCACGTCCAAGAGGTGCTCCTGTCCGTAGGTGTATTTGGTGTGACAGTCCTGATCACTTCCGAGGAGACTGTCAAGAGCTCACAGCTGCTTTGCGAGATGGTGTGGTTCGCTATCAGAACGGTAGGCCGCACCTTTCTTCTACTGGAGAGCCGTTGAGCACGCAGTTTGGGCGAGGAGGCATGAGGAGTCTACCTCAGATTGCTGCGGCGGCAACTGTACATGCATTGATGGCACCACCGGTAAATCCTGATGTATATGCTGGACATATTGAGGTTTCTTCTAGTCCTACGTTGCTAGATAGGACTGCTGAGAAGAGTATTGCCCCCGTTTCTTCTGAAGTACTGAAGAGGGGAGCCGAGTCTATTCGTAGGGTCACAGGATGGGGAGATCTTGTAGATGCTGCTTCTATCAGAGCATTCTTGGATGTAGATAGACACGTTCATTGGCAAGATGCTTCTGTGGAGGAGAAGAGGCGGCGAGAAGCCTCTGAACTTGATACTGGAGTTCCTGAGGAGATTGGGGATAGACGCAGAGTCACAAGGAGACGAGCGGCTCTTCCTGAAGACATCCCGTCTACTTTTGCAGCTCCTCCACCTGCGCCAGGTCCTATGGAGGATGTGCAGAGATCCCAGCAGGAGCCAACGACTGCTGGTAGGCGGTTTACTGCCCAAGAGAAGGAGAAGGGACCGGCTTACAAGTTGGCAGCTGATATTGAAACTTCTACTGATCTGAAGAGTATCTTGGAGCAGAGGATACTGGATGGGCGAATCGAGTTTTCTCTTCGAGAAGTTCTTGGTATTGCAAAGAGGGAGTTTCACGAATTGATCATCGACATCATCAAGCGCAAGAGACAGGTGATGTCCGAGCAGGTAGAGAGTCAGATGATAGATGTAGTAGGAGCTTCTCTGAATGATGCAGAGTTTGGAAAGGTGCATTTTCAGGAAGCTGATGACAAGAGATACCAGCAAGAAGCGTTGGTTGCTGGTACCGACACTATTGAGTTCAACGATGAGGAAGCTGGTGAGGAGAGTCCAGCTAGTGAAAGTGATTTCAGAAAGAGACATTGGGCTCGTGCCACAACTGCTACGCGAGTTCGTCTTGGAAGTTTGGCTGAACCTGTTGCTGCTTTAGTTGATCACGGATCTGAGATCAACATCATGTCACGGGAGGTGTACGAGAGGGGTCAATGGCCTATCGAGCTAAACCATGGTTGGGTGTTACGTGCTGCGAACAACCAGAAAGGTGAGCTATACGGCGCTTGTCCTAACGTGAAGGTGAAGATAGGTGATGTGGATGTGGATCAACATTTCTTCGTGCAATCTTCTGCTTCATATCCTGTGATTCTTGGTCAGCCTTATATCACTGCGGTTCGAATGGAGACCAAGGTGATGGATGATGGATCTCATTATGCTAGGATCCGTAGTCTAGATGATAGACGTTCTGTGCAGTTTCTGACCGTTCGTACGAACCACGAACGAAACCGTCAAACTTTGAGGGATTCTCCTATCTGTAGGGGTAAGGGTTTTCTGAAACCACTCTCGTAGGACGGGATAGCGAGAGTGATGGATCTACTGCTACTATGATCCCGCTTGAGCAGCCTGAGGGATCACATGAGGTTGATGGAAAGGCTGCTCAAGATTCAGAAAGTAGTTGCACTGTACATAGTTGGAAATCTGGGTTGATGACTTTCAGTTCTGATGATTGGAGTGAGTTCACACGGATGGAGGATTTGACTGAGAAAAGTAGAAGGCAGATGGAGAGGTGTGCAACAAATCTGCGTTGTACATGAGTTATGAAGGAAGATGAGATGATTTCTGGTGTTTATGAGGAGTTTGTAGGTGTGCAGTCTTTTGTTTGTTGGCTAGATGGTGTAGATAGGTTGATGGAACAGATGGGAGGTAGGGTGGTGATCCCCATCCATTCTCGTGAAGTCTATGAGGAAATTATCTCGTACTTGCGATATCGTCCTCATCCGAGACTGGAGAATGGATGGAAGGATGCAGTCTGTTGGTGTGGCTTACATCAGGAAGCGGAAGTACACGCCAAGTATAAAGCTGTAGCGAGGAAGGTGAGACCTGTGGCGACCCAATTACCTGTTGATTCTCATCAGCAGATGGAGTTAGCGGCTGCTGAGCCTGTGCTTAGAGATCCTACACAGGTAGGACACAAGTTTACTCAGGAGACACTCGAGCAGCTCCAGATAGGAGGGGGTGGCTTCTTGACTGAAGAGGAGAAACGAGCTTTTGAACAGATGATAGTTAGCCATGGTAAGGCATTTTCTTTCTCGGCTGAGGAGATAGGTTGTGTGGATCCTAGTGTGATAGCTCCGATGGTTATCTTCACTGTTCCTCACGTACCTTGGGATTTGAAGCCGATTCCAGTCCCTCGTGTCTTGCTACCGAAGGTGATTGAGTTACTGAAGGAGAGGATGCAGATGGGTATTCTTGAACCATCTATGGCTCCGTACTCTAGCCGATGGTTCACTGTACCTAAGAAGACAGGAGCTCTACGCTTCATCCAAGACTTGCAGCCTGCCAACAACATCACGATTCGAAATGTTGGAACAGGACCTGTGGTTGATGAAGTAGCTGAGGCGTTTGCTGGAAGGTCAATCTATTCTATTGGAGATCTGTTTTCAGGTTATGATCAGTTTCAGCTTGCTTTGGAGAGTAGAGACTTGACTACCATGCGTACACCTTTGGGATTGATGCGGATGTGTACTCTTCCTCAGGGTGCGACAAACTCAGTAGCCCATATGCAAAATGCGATGCATAAGGTGTTACGAGAGTTTGTGCTTGAGATCACTATCCCGTTTCTGGATGATATTCCCATGAAAGGCTGTCCGGTGGAGGACAAGGACGAAGCAGTGACTTCTGATGGTTGCAGAAAGTTCGTTGCAGACCACATTCGAGATGTGGAGAAGATTCTGATGCGTTTGGAGGAGGTACACCTCACTCTATCAGGTACCAAATCTCGCTTTGGGATGTCAGAGATTGTGGTAGTAGGTCATCTGTGTGGTACTTTTGGGAGGCGTCCGAACCCAGAGAAGGTAGATGCTATAGCAAGGATAGCTGACTGCACCAACATCACTGAGGTTCGACGGTTCTTAGGAGCTTGTGTGTTCTTTCGTGTGAGTATTCCTCATTATGCACATATTGCCGAGCCTCTATATGCACTTCTGAGAAAGGGAAGGAGGTTTACTTGGCGGCAAGAACATCATGAGACGATGGAGCAGCTGAAGGAGATTCTGAAGTCTCCACCTATACTAAGGAGGCTTAGCTACGAGAGCGGGAGACCTGTGGTACTGACTGTTGATACGAGTCCAAAGGCGATTGGATGGGCCGTTGGCCAAGAAGATGCAGAAGGTGTGCGGTTTGTTTCAAGGTTTGGAGCTCGGATCTTAACAGATAGACATCGTAACTATCCTCAAGTGAAGCGTGAGTTGTGGGGAGCTGTTACTGCTATGAAGGTAGATCGAGAGTTCTTGATAGGAGCTCGTGTGATACTAGAAACAGATTGTTTACCTTTGTTGGGTATGATAGCAAACTGCAATACACCAGACATAGCAATGCTACGATGGATTGCTTATGTCCGGAGTCTAAACCCTGAGCTAAAGCATATAGCAGGGAAAGACAATCCAGTTGCAGATATGTTGTCTAGGGCTCGTTATACAGATGAGGATGAGATGTTTGCAGAGGTGGAGAATGAAGAGAAGAGAGACGTTTGGTGCCAAGTTGGTCAGCAGACTTCAGACTTGGAACCATTGCTGTTCAATGAGGGGTTCTACTCAGAAAAGTTCCGCAATATTGGATTTTATCTGAGTTCGTTATCCAGAAGAGAAGGATGGAGTGATGTAGAGTTCAAGGAGATCAGACGGAAGGCGTATAGTTATCTTCTACGTGAGGATTATCTGTGGAAACGTCCGAAGAGAAGAGATGGGATGCTTACTAGAGTGGTGGATGATCAACCGACAAAGCTTAATCTACTGAAGGAGTTTCATGATACCTTGTGGGCTGGACATCGTGGAGTCTGGGCTACATACACGAAGCTGAAGGAGCGTTACTGGTGGAAGGGTTTGTATCAAGACGTGGTGGACTTTGTTGGGTCGTGTCTGCACTGCCAGTTCTACTCTAAGGTCCGTTACAGAGATGGGCTTGTACCTACTTATCCACCTAGTATTCATTTTCAGTGGGTTCTTGATCTTGTGATGATGCCACCGGGGTTATGGGGGATGCGTTATTTGGTGTTGGCTCGAGAGGATCTTTCCAACTATGTGGAGGGACGAGCACTACGGACGAAGACTACAGAGAATATCTGCAGGTTCGTGCTAGAAGATATCATCTGTCGTTATGGATCGGTTGGGAGATTACGTGCAGATAGAGGTGAGTTGAGAGACGCTGAAGTGAAGGAGTTCTTTGCTCGTTATGGAGTAAAGCTTCGACTTACCACTGCTATGAATCCAGAGGGCATTGGTAAGAGTGAACGAGGACACCCTTCTATTGTTCATGCTTTAGTGAAAGCATGTGATGGTAGGCCTAGAGAATGGTCGAGACTACTTCCATTTGCTTTGTGGGTTGATAGAACTACACACTGTACCACGACTGGTTATATGCCAGTTGAGCTTATGCTGGGGCAGAAACCGATCATGTCTGCTGAGGAGTACTTTCCCACGTGGGCTACACTACCGTGGGAAGATGGTATAGATCGTGCTTCACTCCTTGCTTTACGTATTAGGCAGTTGGAGCGAAGGGAGGAGGATCTTGCTGATGCGCAGGAGAGGCTGAAGGTGGCTCGAGTCAGAAACAAGGAACGTTTTGACAAGACTCACCGACTACGACCGAAGCCAATACATGTTGGTGACTGGGTTCTGGTATATGATAGCACGTTGGAGAATCAGCACTCTACACTTCGTAAGTTCTCTCGAAGATGGTTCGGGCCTTATGTTGTGCTAGATGTGTATGAGAATGCCACCTATAGTTTGCGTGAGTTGGACGGTACTCTTTTGAAGCTATCTGTGGCTGGCAAACGTGTGAAACTGTTCAAGAGACGCGGAGGGTCAGTTGAGTTATTCAACTTTCTGGAGTCAGAGCCGAGGGCAACAAGAGACGAAGACGTCCCAGTGTCTGATGAGGCTGAGGCGGAGGAGAGCGATGATGATGAGGATCAAACAAAAGACTGAGGAGATTGGCACATACCGGAGGATGTGCAGGTTTAGAGGGGGTGGATGTCGTGATGTGGATCATTTGACATTGTAAATGATTCACTTATCACTGCTGTCGCGTTACTTAGCGCATGTTATTTCTACTCCGACACTTGATGTTTAGTAGTCTTAGAAGTTAGCTCTGTACTGTTCTTAGTCTTTTATGCTTATGGTTGACACCTTTTGCATATGGTGTTAACTCTGTCAAATATTTTGGATCCTAGTAGGTTGGTAGTATGACATTTATCTTGTTCAAGCATTCATACGCTTGTGCAAGTAAATTCATACTTATCTATGATACTCAATGTACATGACTTAGATTTACCATGTAGATAGGGGTTTGAAATCATGGGTTGTACTTACTTGTCGCCCATGCACGCTTTCTAGCTGATTTAAGTTATTTTTCGGGTCTGCGTGTCATTTTAGGTAGTTTAAGTTTTACGCTGGCACTCTAGGGAGCTTGACGTGGTAGCCTATGAGTAAAACTAAGTTGCCACGTGGTTTAGGGTACTAAAGGACAACCAAGTGGAGCTATGAACTCCCATTGGTCTGTTTTTGTCTTTTGTTAAACTCTAAATTTAGAAACAGAGCTCTAGAGTGGAGTTCGAGCAATTTGTGAGGGTACTTCGAAATCTGAGAGCACAGGGAGATAGAGCTCGTCGAGCCAAGCACTGTCAGCGAAAAGTTTGATCGATTTGGAGCAATAAACAAGAAGTTATGGCTGATTGAAGTTCGATTTGTGTCAGAATTGCAGCACTTCTGTTCAATTTGGGGTTTTGAGTGTCATTTGCAGCAGAATCGAGGAAAGCGCTTCAAAACTTCGTGGCTGTGATCACTGTCAGCAGGGCTACGACTGTCTCCAAATTTTTATGTCTATTGAGTCAGTGAGTAATTCAGGGCGACCGCTGAAGTAGAGGGGGTCCGAAAAGCTCTCAATCTGGAGCAGCAACTTCAGAGAGCGAGATCTGGAGTTCTGTGTGGAATCAGGTGGCCCAACTTCACAGGAGTGTTTGTCAAGCTGTGTACTGCAAATCCTGTAAGAAATTCCCAAAGTGATCGAGCCAATTCCTTGTTATAGGTCGAAATAGCTGTCTGGGTACCAGAAACTGCCGTAATTTCTCTACTCAGAAAATTTCTGCTCATATCTTAGTGCTCTGAATTGATCTGAAGCTGAAATTTCGTATGTGTATCTAGTAGAACCTCATTTACATGTAGGAGGAGTTCTGAAGTCTGAACCTTCACATATTTCTCAATCCTGAGTGTCAAAGTTCGCCATCTGATCTTATCATTGCTAGTTAAGCCTGAACTCTGCTTCCTGAACTTATCAGAAGAGCCTAGAGACTTACATGAGTGTTTTCAGTATCACCTTGAGACCTGAAGCCTATCCTGTGAGTAGACCAGCCACAGCCAAGAGCCCAACGCTTCCCCGAGTAGATTGAACACAGCCTTCAAGCTCATATCACAGCCAGAAGGTTCGTCCTTCCCAGGAAGACTCTCAACCTGACAGCGGGTAAGAAGTTACTTACCTTAGCTAGGGAATGGGACAGCGAGTCCAAGACGAGGTTGGTGGAATGCAGAGATAGCATGTTCAGGTACCTGGATAGACAGATAGAAGGAGTGAAGACACTTTATGGTCTTCCCTCACTTCCGACACCTGCAACCGCATCTTCCCAAGCCCCAGCACCCTCGACAGGATCCGGAATGGAGAAGGAGGAGTTCGATCTCGCTGTACACTCGGTGGTGACAGCATTGGAAGACGAGAAGACTCCAGAAAACGCCTCGGAAGACATGATGTCTTCTGGAAAACAGGAAGACGAGCCGTCTTCCCAGGTATTCCGCGTGGAGGAAGCGACTTCCCCGGACCCCTATGAGATCGCCATGGTCCCTAGTACTGCATCTGTGCCTCAGAAGACCGAAGACGCACCATTCGACTCGTCTTCCCAGAAGACCATTCCATCTTCCGAAGTCGAAGCCGAGGAAGACACAGCCGCAGAAATAGCAGGGCCAGCGAAGAGCGAGGGGAGGGAAGCTACCTCAGTGGTACCCGAGGTAAGTGCAGGGCTTCCCAGCCCATTACAAGTCGAGGTAGTAGCTCCGGTAGGAGCAGATCATGTGGAGATTGCCACCGAGCAATCAGAGTAGTTAGCAAACTTAATCGACACTTCCAGATTTAGTAGGATTGGACATGCTATCTTGAGGGTGGCAGTTTTCCATGTAAAAATAGTTAGGACCCCATGTGGCAGCATAGGTAGCGTAGGAGTAATACAGTGGAAGGCTAATTGGGAAGAGGGACCGCATGCATGTGAGGTGACAACCTCTTGTCAGCGCCTCTCTCTCTCTCCTTGGTGGTCGCCTCCCAAGGCAGATGGTTAAGTAGGATAGCAAGGTAGGAGAAAAGGTCTCTCTGAGAGCTCTGCCAGGTCTGTAGAATTCGGCAGTAACTGAACATACACACCGATTCTACAGGCAGGCAGGAGAGACACATTAGAGCAGGGACAGTCTAGGAACAGGGAACGGCATCCTCGTGCAGACCTGCTGATTAGACTGGTGTGTCGAGGAGTAGACGCAGGAGGTAGAGGGAGTGAGCTTCCCAATGCCATTGTGACTTCTTCTCGGGGAATAGATTGTGGATTTGAGTGCAGACGCTTTGTCCATGTCTTCTGGATGGTGGGTTCACTGAATTCGCTCCCAATTGTGCATGGGAAGTGTTCTTCTTGAGTGGCGGTGAATGTCAACAGTTGTGGAGTGTAGCTTGACTCGTTCAGTAGAGCACTTGGGATCTACGTACGAACGGTCTTCCGGGTAAGGGATCCCAGAAGACAGAGCAGTCAGAGCAGCGAAGTGAAGAAGAAGGAAGCTTTCTTCCCGCAATAGAAGACGACATCCTCGAGTAGAAGACGGTGCTACAGTACTCACGTTTGTTGTCTTCCTCCCCAAACTATTACAAGCAGGGATGGCTTGTTAGTCAGGATCCGGACTAGAAGCCTGTCGGAATCTTAATTGCCCTTTTTCATCCTGTTTTCTCTTGTTTGGATTTCTTCTTCTTCCCATCTTCTCCCGTCTTCCCCATCTTCTTACCTTCTTCTAGTGAGCTTCCGATACTTCTATTGAGCTTCCGTGAAGGTGAATGTCGTTTTAGCGCTGCAGGAAGACAACTTCCGTAGGCAGAAGCCTGGGAAGGCTATAGGGGGCATACACCCTGTGATTGATCCACCCCGTTGGAATGTGAGTGTGAGAATAAGGTGTAACGACTGTTACTAGTCGACTTCTGCGAAGCAGGACACGCTTCTGGAGGTGTCTGAAGACGAGTTGAACCCCCAGAAGACAAGAATCGCTTCGGGAAGACGGTATCGAGAAGACCGGAAGAAGCAACCTGGAAGCAGGAAGTTCGTCTTCCCGAGCTTCTCTGTGCATAATTGTGTGATATTCTAGTTGGTAGTTGTTTGTCTAGTTCCGGAGCACCATTTGGCGTGTCTGGAAGACGTGTTGTTTTGTGTGGTTTTGTGAGAAGACGGGATTTCTAGGCAAAACCCGTGTGTTTGTGTGTTTGAACAGATCTTAGAACTTAGAGCAGCGTTACTTGTGCAAATCCTCTGTGGGAACGATATCTTGTATACTAAATGGACAAAAGGAGAAATCCTTCGTCACTACATATAGTGAGGAACCATTTTTGGCGCCGCTGCCGGGGATTTCATCTTAGTAACTTCTGTTCTAAGCTTCCTGGATCTGTGTGCCATTAGTTAGGTTCGTTTCGAACTAACTTCGATTGTAGTTGAATGTGTTGTGGGACTCTATCTTGCTAGAAGACGGAAACCGCAACCAGAAGCTGATAAGATACACCAGGGGAAGTTGGAAGAAGCCGCTTCCCTGCTTCCAAGAACTCCTTGGAAGACTCGATCTTGGAAGATTGCAGTGAGTGCAACCAGAAGCAGGAGAAGAAGACGTTCTGAACTTGTGATCGGTTGTTCAGTCATTTGGTCTCCCGGATCTAGTGATAGAGAAAAGAGAGACATCTGTTCTCAGTACTCTGGTGGATGACTCCGACCGGAGGAAGAAGCAGAAGACGCACGGGTAAAGATCTTGAGTGGGTAAACTCACCCCAGCGAACCGCTTCTAGAGATCAGCGGAGATCCCTGAGACACCAAAGGAAAGAAGAAGAGCTCAAGAAGATCCGATCGGTAGAGTTGGAAGAACCTTCCATCTCGAGCATAATCTTTGGCGAAGACAGAAGCCAACCGGGTGATCACATGTATAAAGTAGATTTCGGTACTGGTTACTCGGAAGACGTCTTCCCAAGCACGGAAGAAGCTTCTCAAGGTGAGGGAAGACTGGAGGAGATTGTTCCAGACGTCTCGGGAGGTAGCAGTGACAGTAGCTCTGACTCAGAAGACGATCTTCGTGATTCAGACAGGCCCGGACCTTCGAGAAGACCATCTCCACCACCTGGACCTGAGGAAGAAAGAAGTTGGCAGTCGCACCAGCCGGCAGTCAACATGGCTTCCCACACTCGGCAGAAGTACCATCCGTACGACGATGATGATGATGCGGACGACTTCATCACGATGTTCGAGATCATCTCTAGATCCAACAAGGAAGACGCTGATGTTGACAGACTCCGTGTATTTCCCAGTTTGATCAAAGGGAAAGGAAGGAAGTGGATGAGTAAAACGTTGGATGATGTTGTAGTAATGGCCGCTTGGGCTACTCTGAAGGCAGCTTTTCTGAAGAGATTCAGAGGAGTGGGCTACGATCGTATGACCCTCATAGAGCTTCAGAGGCTCGAACGGAAGAAGAAAGAGACACTGCGGGATTACACCGAGAGGTTTGAAGATCTCTTGGATCACATCCCTCAGAACCAAGGAAGACCCGGCTACTGTGCTCAGCAAGCTGTGGACTGGTACTTGGGAGGATTGTCTCAGGATATGGAATTGTACTGCAGAAGAGGAGGAGGTGATGATTTAGCAGAAGTACAGAAGCATGCCGAGCAGTATGAAACCTCGAGCATCACTCGGAATATGACGAAAGACAAAGGGAAGACCTCGAAGAAGTCGAAGAAGTCGAAGAAGTCTTCCCGGAAGTCCAAGAAGAAGTCCAAGTCCACTGAAACTGATAACAGTGATTCGGAAGCAGCCTCTACTTCTGAAGAGTCGACTGTCGAAAGTTCAGAATCCGAATCTGAACAAGAGAAGAAGACGCGGAAGAAGAAGAAGGAGAAGACGCGAGCAAGGGAGGAAGTTGTGCAGAAGATGCCTCAGACTCAGATCATTCAGTCTGCACCTGATCCTCGCATCGATGAGGTTCTGAAGCAGTTTGCCGACCTGAAAGTTCATCTTCTGAACCAGAAGGACAAGCGGAAGCAGCCCACAGCTTCCCGGCCAAACCTTTGGTGCAACCTCTGTAACTCTTCTGGACACACCAGAGATCAGTGTACGCAGGACCAAGCTGTCAACTGGGCAGGATGGGAAGAAGATGATGAGAGATATCTACACGATCCCAGTGGGGAAACCTGCTATAGGATCGAGACGATCCAACCCTTCACTCCTACGCCTCCCGCCCAATATAATCGTTATGTACCGAGGGATAGAGCTAGCAATGTACAGACTCGGACACCCTGGCAGCCTTCTTCATCACAACGACCTCTCAACCCTCTTCCTGGAGCGTGCAATAATTGTGGAGAGACAGGACACTGGTGGTCCACCTGTCCTCACCCGAGAAGACAGATTGGGCAAGTGCCCTTGTGTGGAAACTGTAAGGAAGCCGGTCATTTCACAGGGAATTGTCCTCAGACCTTACGACCCTGACAAATGGTGAGATTTGCAGATACCACACCTCCTGCAGAAGCTGCATCATCTTCTAAGCTCGAGTTAGCAGTGGTATAGCACATCACGGTAGAAGAAGAAGATCTTGGGGATTGTACGGATTGTCTCCATATCGAGGAAGACGAACCAGACCCCGGGAAGCGCGAAGGAAAGGAACCTCAGTTGCAGAAGACGACTGCAGCTCAGAAGATGAAGACACCTGAAGAAGCGTCATCTCTCACTTTGACGGATGGTACTGTTTGGAATCCTGACCCGAATTCAGATAGTTGGCCTCCGGAGGAAGTTTTGGATGAAGCTGTGTTCAAGGTAAGTACCAGAAGCAAAGGGAAGTCAGAATCTCGCCAGAAGGACGTCAAGAAGAAGAAGCAGCGTAAGGAGAGGTCATCTTCTCCCGAGCGGCCGTCTTCTCCTACTTACGACCGAGAAGATCCGAAGTACTTTGCTCCTGACATAAGACAAGAGGTTGAAGCGATCATGCAAGAAGAGCTGGAGAAGAGACGGAAGATAGTACAGCAGCTTCCTACACCGACTACGGCAACACCTGTCTCACGGGAACAGCCTCCAGTCGAGAGAAGACACTCTTCTAGTCTTCCACCTAAGGAAGCAGCTACTACATCTTCTTTGTTGGAAACACCAGTCCCTCTTCTGAAAAGATCTCCGTACAACTTCTTGCGAGACTTGTGGAATCAGAAGGCGGATGTGACCTTCCAACAGCTGTTGGATGACAACGCTGGTTACAGGAAGTTGTTACAATCTGTGCTTCGAGGATCGAGGAAGAGGAGGGCAGCTAAACTTCCCACGAGCACCCCGATCCTAAGGATAGAGCATGAGGACTTGGGAGCCCCAGAACTTGATATGGAGATCCATGGCTGTCTTCTGAGGAAGGTACCCATTGATTCCGGCTCCGGAGTTAACATCATGACGGAAGAAACGGCGCATGCCCTAGGCTTCACTGAGTTCCAGCCTACTCCGAGAATTCTCAGAATGGCGGACCAGACCAGAAGACAACCTTTGGGGCAACTGAAAGATGTCTTGACGGTAATTGGTGGAGTATCTTTTTACCTCACTTACATCATTTTGCGACCTGTAGCTAAGGTTGGATATCAGGTGTTGATAGGAAGACCATGGCTGTATGCTGCAAATGTGAATACCGACTGGCGAAGGCATCGTTTGAGATTTCCCAATCCTACACCCAAGTCTGGTGAGAAGAGTAAAGTCTCGCTTCCTTGGATCAAGATTGGACACCAAGGTGAAACTCCGTCTACAACAGAGGGGTACACTTCAGAAGACTCGGCTGCGTCTTCTGACAATGATGAACGATATAATGAGTTTATGGTGAATAACGTGTGTGCTACAGAAGTAGCAGAGAAAGTGGACGATGTGGTCTGTGGGTACATTGAGTGCTACGAGATTGCGGAAGAAGAGCTTCCAAAAGACGAGAATACCGTCTTCCCTTCGGAAGATCCGATAGTTGGTCTTCCAGAAGACGAGAATATCGTCTTCCCTTCGGAAAACCCGACAGTTGGTCTTCCAGAAGACGAATCCGAACTAGAAGAAGCTCCCAAACCGGAATACTTCGGTGCTAGTGAGTACAGTCACACTGAAGGAATGGTGAACCCGGATGATCTCCAAGAGATGGAGGTTGCTCCTGGGAAGAAGCTGAAGCTTTCCAAGGTGATCGAGGGCCAGCAGTTGGAAGACTTTCGAGAACTTCTGACAGAGTTCCAGGATGTCTTCGCGTGGACCATAGAAGACATGAAGGGCATACCTCGAGAATTGGGAGAGCATCGCATCGACTTGCTAGAAGGCGTTGTTCCTGTACGGCAGAGGCAGTACCGGCTCAACCCCAAGTCTCGCTTCTGGTGAAGGACCAGATTGACCAATACCTGAAGGCAGGAGTCATCTTCCCAGTACTTAGCAGTGAATGGGTAGCTCCCATTGTCATCGTGCCGAAGAAGCAGACAGGGAAGATCCGAGTGTGTCAGGACTTCCGGAAGCTGAACTTGGCCACGAAAAAGGATCATCACCCTTTACCATTCACCGACTCTGTGTTGGACCAGGTAGCAGGACATGAGTTCTACAGCTTCCTAGATGGGTATTCTGGGTACAACCAAGTTTCAATCAGAGAAGAAGACAAGTCGAAAACCACTTTCACTACTGATTGGGGCACGTACGCGTATAATCAAATGCCGTTTGGTTTATGCAACGCACCAGCCACGTTCCAGAGGTTGATGATTACAATCTTCAAGGAGTATCTTCGCACCTTTATGGAGATTTTCTTGGATGATTTCTGTGCGTTTGGATCGAGAGAAGACCACTTGATATTTCTGAGGAAGTATTTTCTGAAGTGTAGAGAACATCGTTTGGCACTTCACCCTGAGAAATGCTTCTTTGGTATGTCAGAGGGGATCTTGCTAGGACATAGGATTTCTGCAAGAGGTATAGAAGTCGACTGTGCTAAGGTGGAAGTCATCATGAAACTCCACCCACCTGCTAACATGACACAGTTGAGAAGCTTCCTTGGCAACGTAGGATACTTCAGGAGGTTTATTGACAGGTATGCAGAGGTAGCAGGAAGACTCACTAAGTTGCTGAAGAAAGACGAACCATACATTTGGTATTCTGAGCAGCAGGAAGCATTCGAAGAAATGAAGAGGCTTCTGTCGGAATCCCCTGTCCTACGACCGTCTGATTGAGAAAGAGTCTTCCACATTTATGTGGATGTTTCTGCTTTTGCCATCGGGGTGGTGTTGAGTCAGAAAGATGAGAAGAAGAAGGATTACCCCATCTACTACGCGGGAAGACAACTCAGTGATGCAGAGAAGAAGTACTCGACAACCGAAAGGGAGTGTCTTGGCATGATTTACTCCTGTAGGAAGTTTAGACACTATCTTCTGGCAAACCCGTTTGTCTTCTACGTAGATCACTTCTCTCTGAAACATCTTGTAAAGAAAGCAGATTTGTCTGGCAGGATAGCTAGGTGGATTCTCCTACTCCAGGAATTTACTTACACAGTTGAGTACAGGCTCGGAAGACAGCATGTTAATGCTGACTACGTATCCAGGTTGGAGACAGAACAACGAGAAGATGAAGTGGAAGACGAGTTTCCTGACGAGAAGTTGTTTTCAATTTTCGCAGAGACACTTTCATCTGAGGGGGGGCGTACCGCCTGCTTCCCAGAAGACGAAACTAGATCTTCTGATCCAGTCTTCGCGACTTCCACAGAAGAGTCGATCTTCAAGGACTTGAGAAGGTTCTTGGAAGACCAACAGTACCCCGAGGGAATGGATGCGGAGCAGAAGGCCGTCTTCTTACACAAGGCAGGTCCATATGCTATCTTCCAGGGTATCCTGTTTCGAAAGGGACATAACGAGAAGCTGAGAAGATGTCTCGAGCCGTTAGAGATAAAAGTAGTGATCACAGGTCTTCACTACGAAGATGCTGGGGGTCACTACGGATTGAAGACAACAGTGAAGAAGATGCTAGACGCCGGATACTGGTGGCCAACTATGTACCGAGACACTTTCCAGGAGATTAAGAAGTGCGACGCATGCTAGAGGGTGGGAAGACCGACCGCTACAACAAGGTGGCCTCTTACTCCCATTCTTCCGCTTGCCCCGTTCGAAAAGTGGGGAATCGACTTTGTAGGACCTATCGCCCCGGTGGCGAGAAGAACACGAGCAAGGTACATTTTAATAGCTATAGACTATGCCACCAAGATGGTGGAAGGCGAGGCCACGAGAAAGAACGATGCTGCAGTAGTAGCAAGGTTCCTATGGCATAACATCATCACTAGGTATGGATGTCCGCTGGAATTGGTGTCAGATAGGGGCACTCATTTCTTAAATGAGACTATCTCCCTCCTGACCCAATACTTCAGGATTAAGCATCGGAAGACGACGCCATACAACCCGAAAGCTAATGGGCTGACGGAGAAGTCGAACGGTCTTCTGTGTAACATCCTGAACAAGGTAACTGTTAACCATGCGTATGACTGAGACACGAAATTGCCATCTGTGTTGTGGGCTTTCAGAATTTCACCTAAAGTCACTAGCCAGAAGACGCCTTTCTACCTAACTTACGGCATGACGCCCATTGTGCCCATTGAGTTAGAGGTCCCAACATACCGGTTAGCCGTATCTGAACGCATGGGAGAAGAAGAGAGCCAGGAGCAGCGTCTTCTGAACTTCGTAGCATTTGAAGAAGACAGGAATGCAGCTTTGGAGAAGACATACGAGGTGCAAGCGCAACGTAAGGTAAACTACGATAGCAAGTTGAGGAAGGTGACTGTTATGGACGGGGACTTGGTACTCCTCTACGACAACCGTCATATTAAGTTCCCCGGGAAACTTAATCTTCGCTGGATGGGACCTTACCGTGTCTTAGAGGTCTTCGACAATGGCTCTTTGCAGTTGGAAGAGTTGGACGGTACACTGATGACCACTCGTGTTAATGGGTGGCGCGTCAAGAAGTACTGGACGTAAACAGAAGTGCAGGAACCACTGATGTTTGCGGGGACGCAAACATGTGAGGGTGGGCGTATGTGGTGCCCACAAATTACAGTATTCACGAATTTTTGAAATTTTTGAGATTAAAGACTTGTTTATATAACTGAAGAAGAGTTGTTACTTAAGGTTACGTCTTCCTTAACAGGAAGATGATCTTAAGAGCTGTTGGTAATAAGAAGTTGACTTCTTCAGAAGACGATCGTCTTCAGAAGACCGTCTTCTCAGTTGCGTCTTCGGAAGATAGGAAGACGGCGGAAGATGGGAAGAAGACGGAAGACACCTGTCTTCCGGAAGACAGCGATCACGAAGGCCTGACCACGAGTTTTCAGATAAACAAGTAGGTGTACCTACTGGAGCGCACCGAATAGGTAGGTAGGTCAGGAAGACACCAAGGACGAGAACCCCTAATCTGCGGGGAAGATGCGTGAGGAAGCACATTAGCCACCTTCCAACTTCTCGCAGCACAGTGCGCCTGAAGAAGATCGATTGAGAGAGTGAACTTCGAGCTAGCATTGAGAGAGGAATCGAGTAAGACATCGAGGTAGTAGAGAGTACGTTGGCAGCTAGGCGAAGGGTGAAATCGGATTGCGGGAGCACAAACAGCAGAGAGAGCGAAAGCATTTCTGTGGAGCTTCCGAGAAGTTGACAGTGAAGAGTGGCGAGTAGAAGCAGAGGTGGAATCGAGGTGTGGATCGAAATTGACAGCAGGCGCAGTCGTGTGGAGTCGCATTGGAAGCTAGGACGAGAGCCAGAAGCGCGCGGAGGTCGAAGGTAACTCGGGAGCCGAAGAAGACTGTAGAGGTTCTTTCCCCTGTTCTTTCCCCCTCCCACTTCTTCTCGCCATTGTTTGGTACTCCCCGCGCTTCCTTGATTGTGTGCAGGCAGCCTGATCGATTACCCCACCCCCATCTTTCCTATTGAGACATTGGGCACGGAAGTGCTGCCCAATTTCTGTCAAAATATCTCCTTGCTTCTTCCCGAGCTCAATTCGAGCTTCCCTACCCCTAGTCTTCAAATAGTTAAGAAGTTACTTACCTTAGCTAGGGAATGGGACAGCGAGTCCAAGACGAGGTTGGTGGAATGCAGAGATAGCATGTTCAGGTACCTGGATAGACAGATAGAAGGAGTGAAGACACTTTATGGTCTTCCCTCACTTCCGACACCTGCAACCGCATCTTCCCAAGCCCCAGCACCCTCGACAGGATCCGGAATGGAGAAGGAGGAGTTCGATCTCGCTGTACACTCGGTGGTGACAGCATTGGAAGACGAGAAGACTCCAGAAAACGCCCCGGAAGACATGATGTCTTCTGGAAGACAGGAAGACGAGCCGTCTTCCCAGGTATTCCGCGTGGAGGAAGCGACTTCCCCGGACCCCTATGAGATCGTCATGGTCCCTAGTACTGCATCTGTGCCTCAGAAGACCGAAGACGCACCATTCGACTCGTCTTCCCAGAAGACCATTCCATCTTCCGAAGTCGAAGCCGAGGAAGACACAGCCGCAGAAATAGCAGGGCCAGCGAAGAGCGAGGGGAGGGAAGCTACCTCAGTGGTACCCGAGGTAAGTGCAGGGCTTCCCAGCCCATCAGAAGTCGAGGTAGTAGCTCCGGTAGGAGCAGATCATGTGGAGATTGCCACCGAGCAATCAGAGTAGTTAGCAAACTTAATCGACACTTCCATATTTAGTAGGATTGGACATGCTATCTTGAGGGTGGCAGTTTTCCATGTAAAAATAGTTAGGACCCCATGTGGCAGCATAGGTAGCGTAGGAGTAATACAGTGGAAGGCTAATTGGGAAGAGGGACCGCATGCATGTGAGGTGACAACCTCTTGTCAGCGCCTCTCTCTCTCTCCCTGGTGGTCGCCTCCCAAGGCAGATGGTTAAGTAGGATAGCAAGGTAGGAGAAAAGGTCTCTCTGAGAGCTCTGCCAGGTCTGTAGAATTCGGCAGTAACTGAACATACACACCGATTCTACAGGCAGGCAGGAGAGACACATTAGAGCAGGGACAGTCTAGGAACAGGGA
Source organism: Asterella californica (assembly GCA_036924285.1). Taxonomy (NCBI): domain Eukaryota; kingdom Viridiplantae; phylum Streptophyta; class Marchantiopsida; order Marchantiales; family Aytoniaceae; genus Asterella; species Asterella californica. Next base: position 2,298,727 of record JAYKYS010000022.1, on the reverse strand, counting down.
ACGGCATCCTCGTGCAGACCTGCTGATTAGACTGGTGTGTCGAGGAGTAGGCGCAGGAGGTAGAGGGAGTGAGCTTCCCAATGCCATTGTGACTTCTTCTCGGGGAATAGATTGTGGATTTGAGTGCAGACGCTTTGTCCATGTCTTCTGGATGGTGGGTTCACTGAATTCGCTCCCAATTGTGCATGGGAAGTGTTCTTCTTGAGTGGCGGTGAATGTCAACAGTTGTGGAGTGTAGCTTGACTCGTTCAGTAGAGCACTTGGGATCTACGTACGAACGGTCTTCCGGGTAAGGGATCCCAGAAGACAGAGCAGTCAGAGCAGCGAAGTGAAGAAGAAGGAAGCTTTCTTCCCGCAATAGAAGACGACATCCTCGAGTAGAAGACGGTGCTACAGTACTCACGTTTGTTGTCTTCCTCCCCAAACTATTACAAGCAGGGATGGCTTGTTAGTCAGGATCCGGACTAGAAGCCTGTCGGAATCTTAATTGCCCTTTTTCATCCTGTTTTCTCTTGTTTGGATTTCTTCTTCTTCCCATCTTCTCCCATCTTCCCCATCTTCTTACCTTCTTCTAGTGAGCTTCCGATACTTCTATTGAGCTTCCGTGAAGGTGAATGTCGTTGTAGCGCTGCAGGAAGACAACTTCCGTAGGCAGAAGCCTGGGAAGGCTACAGGGGGCATACACCCTGTGATTGATCCACCCCGTTGGAATGTGAGTGTGAGAATAAGGTGTAACGACTGTTACTAGTCGACTTCTGCGAAGCAGGACACGCTTCTGGAGGTGTCAGAAGACGAGTTGAACCCCCAGAAGACAAGAATCGCTTCGGGAAGACGGTATCGAGAAGACCGGAAGAAGCAACCTGGAAGCAGGAAGTTCGTCTTCCCGAGCTTCTCTGTGCATAATTGTGTGATATTCTAGTTGGTAGTTGTTTGTCTAGTTCCGGAGCACCATTTGGCGTGTCTGGAAGACGTGTTGTTTTGTGTGGTTTTGTGAGAAGACGGGATTTCTAGGCAAAACCCGTGTGTTTGTGTGTTTGAACAGATCTTAGAACTTAGAGCAGCGTTACTTGTGCAAATCCTCTGTGGGAACGATATCTTGTATACTAAATGGGCAAAAGGAGAAATCCTTCGTCACTACACACGTGTGGCTTAGTGCAACAGAGTTTTCAAGTATGTCGATGCATCCGCGAGGCTTGGTGTTACCAGCGGCAGAATTGACCGAGGCCACTCCTTTCCTCAAGGAGTTGGATCTCGACTTCTTCCTGTGGGATTGGAACCTCGCCGACCAGGGACTTCTGGAGGAGGTGTGGGTAGCGTTACCACCTCGCAACCGTGTACCTACGAAGACAGGAGTCGCTCGAGGAAGACCATCTTCCTGGACCGAAGATTGGTGGCGCAGAGCCTTCCACAGGCCAAAATCCGAGAGCCGAGGGTATTGGCTCGAGAAAAAGATCTTGCCCAGGATCGTGAGTGAGTGACATGTGCCTGGGAGCACAACTTGCCTCTTCCTGGAGGATAGGCAGGGGAGGAACGGTTGGAAGATAACGTCTTACCGGGAGCCGAGGAAGCGACTTCTGGCGAAGCTGTTTCTGCATCTCTTTCCCAAGAGGAAAGCGCAAAAGACGAGGTACCTTGGAGATCAGGACGTGGAGTTCTTGGAAGCAGTGTGCGACGAAGGAGTGCCCGTCAACTGGGGCTTGTTCTTCCACATGTATGTACAGGCGGAGCTAGTGTACTTGGGTACCCCGGCAGGAGGACACTTGACCCCTTTCCTCTGTTACTTGTACGTAGCCATGAGGGATCTTAGGGGAGATCAGTTGGCGAAGTATGGACCAACAGGACAACAGGAAGAGAAGGAAGAGACCTCAGAAGACGACGACCGAGCAGCAACCACAACTCCCCCTCCCACTCTGATGCCGCAGCTGAGGCCCGGCTCTCACCAGAAGACGCTTCTGGTGCGGGAAGACGAGTCTAGTGGGTCGGAAGACGCCACGCCGCTGAGGAAGATGGGCCCTAGAAGTGTACCTAGGAAGACCACCTCCCTCATTCATTCGGGATCGGAGACTGACTCGAAGGAAGAGCCGTTGAGTACCCGATCGGAGCAGAAGACCGCTTCTGCAACACCAGGGGGTCTTCCGAAGACTCCAGAAGACAAGGGAAGGAGAGATACTCCTACTCCGATGCGGGGAAGCGCAGTGAAGAGGACCGCTTTTGTCATGGGGAGGGATCTTCCACCCCGGAAGATGAGAAGGGTGGCTTCTTCTCGTGCGCAGAAGCAGAAGGTCATAGTGGTGGAAGAGGCATCCTTGCCTCTGGAAGACAAGGTTGACACCTCCGAACGAGTGGTGGAGATGAACCTGTTTTCCGCAGGAAGAAGGCTAGAAGAGTTCAGTGCCTTCTTCCACTCAGAGATCCAGCCAGCTATGGAGTTTCTGGAGAAGAGAGCGAAGGCTCAGGGGAAGCCCTTGCAACCTGGATTCGGTCTGCGCACCTTGCTGACAGGAAGAAGACCAGAGGAAGACAGAGTCGTTGGAAGCTAGTCTCCGCACCACAGAGAAGCTCGCAGCAAGATACAAGACGGAAGCAGCCGCTTCTGCCAAGGAGCTGGTGCAGCTTCGGAAGAGCAACCAGGAGTTGCAGGCGCGTGTACAGCAACGCGATCAGGAGGTTCTCCGAGTGCGGGAGAAGATCATCGCCCTCGCATAAGAGAAGACGACGTGGAAGACGCAGCGGAAAGCCGCAGAAGCGCGAGTTGCAGCAGAGAGGACGCAGCAGGAAGCAGCGGAAGCTCGTGCACAGGAGATGCTAGCGCAGTCGGTGAAAGCACTTTGAAAGAAGTTCAACTTCACCGCGGGTAGGAAGTTGCTTACCTTGGCTAGAAGATGAGACAGCGAGTCCAGAGCAGGGTTGGTAGAATGCAGGGAGAGCATGTTCAGGTATTTGGATCGGCAGATAGAGAGAGTGAAGACACTCTATGGTCTTCCCTTGATTCCGCCACCTGCAACTGCGTCTTCCCAAGCTCCAGCACCCTCGACTGGATCCAGAATAGAGAAGGAGGAGTTCGACCTCTGTGGTGCCCACAAATTACAGGATGCACGAATTTTTGAAATTTTTAAGAATAATAACTTGTTTGTATAACTGAAGAAGCGTTGTTACTTAAGGTTACGTCTCCCTTAGCAGGAAGATGATCTTAAGAGCTGTTTGTAATAAGAAGTTGACTTCTTCGGAAGAGCGTCTTCTCAGTTGCGTCTTCAGAAGACGGGAAGACGGCGGAAGATGAGAAGACGGCGGAAGACACCTGTCTTTCAGAAGACAACGACTGCGAAGGCCCAACCACGAGTTTTCGGGTAAGACAGTAGGTGTACCTACTGGGGCGCACCGAATAGGTTGGTAGGTCGGGGAAGACACCTAAGGTCGAAAACCCCTAATCTGCGGGGAAGATGCGTAAGGAAGCACATTAGGCACATCCCAACTTCCCGCAGCACAACGCTTGAGAAGATCGATTGGAGATAGTGAGCTTCGCGAGTTAGCTTTGAGAGAGGAATCGAGTGAGGACATCGAGGTAGGAGAGAATCAGTTGGCAGCTAGGCGAAGGGCGAGATCGAATTGCTGGAGCACAAACGGCAGAGAGCGAAGGCGTTTCTGTGAGCTCCCGAGAAGCTGACATTGGAGAGTAACGAGTAGAATCGAAGGTGGGATCGAGGCGTGGCCAAGAGATTGACAGCAGGCGCAGTCGTGAGGAGTCGCATTGGAGCTAGGACCAGAGCCAAGAAGCGCGCGAAGGTCGAAGGCAACTCGGGGAGCAGAAGAAGACTGTAGAGGTTCTTTTCCCTGTTCTTTCCCCTTCCCACTTCTTCTCGCCTTTTCCTGGTATTCCCCGCGCTTCCTTGGTTGTGTGCAGGCAGCCTGATCGATTACCATACCCCCCATTCTTTCTATTGAAGACATTGGGTGCGGAAGCGCTGCCCAATTTCTGTCAGACATCTCCTTACTTCTTCCCGAGCTCAATTCGAGCTTTCCTACTCCTAGCCCTCAAATTGGAGATCCCAGCTATCAATTTCCCTACCCTACTACCTCTCTACTCCTGAAACTTGGAACAGAAGACGATTCGGAAGATGGGAACATCTTCGGAAGACGCTTCTTGAACTTGACTGTCTTCGGAAGACCGTCTTCGGAAGACTGTCTTCGGAAGTCGACTGAACACAATTCGTATCAAGAGTGGATTTGCTTTGCTTTTGTGTTTAGAGAGACTTGGTATGAATCCTGAGTGGTGTGGTGAGTTGTTTTGTTATTTCAAGAAGTTGGAAGTCGGGAACTAGGCCTGTGCCTCCCGATCTTCCAAGCTTCTCAACTCCCCATCTTCCTAGAGAGACTAGAAGACAGGAAGGCTGGCAAAATGAGCGAGAAGACGTGAGGGTCCATTCGGGTCTCTTCTGTCCGATCCATAGCAGCCGTTCCTTCTTCTTCCCGAACTTAGAAGAGAGTCGTGAGAATACTTGCTGGCAGAATCTGGAGAGAATGGTCGAGGGTCATGTCTTCCCACTGAGCAGCAAGCTTCTCCTGAGTGCGTATGAGAGGTGAGAAGTCAGAAGAACAGAGTGCAATTGTCTTGAGTCTGTTGTGAGGATAGATTGCGTGTAGGAAGACGAAGACATGTGAGACCAGTGAAAGGAAGTCTGACTTCGGGAAGTCTTCCGAGAAAGACATTGAATCGGAAGCTGTCCCGAGTGTCTTCATAGAGGCCACTGTCACCGCAGGAGCCCGCAACCATCTTCTGAACTTGTCATGCACTTATGTTTTGCGAATCTTGTATCTTCTGATAGGAAGTAGGATGTAATGCAAGGTGGGTTGTCTTCTTGGTAATCCATGCGAGGCCTTGCTTAGATAGGATTGTTTAGATATAGCTCGGAAGACGAGAGTTATCTAGGAAGTACTGTTAGAATCCCGGAAGACGGAGTAGCTGTCTTCTGGAAGACTAGTTTCGTCTTCTGAGAAGTAGAAGCTAGACTGTGGGCACTCGGGAAGAACTGAGCATTCAGCTCATAGTAGGTGCTTGTGGTTTAGTGCAACAGATCTTTCAGATATGTCGATGCATCCGCGAGGCTTGGTGTTACCAGCGGCAGAATTGGCCGAGGCCACTCCTTTCTTCAAGGAGTTGGGTCTCGACTTCTTCTTGTGGGATTGGAACCTCGCAGATCAAGGGCTTCTGGAGGAGATGTGGGCAGCGTTGCCACCTCGTAACCATGTACCTGCAGAGGAAGACCGTCTTCCTGGACTGAAGACTGGTGGCGCAAGGCTTTTCACAGGCCTGAATCTGAGAACCGAGGATATTGGTACGAGAAGAAGATCTTGCCTAGGATTGTGAGTTCGTGGCATGTGCCTGGGAGCACCACCTGCCTTTTTGTGGAAGACAGGCAGGGGAGGAACGGTTGGAAGATAGAATCTTACCGGGAGCCGAAGAAGCGCCTCCTAGCGAAGTTGTTTCTGCATCTCTTTCCCAAGGAGAAAGCGCAAAAGACAAGGTACTTAGGAGATCAGGACCTCGGAAGACGATGACCGAGAGGCAGCAGCAACGCCCCCTCCCACTCTGATGCCACAGCTGAGGCTCGGCTCTCACCAGAAGACGCTTCTGGTGAGAGAAGACGAGTCTAGTGGGTCGGAAGACGCCACGCCATTGAGGAAGATGGGTCCCAGAAGTGTACCGAGGACACCCATCTCCCTCATTCATTCAGGATCCGAGTCTGACTCGGAAGAAGACCTGCTGAATACCCGATCAGAGTAGAAGACTGCTTCTGCAACGCCTGGGAGTCTTCCGAAGACTCCAGAAGACGAAGGATGGATGGGCGCTCCTGCTGCGATGCGAGGAAGCGCAAAGAAGAGAGCCGCTCCTGCCATGAGGAGTCTTCCACCCCGGAAGATGAGAAGAGTAGCTTCTTCTCGTGCGCAGAAGATGAAGGTTGTAGTGGTGGAAGAGGCTTCCTTGCCTCTGGAAGACGAAGTCGACATCACGGAGCGAGTGGTGGAGATGGACTTATCTTCCGCAGGAAGACGACTGGAGGAATTCAGCGCCTACTTCCAGAAGGAGGTCCAGCCAGCTTGAGTGCAGAAGCTTTGTCCATGTCTTCTGGATGGTGGATTCATTGAATTCGCTCCCAGTTGTGCATGGGAAGTGTTCTTCTTGAGTGGCGATGACTGTCAGCAGTTGTGGACGTGTAGCTTGACTCGCTCAGTAGAGCACTTGGGATCTACGTACGAACGGCCTTCTGGGTAAGGGATCCCAGAAGACAGAGCAGTTAGAGCAGCGAAGTGAAGAAGAAAGAAGCCTTCTTCTCGCAACAGAAGACGACATCCTCGAGTAGAAGACGGTGCAACAGTACTCACGTTTGTTGTCTTCCTCCCCAAACTATTACAAGCAGGGATGGCTTGTTAGTCAGGATCCGGACTAGAAGTCTGTCGAAATCTTAATTTACTCTTTCCATCTTGTTTTCTCTTGTTTGGATTTTCTTATCTTCCCCATCTTCTCCCATCTTCCCCATCTTCTTACCTTCTTCTAGTGAGTTTCCGAGACTTCTATTGAGCTTCCGTGGAGGTGAATGTCGTTGTAGTGCTGCAGGAAGACAACTTCCGTAGGCAGAAGCCTGGGAAGGCTACAGGGGGCATACACCCTGTGATTTATCTAATCCGTTGGAATGTGAGTGTGAGAATAAGGTGTAACGACCGTTGCTAGTCGACTTCTGCGGAGCAGGACAATCTTCTGGAGGTGTGAGAAGACGAGTTGAACCCCCAGAAGACGAGAATCGCTTCGGGAAGACGATATCGAGAAGACCGGAAGAAGCAATCTGGAAGCAGGAAGATCGTCTTCCCGAGCTTCTCTGTGAATAGTTGTGTGATATTGTAATTGGTAGTTGTTTGTTTAGTTCCAGAGCACCATTTGGCGTGTCTGGAAGACGTGTAGTTTTGTGTGGTTTTGTGAGAAGACGAGATTTCTAGGCAAAATTCGTGTGTTTGTGTGTTTGAACAGATCTTAGAACTTAGAGCAGCGTTACTTGTGCAAATCCTCTGTGGGAACGATATCTTGTATACTAAATGGGCAAAAGGAGAAATCCTGCATCATTACATATAGTGAGGAACCATTTTGGCACCGCTGCCGGGGATTTCAACTTAGTAACTTCTGTTCTAAGCTTCCTGGATCTGTGTGTCATTAGTTAGGTTCATTTCGAACTAACTTCGATTGTAGTTGAATGTGTTGTGGGACTCTATCTTGCTAGAAGACAGGAACCGCAACCAGAAGCTGAAAGAGATACATCAGGAAAAGTTGGAACAAGCCGCTTCCCTGCTTCTAAGAGCTTCTTGGAAGACTCGATCTTGGAAGACTGCAGTGAACACAACGAGAAGCTGGAGAAGAAGACGTTCTGAACTTGTGATCGGTGTTCAGTCATTTGGTCTCCCGGATCTAGTTGTAGGAGAAAACGGACACCTGTTCGGAGTACTCTGGTGGATGTCTCCGACCGGAGGAAGCAGAAGACGCACGGGTAAAGATCCTGAGTGGGTTAACTCACCCCAACGAACCGCTTCTAGAGAGCAGCGAATATCCCTGAGACACCAAAGGAAAGAAGAAGAGCTCAGGAAGATCCGATCGGTAGAGTTGGAAGAGCCTTCCATCTCGAGCATAATCTTTGGCGAAGACAGAAGCCAACCGGGTGATCACGTGTATAAAGTAGATTTCGGTACTGGTTACTCGGAAGACGTCTTCCCAAGCGCGGAAGAAGCTTCTCAAGGTGAGGGAAGACTGGAGGAGATTGTTCCAGACGTCTCGGAAGGTAGCAGTGACAGTAGCTCTGACTCAGAAGACGATCTTCGTGATTCAGACAGGCCTGGACCTTCGAGAAGACCATCTCCACCACCTGGACCTGAAGAAGAAAGAAGTTGGCAGTCGCACCAACCGGAAGTCGACATGGCTTCCCACACTCGGCAGAAGTACCATCCGTACGACGATGATGCTGACGCGGACGACTTCATCACGATGTTCGAGACCATCTCTAGATCCAACAAGGAAGACGCTGATGTCGACCGACTCCGTGTATTTTCCAGTTTGATCGTAGGGAAGGGAAGGAAGTGGATGAGTAAGATGTTGGATGATGGTGTAGTAATAGCCGCTTGGGCTACTCTGAAGGCAGCTTTTCTGAAGAGGTTCAGAGGAGTGGGCTATGATCGGATGACCCTCATAGAACTTCAGAGACTCGAACGAAAGAAGAAAGAGACACTGCGGGATTACACCGAGAGGTTTGAAGATCTCCTGGATCACATCCCTCAGAACCAAGGAAGATCCGGCTACTGTGCACAGCAAGCTGTGGACTAGTACTTGGGAGGATTGTCTCAAGAAATGGAATTGTACTGCAGAAGAGGAGGAGGTGATGATTTAGCAGAGGTACAGAAGCATGCCGAGCAGTATGAAACCTCGAGCATCACTCGGAATATGACGAAAGACAGAGGGAAGACCTCGAAGAAGTCCAAGAAGTCGAAGAAGTCTTCTCGGAAGTCCAAGAAGAAGTCCAAGTCCACTGAAACTGATAATAGTGATTTGGAAGCATCTTCTACTTCTGAAGAGTCTATTGTCGAAAGTTCAGAATCCGAATCTGAACAAGAGAAGAAGACACGGAAGAAGAAGAAGGAGAAGACGCGAGCAAAGGAGGAAGTTGTGTGCAGAATATGCCTCAGACTCAGATCATTCAGTCTGCACCTGATCCTCGCATCGATGAAGTTCTGAAGCAGTTTGCCGACCTGAAAGTTCATCTTCTGAACCAGAAGGACAAGCGGAAGCAGCCTACGGCATCCCGGCCAAACCTTTGGTGCAACCTTTGTAACTCTTCCGGACACACCAGAGATCAGTGTACGCAGGACCAAGCTGTCAACTGGGCAGGATGGGAAGAAGACGATGAGGGATATCTACACGATCCTAGTGGAGAAACTTGCTATAGGATCGAGACGATACAACCCTTCACTCCTACGCCTCCCGCCCAATATAATCGTTATGTACCGAGGGATGGAGCTAGCAATGTACAGACCAGGACGCCCTGGCAACCTTCTTCATCACAACGACCTCTCAACCCTCTTCCTGGAGCGTGCAATAATTGTGGAGAGACAGGACACTGGTGGTCCACCTGTCCTCATCTGAGAAGACAGATTGGGCAAGTGCCCTTGTGTGGGAACTGTAAGGAAGCCGGTCATTTCACAAGGAATTGTCCTCAGACCTTACGACCCCAACAAATGGTGAGATTTGCAGATACCACGCCTCCTGCAGAAGCAGCATCAACTTCTAAACTCGAGTTAGCAGTGGTACAGCACATCACGATAGAAGAAGAAGATCCTGGGGATTGTACAGATTGTCTCCACATTGAGGAAGACGAACCAGACTCCGGGAAGCGCGAAGGAAAGGAACCTCGGCTGCAGAAGACGACTGCAGCTCAGAAGATGGAGACACCTGAAGAAGCGTCATCTTTCACTTTGACGGATGGTACTGTTTGGAATCCTGACCCGAATTCAGATAGTTGGCCTCCGGAGGAAGTCTTGGATGAAGCTGTGTTCAAGGTAAGTACCAGAAGCAAAGGGAAGTCAGAATCTCGTCAGAAGGACGTCAAGAAGAAGAAGCAGCGTAAGGAGAGGTCATATTCTCCTGAGTGGCCGTCTTCTCCTACTTACGACCGAGAACATCCGAAGTACTTTGCCCCTGACATTAGACAAGAAGTTGAAGCGATCATGCAAGAAGAGCTGGAGAAGAGACGGAAGATAGTACAGCAGCTTCCTACACCGACTACGGCAACACCTGTCTCACGGAAACAGCCCCCAGTCGAGGGAAGACACTCTTCTGGTCTTCCACCCAAGGAAGCAGCTACTGCATCTTCTCTGTTGGAAACACCAATCACTCTTCTGAAAAGATCTCCTTACGACTTCTTGCAAGACTTGTGGAATGAGAAGGCGGATGTAACCTTCCAACAGCTGCTGGATGACAATGCTGGTTACAGGAAGTTGTTACAATCTGTGCTTCGAGGATCGAGGAAGAGGAGGACAGCTAAACTTCCCAAGAGCACCCCGATCCTAAGAATAGAGCATGAGGACTTGGGAGCCCCAGAACTTGATATGGAGATCCATGGCTGTCTTCTGAAGAAGGTACCCATTGATTCCGGCTCCGGAGTTAACATCATGACTGAAGAAACGGCGCATGCCCTAGGCTTCACTGAGTTCTAGCCTACTCCGAGAATTCTCAGAATGACGGACCAGACCAGAAGACGACCTTTGGGGCAACTGAAAGATGTCTTGACGGTAATTGGGGGAGTATCTTTTTACCTCACTTACATCATTTTGCGACCTGTAGCTAAGGTTGGATATCAGGTGTTGATAGGAAGACCATGGCTGTATGCTGCAAATGTGAATACCGACTGGAGAAGACACCGTTTGAGATTTCCCAATCCTACACCCAAGCCAGGTGAGAAGAGTAAGGTCTCGCTTCCTTGGATCAAGATTGGACACCAAGGTGAAACTCCGTCTACAACAGAGGGGTACACTTCAGAAGACTCAGCTGCGTCTTCTGACAGTGATGAACGGTATAATGAGTTTATGGTGAATAACGTGTGTACTACAGAAGTAGCAGAGAAAGTGGAAGATGTGGTCTGTGGATACATTGAGTGCTACGAGATCGCGGAAGAAGAGCTTCCAGAAGACGAGAATACCGTCTTCCCTTCGGAAGATCCGACAGTTGATCTTCCAGAAGACGAATCTGAACCAGAAGAAGCTCCCAAACCGGAATACTTTGGTGCCAGTGAGTACAGTCACACTGAAGGAATGATAAACCCGGATGATCTCCAAGAGATGGAGGTTGCTCCCGGGAAGAAGCTGAAGCTTTCCAAGGTGATCGAGGGCCAGCAGTTGGAAGACTTTCGGGAACTTCTGACGGAGTTCCAAGATATCTTCGCATGGACCATAGAAGACATGAAGGGCATACCTCGAGAGTTGGGAGAACATCGCATTGACTTGCTGGAGGGCGTTGTTCCTGCACGGCAGAGGCAGTATCGGCTCAACCCCAAGTACTCACTTCTGATGAAGGACCAGATTGACCAATACCTGAAGGCAGGAGTCATCTTCCCAGTACTTAGCAGTGAGTGGGTAGCTCATATTGTCATCGTGCCGAAGAAGCAGACAGGGAAGATCCGAGTGTGTCAGGACTTCCGGAAGCTGAACTTGGCCACGAAGAAGGATCATCACCCTTTACCATTCACCGACTCTGTGTTAGACCAGGTGGCAGGGCATGAGTTCTACAGCTTCCTCGATGGGTATTCTGGGTACAACCAAGTTTCAATCAGAGAAGAAGACAAGTCGAAAACCACTTTCACCACTGATTGGGACACGTACGCGTACAACCAAATGCCGTTTGGTTTATGCAATGCACCCGCCACATTCCAGAGGTTGATGATTACAATCTTCAAGGAGTATCTTCGCACCTTTATGGAGATTTTCTTGGATGACTTCTGTGTGTTTGGATCGAGAGAAGACCACTTGATATTTCTAAGGAAGTGTTTTCTGAAGTGTAGAGAACATAGTTTGGCTCTTCACCCTGAGAAGTGCTTCTTTGGTATGTCAGAGGAGATCTTGCTAGGACATAGGATTTCCGGAAGAGGTATAGAAGTCGACTGTGCTAAGGTGGAAGTCATCATGAAACTCCACCCACCTGCTAATCTGACACAGTTGAGAAGCTTCCTTGGCAACGTAGGATACTACAGGAGGTTTATTAACAGGTACGCAGAGGTAGCAGGAAGACTCACTAAGTTGCTGAAGAAGGACGAACCATACGTTTGGTCTTCTGAGCAGCATGGAGCATTCGAGGAAATGAAGAGGCTTCTGTCGGAATCCCCTGTCCTAAGGCCACCTGATTGGAAAAGAGTCTTAAACATTTATGTGGATGTTTCTGCTTTGGCCATAGGGGTGGTGTTGAGTCAGAAAGATGAGAAGAAGAAGGATTATCCCATCTACTATGCGGGAAGACAACTCAGTGATGCAGAGAAGAAGTACTCGACAACTGAAAGGGAGTGTCTTGGCATGATTTACTCCTGTAGGAAGTTTAGACACTATCTTCTAGCAAACCCGTTTGTCTTCTGTGTGGATCACTTCTCTTTGAAACATCTTGTAAAGAAAGCAGATTTGTCTGGTAGGATAGCTAGGTGGATTCTCCTACTCCAGGAATTTACTTACACAGTTGAGTACAGGCCCGGAAGACAGCATGTTGATGCTGACTACCTATCCAGATTGGAGACAGAACGACGAGAAGATGAAGTGGAAGACGAGTTTCCGGACGAGAAGTTGTTTTCAGTTTTCGCAGAGACACTTTCATCTGAGGGGGGGCGTACCGCCTGCTTCCCAGAAGACGAGACTAGATCTTCTGATCCAGTCTTTGCGACTTCCTCAGAAGAGTCGATCTTCAAGGACTTGAGGAAGTTCTTGGAAGACCAACAGTATCCCGAGGGACTGGATGTGGAGCAAAAGGCTGTCTTCTTACACAAGGCAGGACCTTACGCCATCTTCCAGGGTATCCTGTTTCGAAAGGGGCATGACGAGAAGCTGAGAAGATGTCTCGAGCCGTCAGAGATAAAATCAGTGATCGCAGGTCTTCACTACGAAGATGTTGGGGGTCACTACGGACTGAAAACCACAGTAAAGAAGATGCTAGACGCCGGATACTGGTGGCCGACCATGTACCGAGACACTTTTCAGGAGATCAGGAAGTGCGATGCATGCCAGAGGGTGGGAAGACCGACCGCTACAACAAGGTGGCCTCTTATCCCCATTCTTCCGCTTGCCCGTTCGAAAAATGGGGAATCGACTTTGTGGGTCCTATCGCCCCGGTGGCGAGAAGAACACGAGCAAGGTACATCTTAATAGCTACCGACTATGCCACCAAGATGATGGAAGGCGATGCCACGAGAAAGAACGATGCCGCAGTAGTAGCAAGGTTCCTTTGGCATAACATCATTACTAGATACGGATGTCCGCTGGAATTGATATCAGATAGGGGTACTCATTTCTTAAATGAGACTATCTCCCTCCTGACCCAATACTTCAGGATTAAACATCGGAAGACGACGTCATACAACTCGAAAGCGAATGGGCTGACAGAGAAGTCGAATGGTCTTCTGTGTAACATCCTGAACAAGGTAACTGTTAACCATGCGTATGACTGGGACACGAAACTGCCATCTGTGTTATGGGCTTTCAGGATTTCACCTAAAGTCACAACCCAGAAGACGCCTTTCTACCTAACTTACGGCATGACACATATTGTGCCCATTGAGGTAGAGGTCCCAACATACCGATTAGCCGTAACCGAACGCATGAGAGAAGAAGAAAGTCAGGAGCAGCGTCTTCTGAATTTCGTAGAGTTTGAAGAAGACAGGAATGCAGCTTTGGAGAAGACATACGAGGTGCAAGCGCAACGTAAGGTAAACTACGATAGCAAGTTGAGGAAGATGACTGTTGTGGATGGGGACTTGGTTCTTCTCTACGACAACCGACATCTTAAGTTTCCTGGGAAACTTCACCTTCGCTGGATGGGACCTTACCGTGTCTTAGAGGTCTTCGACAATGGCTCCTTGCAGTTGGAAGAGTTGGACGGTACACTGATGACCACTCGTGTTAATGGGTGGCGCGTCAAGAAGTACTGGACGTAAACAGAAGTGCAGAAGACACTGATGTTTGCGGGGACGCAAACATGTGAGGGTGGGCGTATGTGGTGCCCACAAATTACAGGATGCACGAATTTTTGAAATTTTTAAGAATAATAACTTGTTTGTATAACTGAAGAAGTGTGTTACTTAAGGTTACGTCTCCCTTAGCAGGAAGATGATCTTAAGAGCTGTTTGTAATAAGAAGTTGACTTCTTCGGAAGACGACCGTCTTCGGAAGAGCGTCTTCTCAGTTGCATCTTCAGAAGACGGGAAGACGGCGGAAGATGAGAAGACGGCGGAAGACACCTGTCTTCCAGAAGACAACGACTGCGAAGGCCCAACCACGAGTTTTCGGATAAGACAGTAGGTGTACCTACTGGGGCGCACCGAATAGATAGGTAGGTCGGGGAAGACACCTAAGGTCCGAAACCCTTAATCTGCGGGGAAGATGCGTAAGGAAGCACATTAGGCACATCCCAACTTCCCGCAGCACAGCGCTTGAGAAGATCGATTGGAGATAGTGAGCTTCGCGAGTTAGCTTTGAGAGAGGAATCGAGTGAGGACATCGAGGTAGGAGAGAATCAGTTGGCAGCTAGGCGAAGGGCGAGACCGAATTGCTGGAACACAAACGGCAGAGAGCGAAGGTGTTTCTGTGAGCTCCCGAGAAGCTCACATTGGAGAGTAGCGAGTAGAATCGAAGGTGAGATCGAGGCGTGGCCAAGAGATTGACAGCAGGCGCAGTCGTGAGGAGTCGCATTGGAGCTAGGACCAGAGCCAAGAAGCGCGCGGAGGTCGAAGGCAACTCGGGGAGCAGAAGAAGACTGTAGAGGTTCTTTCCCCTGTTCTTTCCCCTTCCCACTTCTTCTCGTCTTTTCCTGGTATTCCCCGCGCTTCCTTGGTTGTGTGCAGGCAGCCTGATCGATTACCCTACCCCCCATTCTTTCTATTGAAGACATTGGGCGCGGAAGCGCTGCCCAATTTCTGTCAAACATCTCCTTATTTCTTCCCGAGCTCAATTCGAGCTTCTCTACTCCTAGCCCTCAAATTGGAGATCCCAGCTATCAATTTCCCTACCCTACTACCTCTCTACCCCCGAAACTTGGAACAGAAGACGATTCGGAAGATGGGAACATCTTCGGAAGACGCTTCTTGAACTTGACTATCTTCGGAAGACCATCTTCGGAAGACTGTCTTCGGAAGTCGACTGAACACAATTCGTATCAAGAGTGGATTTGCTTTGCTTTTGTGTTTAGAGAGACTTGGTACGAATCTTGAGTGGTGTGGTGAGTTGTTTTGTTATTTCGAGAAGTTGGAAGTCGGGAACTAGGCCTGTGCCTCCCGGTCTTCCAAGCTTCTCAACTCCCCATCTTCCTAGAGAGACTAGAAGACAGGAAGGCTGGCAAAATGAGCGAGAAGACGTGAGGGTCCATTCGGGTCTCTTCTGTCCGATCCATAGCAGCCGTTCCTTCTTCTTCCCGAACTTAGAAGAGAGTCGTGAGAATACTTGCTGGCAGAATCTGGAGAGAATGGTAGAGGGTCATGTCTTCCCACCGAGCAGCAAGCTTCTCCTGAGTGCGTATGAGAGGTGAGAAGTCAGAAGAACAGAGTGCAATTGTCTTGAGTCTGTTGTGAGGATAGATTGCGTGTAGGAAGACGAAGACAGGTGAGACCAGTGAAGGGAAGTCTGACTTCGGGAAGTCTTCCGAGAAAGACATTGAATCGGAAGCTGTCCCGAGTGTCTTCATAGAGGCCACTGTCACTACAGGAGCCCGCAACCATCTTCTGAACTTGTCATGCACTTATGTTTTGCGAATCTTGTATCTTCTGATAGGAAGTAGGATGTAATGCAAGGTGGGTTGTCTTCTTGGTAATCCAGGCGAGGCTTTGCTTAGATAGGATTGTTTAGATATAGCTCGGAAGACGAGAGCTATCTAGGAAGTACTGTTAGAATCCCGGAAGACGGAGTAGCTGTCTTCTGGAAGACTAGTTTCGTCTTCTGAGAAGTAGAAGCTAGACTGTGGACACTCGGGAAGAACTGAGCATTCAGCTCATAGTAGGTGCTTGTGGTTTAGTGCAACAGATCTTTCAGGTATGTCGATGCATCTGCGAGGCTTGGTGTTACCAGCGGCAGAATTGGCCGAGGTCACTCCTTTCTTCAAGGAGTTGGGTCTCGACTTCTTCTTGTGGGATTGGAACCTCGCAGATCAAGGGCTTCTGGAGGAGGTGTGGGTAGCGTTGCCACCTCGTAATCGTGTATCTGCGAAAGCAGGAGTAGCTCGAGGAAGACCGTCTTCCTGGACTGAAGACTGGTGGCGCAAGGCTTTTCACAGACCTGAATCCGAGAACCGAGGATATTGGTACGAGAAGAAGATCTTGCCTAGGATTGTGAGTTCGTGGCATGTGCCTGGGAGCACCACCTGCCTTTTTGTGGAAGATAGGCAGGAGAGGAACGGTTGGAAGATAGAATCTTACCGGGAGCCGAAGAAGCACCTCCTGGCGAAGTTGTTTCTGCATCGCTTTCCCAAGGGGAAAGGTACTTAGGAGATCAGGACGTGGAGTTCTTGGAATCAGTGTGGGATGACAGAACGCCCATCTACTGGGACGCGTACATCCACAACTATGTACAGACGGAGCTAGCATACTTGGGTACCCCGGCGGGAGGACACCTGACGCCCTTCCTCTGCTACTTGTATGTAGCCATGGGGGATCTTAGGGAAGATCAGCTGGCAGGATATGGGCCAACGGAGCGAGAGGAGGTGAAGGAGGAGACCTCGGAAGACGATGACCGAGAGGCAGCAGCAACGCCCCCTCCCACTTTGATGCCACAGCTGAGGCCTGACTCTCACCAGAAGACGCTTCTGGTGAGGGAAGACGAGTCTAGTGGGTCGGAAGACGCCACGCCACTGAGGAAGATGGGTCCCAGAAGTGTACCGAGGACACCCATCTCCCTCATTCATTCAGGATCCGAGTCTGACTCGGAAGAAGACCTGCTGAGTACCCGATCAGAGCAGAAGACTGCTTCTGCAACGCTTGGGAGTCTTCCGAAGACTCCAGAAGACGAAGGATGGATGGGCGCTCCTGCTGCGATGCGAGGGCTTTTGCAAGATTACCACCGGGTTTCGAAATGGACCTCTCACCTTCGGGTTGACGGGGTAATTAGTACGAATTCGGTTGCGGCCCTCTAAGTTCTGGGGTAGCGAGATGGCATCAAAGATACTCCAAGTCGGTACCAATTCTTTTGTAGAAAAATGTAGAGTTCGAAATATTATTCACTTGGGTCGGAAAATCAAGTGAAATTGATACCTGAGGCAATACTTACGGCACTTTGAAGTTTAAGGGGGCCGGGAAACGACAATGATGATAACTCGGGCTCCACGTGTCAGAACGAGGTGATTTCGGTGGCCAGAGGTAGCCGTGACGGAGTTACTTAGAGTGGAGGTGTCAGATGCTGACTGTACAGCCAAGTCGGCGACCGTCCGTACAGATGAATCTGCGAAGCTTAGTGAAATAGTCTTCTTACGTGTAGATATATTATCAGTGATTTATTTTTCTGCTGCCATCTGTTTAGGGCGTCTTTTACCCCTGCCAGGTGACACTGAAGGTTACGTAAGGTGGAGGAAAACCCAGAGGGGTGTACTCCGGAGAGAGAGAATTCTTAGTCCATTATCGCATTATCGCAGTTTGTCGATCATCGAGCAGTGTAGAGTTTACTGTGCGAGAGCTATCGAGTAGAGAGAAATAGTAGAGCTGAGGAGAAGATTTACACAGAGGTTACGTCCGAAGAGAACTTC
The DNA here is from genome assembly GCA_036924285.1 of Asterella californica. NCBI lineage: Eukaryota > Viridiplantae > Streptophyta > Marchantiopsida > Marchantiales > Aytoniaceae > Asterella > Asterella californica. The sequence goes on along the minus strand of JAYKYS010000022.1, from coordinate 2,281,224 downwards.
TGTCTGATAAGAGTTTTGATATCGAGGGATTGAGAGTAGAGAGCAGAATCGAGTAGATAGGAGACCTACAACTTGTATGCACATCTTTTCTGAAAAGAAGACGGGAAGCTTCTAGGTGAACGCGCTGGTGCTTCACAGGAGCAGTTTTCTGATATTCTGAGTTACTGAGCGTTATCTTTGCAATCTGCATGACCTGGAGTTGAAGATCTACTTGCACGTCGTGTGTTTTATCTTGGCCAGATCGAGAACGTGGTGGTGTGGTTTCTTGCGATCCGTATTTCGTGTGTTGTTTTCGCCCTCCTCTTCACGATCGTATCACAGCTAGAAGGTTCGCCCTTCCCAGGAAACTCTCGCCTCGACATACAATCTGGTGCTTCCACTGAGAGCTCTTGGGGTGATTGATTGAGAAGGTTGAGTTCACTACAAGGAGAAGAGATGGATCGCAAGGGTGCTGCTGCTGCTACTTCTACGCCTGCTGCATCTACGTCTACTGCAGCTCCTTCTGTAGCACCAGCGGCTACAGCGACATCTGCACCTGGTCTAGATACGGCTGAGATTCTGAAGACACTTGCGGCCCTGGTCCAACAACATCCGATCATTGGAGGGGGTGAGTTGAAGTCTACCAAGGCTTTGCAAGCAATTGTGAATAGATGCGGTAGATTTGAAGGTAGAGATATTTCTAGATATCTGCGTGAATACAGAGGAGAGATGGAACTAGTTAGAGTTACTGATGCTGAGATGATAGGTAGTTTTGAGTTAGCTGTCATCCCTGAGTTGCGGGACCAAGTTAGGGATGTACAGAGAAGAAATCTAGGTGTGTGGATGAGTTTTGAACGATCTCTTCGAGAGGAGTTTCTCGAAGAAGATTCAGAGAGAGTCACTAGAAGAACGTTTCTAGACTGGGTTGAGCAGCAACCTGGTCATATGATGAGCTTGAATGAGTTGTTGAGAGAGTTTGATCGGAGATACCGACAACTCTCAACTCTTGAGAGGATAACCTTAGATGCTAGGAAAACCGAGCTTTTCCTGCAAGCTACCGATGATGCTACGGCAGATCGGTTATGCTTTATGTTGGCTGACCGATCGGCTGAAGGAGGAGTTACTACTGATTGGGGAAGAGTCAAGGATGCTGTTGCTGTACTAACGAGGCAGAGGAAGGGAAGAGTGGCTGTGGGAGGACGTCCGCTTGCAGAAGTTACCGCTCAACCTCGCACTGCTCCTCCAGTACAGCAACCTCCGGCTCCTGCTCCCAGACCTGTTGTACCGGCTGCAGTACCTTTGATACCGGTGGTGCCAGTTCCTACACAAAGGGCACCGGTTCAGAGACCTGCAGAGAACCATGGACAGCAGAACCAGATCGAAGATTTGATTCGGCAGATGAGAGAACTGAAGGTGGAGCTAGCTGGATTGCAGAGAGAGCAGCCGCCGGCGCCTGCTGCTGCACGTCCAGGAGGTGCTCCTATTCGTAGATGTATCTGGTGTGACAGTCAAGATCATTTCCGAGGGGACTATCAAGAGCTCACGGCTGCTCTGCGAGATGGTGTGGTTCGCTACCAGAACGGTAGGCTACACCTTTCTTCTACTGGAGAGCCGTTAAGCACGCAGTTTGGACGAGGAGGCATGAGGAGTCTACCTCAGATTACAGCTGCTGCAACTGTACATGCATTGATGGCACCACCGGTAAATCTTGATGTATATGCCGGTCACACTGAAGTTTCTTCTAGTCCTACGTTGCTAGATAGGACTACTGATAAGAAACCTGTTCAAGTTCCTTCTGAAGTACTGAAGAGAGGAGCTGAGACTATCCGTAGAGTCACAGGGTGGGGTGATCCTGTTGACGCTGCGTCTATCAAAGCATTCTTGGACGTGGATAGACACGTTCACTGGCAAGATGCTTCTGTGGAGGAGAAGAGACGGCGAGAAGCTTCTGAACTTGATACTGGAGTTCTGGAGGAGGCTGGAGACAGACGAAGAGTCACAAGGAGGCGAGCAGCTCCTCCAGATGACATCCCGTCTACTTCTGCAGCTCCTCCACTTGCACCAGGTCCGATGGAGGACGTGCAGAGATCCCAGCAGGAGCCAACGACTGCTAGTAGACGGTTTACTACCCAAGAGAAAGGGAAAGGACCGGCTTATAAGTTGGCAGCTGATATCGAAACTTCAACTGATCTAAAGAGCATCCTGGAGCAGAGAATACTTGACGCGCGAATCGAGTTTTCTCTTCGGGAAGTTCTTGGTATTGCGAAGAGGGAGTTTCACGAGCTGATCATCGACATCATCAAGCGGAAGAGACGGGTGATGTCTGAACAAGTAGAAAGCCAGATGATAGAGATGGTAGGAGCTTCTGTTAATGATGCAGAATTCGGAAAGGTGCATTTTCAGGAGGCTGATGATACAGAGTACCAGCAAGAAGCGTTGGTTGCTGATACCAATACTGCTGAGTTTAATGATGATGAAGCTGGCGAGGAGAGTCTAGCTATTGATAGTGACTTCAGGAAGAGACACTGGGCTCGTGCTACGACGGCTACACGAGTTCGTCTCGGAAGTCTTGAACCTGTTGCTGCGTTAGTTGATCACGGTTCAGAGATCAACATCATGTCACGAGAAGTGTACGAGAGAGGACAGTGGCCTATCGAACTGAACCATGGTTGGGTGCTATGAGCTGCAAACAACCAAAAGGGTGAGTTATACGGCGCTTGTCCTAACGTGAGAGTGAAGCTGGGTGATGTGGAGGTAGATCAGCACTTCTTCGTGCAGTCTTCTGCTTCTTATCCTGTGATTCTTGGTCAGCCTTATATCACCGCAGTTAGAATGGAGACGAAGGTGATGGATGACGGATCTCACTATGCTAGGATCCGTAGTCCAGATGATAGACGTTCTGTGCAGTTTCTGACCGTTCGTACGAACCACGAACGAAACAGACAGACTTTGAGAGATTCTCCTATCTGTAGGAGTAAGGGTTTTCAGAAACCACTCTTGTAGGACGGGATACCAAGAGTGACGGATCTGCTACTACTATGATCTCGCTTGAGCAGCCTGTGGGATCACAGGAGATTGACGAAGAGGTTGCTCAAGATTCTAAAAACTGTTACACTGTACATAGTTGGAAATCCGGTTTGATGGCTTTCAGTTCTGATGATTGGAGTGAGTTCACGCGTGTAGAGGATCTGACTGAGAAGAGTAGAAGGCAGATGGAGAAGTATGCAGAAAATCTGCACTGTACAGGAGTTCTGAGTGAAGGTGAGATGATTTCTAGTGTTTACGAGGAGTTTGTAGGTGTACAGTCTTTTGTTCGTTGGCTGGATGATGTAGATAAGTTGATGAAGCAGATGGGAGGAAGGGTGGTGATCCCCATCCACTCTCGTAAAGTCTATGAGGAAGTTGTCTCGTGCTTACAATCTCGTCCTCATCCGAGACTAGAGAGTGGATGGAAGGATGCAATCTGCTGGTGTGGCTCTCGTGAAGAAGCAGAGGTTCACACCAAATACAAAACTGTAGCGAAGAAGGTGAAACCAGTGGCGACTCAGTTACCTGTTGATTCACGACAGCAGATGGAGTTAGCGGCCGCTGAGCCTGTACTGAGAGATCCTAAACAGATAGGACACGAGTTTACTCAAGAGACACTCGAGCAGCTCCAGATAGGAGGAGGTGGCTTCTTGACTGAAGTGGAGAAACGAGCTTTTGAGCAGATGATAGTTAGCCGTGGTAAGGCATTTTCTTTCTCAGCTGAGGAGATTGGTTGTGTGGATCCTAGTGTGATAGCTCCAATGGTTATCTTCACTGTTCCTCACGTACCTTGGGACTTGAAGCCAATTCCAGTCCCTCGTGCCTTGCTACCGAAGGTTATTGACTTACTGAAGGAGAGGATGCGGATGGGTATTCTTGAACCATCTATGGCTCCGTACTCTAGCCGATGGTTCACAGTACCTAAGAAGACAGGAGCTTTACGCTTCATCCAAGACTTACAGCCTGCTAACAACATCACGATTCGAAATGTTGGAACAGGACCTGTGGTTGATGAAGTAGCCGAGGCATTTGCTGGAAGATCTATCTATTCTATTGGAGATCTGTTTTCAGGTTACGATCAGTTTCAGCTTGCTTTAGAGAGTAGAGACTTGACTACCATGCGTACACCTTTGGGGTTGATGCGGATGTGTACTCTTCCTCAGGGTGCGACAAACTCAGTAGCTCATATGCAAAACGCGATGCATAAGGTGTTACGAGAGTTTGTACCTGAGATTACTATCCCATTTCTTGATGATATCCCGATGAAAGGCTGTCCGGTGGAGGACAAGGATGAAGCTATGACTGTTGATGGTTGCAGAAAGTTCGTTGCAGATCACATCCGAGATGTGGAGAAGATTCTGATGTGCTTGGAAGAGGTACATCTCACTCTGTCAGGTACCAAATCTCATTTTGGAATGTCAGAGATTTTGGTGGTTGGTCACTTATGTGGTACTTTTGGAAGACGGCCGAACCCAGAGAAGGTAGATGTAATAGCAAGGATAGCAGACTGTACCAACATCACTGAGGTTCGCCGATTCTTAGGAGCTTGTGTGTTCTTTCGCGTGAGTATTCCTCATTATGCACACATTGCCGAGCCTCTGTATGCACTTCTGAGAAAGGGGAAGAGGTTTACTTGGCGGCGAGAACGTCACGAGACGATGGAGCAGCTGAAGGAGATTCTGAAGTCTCCACCTGTACTAAGGAGACTTAGCTACGAGAGCGGAAGACCTATCATACTGACTGTTGACACGAGTCCAAAGGCGATTGGATGGGCAGTCGGTCAAGAAGATGCAGAAGGCGTGCGGTTTGTTTCAAGGTTTGGAGCTCGGATCTTAACAGATAGACAACGTAACTATCCTCAAGTAAAGCGTGAGTTGTGGGGAGCTGTTACTGCTATGAAGGTAGACCGAGAGTTCTTGATAGGTGCACATGTGATACTAGAAACAGACTGTTTGCCTTTGCTAGGTATGATAGCAAACTGTAATACTCCAGACATAGCAATGCTACGATGGATTGCTTATATCCGGAGTATGAACCCCGAGCTGAAACATATAGCAGGAAAAGATAATCCTGTTGCAGACATGTTATCTAGGGCTCGTTATACAGATGAGGAAGAGATGTTTGTTGAAGTCGAAGATGAAGAGAAGAGAGACGTTTGGTGCCAAGTTGGTCAGCAGACTTCAGACTTGGAACCACTGCCGTTCTACGAGGAGTTCTACACGGAAAAGTTCCGCGATATCGGCTATTATCTGAGTTTATTATGCAGAAGAGAAGGATGGAGTGATGCAGAGTTTAAGGAGATCAGACGAAAGGCGTACGGTTACCTTCTACGTGAAGGTTATCTGTGGAAACGTCCGAAGAGAAGAGATGGGATGCTTGTTAGAATGGTGGATGATCAACCGACGAAGATTAATCTGCTGAAGGAGTTTCATGATACCTTCTGGGCTGGACACCGTGGAGTTTGGGCTACGTATACGAAGATGAAGGAGCGATATTGGTGGAAGGGTTTGTATCAAGACGTAGTGGATTTTGTTGGGTCATGTCTGCACTGCCAGTTCTACTCTAAAGTCCGTTACAGAGATGGACTTGTACCTACCTACCCACCAAGTATTCATTTTTCGTGGGTCCTTGATCTTGTGATGATGCCGCCGGGACTATGGGGGATGCGCTACTTGGTGTTAGCTCGGGAAGATCTCTCCAACTACGTGGAGGGACGAGCACTACGGACGAAGACTACAGAGAACATATGTAGATTCGTGCTTGAAGATATAATCTGTCGTTATGGATCTGTTGGAAGACTACGAGCAGATAGGGGCGAGCTGAGAGGTGCAGAAGCGAAGGAGTTCTTTGCTCGTTATGGAGTAAAGCTTCGGCTTACTACTGCCATGAATCCAGAAGGGATTGGTAAGAGTGAACGAGGACATCCTTCTATTGTTCACGCTTTAGTAAAAGCATGTGATGGTAGGCCTAGAGAATGGCCGAGACTACTTCCATTTGCTTTATGGACTGATAGGACTACACACTGTACCACGACTGGGTATATGCCAGTTGAGCTTATGTTGGGGCAGAAGCCGATCATGCCTGCTGAGGAGGACTTTCCTACACGGGCTACTCTACCGTGGGAAGATGATATAGATCATACTTCACTCCTTGCTTTACGAACTAGGCAGTTGGAGCGAAGGGAGGAGGATCTTGCTGAGGCGCAAGAGAAGCTGAAGGTGGCTCGAGTTAGAAACAAGGAGCGTTTCGACAAGACTCACCGACTATGACCAAAGCCAATACGTGTTGGTGATTGGGTTCTGGTGTATGATAGCACGCTGGAGAACCAGCATTCTACACTTCGTAAGTTCTCGCGAAGATGGTTCGGGCCTTATGTTGTGCTAGATGTGTATGAGAATGCCACTTATAGTTTACGTGAGCTGGATGGTACTCCTTTGAAACTATCTGTGGCTGGCAAACGAGTGAAGTTGTTCAAACAACGTGGAGGATCAATAGATTTGTTCAACTTTCTGGAGTCTGAGCAGAGGATGACAAGAGATGAAGACGTCTCGGCAACTGCCGTTGCTAGTCGACTTCTGCGGAGCAGGACAATCTTCTGGAGGTGTGAGAAGACGAGTTGAACCCCCAGAAGACGAGAATCGCTTCGGGAAGACGGTATCGAGAAGACCGGAAGAAGCAATCTGGAAGCAGGAAGATCGTCTTCCCGAGCTTCTCTGTGAATAGTTGTGTGATATTGTAATTGGTAGTTGTTTGTTTAGTTCCAGAGCCCCATTTGGCGTATCTGGAAGACGTGTAGTTTTGTGAGGTTTTGTGAGAAGACGGGATTTTTAGACAAAACCCGTATGTTTGTGTGTTTGAACAGATCTTAGAACTTAGAGCAGCGTTACTTGTGCAAATCCTCTGTGGGAACGATATCTTGTATACTAAATGGGCAAAAGGAGAAATCCTGCGTCACTACAACCTCGCTGTCCACTTGGTAGTGACAGCGTTGGAAGCCGAGAAGACACCGGAAGACGTCCCGGAAGACAGGATGTCTTCTGGAAGACAAGAAGAAGAACCGTCTTCCCAGGTCTTTCGCGTGGAGGAAGCGACTTCCCGGGTCCCTTATGAGGTCGCCATGGTCCCTAGTACCGCATCCGTGTCTCAGAAGAGCGAAGAAGCACCACTCGACCCAGCTTCACAGAAGACGCTTCCGTCTTCCGAAGCAGAAGCTGAAGCCGAGGAAGACGCAGCCGCAGCGACAGCAGGGCCAGCGAAGAGCGATGAGGAGGAAGTGACCTCAGTGACACCCGAGGTAACTGCAGGGCTTTTTAGCTTATCAGAAGTCGCGCTAGGAGCTCCGATAGGAGCAGATCAGATAGAGATTGCCTCCGTGCAATCAGAGTAGGTAGTAACCGAAGTGACAAACTCTAAGTTTAGTAGGACCGAACATGCTATCTTAAGGGTGGCAGTTTTCCCGTATAAAATTAGTTAAGATACCATGTGGCAGCATAGGTAGCGTAGGAGAAACAAGGTGGATGGCTAATTAGGAAGGGGGAACCGCTTGCATGTGGGGTGGCAACCTCCTGTCAGCGCCTCTCTCTCCCTGGTGGTCGTCTCCTCTGATTCTCATGGCAGCGACATAAGTAGGATGACAGAGTAGGAATTGAAGTTCTGCACACCCACAAACATTTTACGGTGCGGACTCAGAGCACATTAGACACATGACACACTACAGAGATATGCACACACATACAGATTCTACGGTGCAGACAGATTAGCTATGCTCGATGTTAGACTAAGAGAATTACGCAGGAAGAAGTCTGCATTCTCTGGTTATCAGCAGCGGCTTGGAGATGTAGGTGTAAGTGGTGGACAGTTTAGGAGCAGGGAACGGCATCCTCGTGCAGTCCTGCTGATTAGACTGATGTGTCGAGGAGTAGGAGCAGGAAGTTGAGGGAGTGAGCTTCCCATGCCAATGTGACTTCTTCTTGGAGAATGGATTTCTGATTTGAGTGTAGAAGCTTTGTTCATGTCTTCTGGGTGGTGGGTTTCCTTGAATTCGCTCTCAATTGTGCATGGGAAGTGTTCTTCTTGAGTGGTGGTGAATGTCAACAGTTGTGGAAGTGTAGCTTGGCTCGTCCAGTAGAGCACTTAGGATCTACGTACGGACGGTCTTATGGGTAAGAGATCCCAGAAGACAGAGTAGTCGGAGCAGCGAAGAGAAGAAGAAAGAAGCCTTCTTCCCGCAACAGAAGACGACATCCTCGAATAGAAGATGGTGCCACTGTATTCACGTTTGTTGTCTTCCTCCCCAAACTATTACAAGCAGGGATGGCTTGTTAGTCAGGATCCGGACTAGAAGCCTGTCGGAATCTTAATTGCTCCTTTTCATCTTGTTTTCTCTTGTTTGGATTTTCTCTTCTTCCCCATCTTCTCCCATCTTCCCCATCTTCTTACCTTCTTCTAGTGAGCTTCCGAGACTTCTATTGAGCTTCCGTGAAAGTGAATGTCGTTGTAGTGATGCAGGAAGACCATTTCCGTAGGCAGACGCCTGGGAAGGCTACAGGGAGCATACACCCTGTGATTAATCTAACCCGTTGGAATGTAAGTGAGAGAGCGATGTGTGTCAGCCGTTGCTAGTCGACTTCTGCGAAGCAGGACAGTCTTCTGGAGGTGCGAGAAGACAAGCTGAACCCTCAGAAGACGAGAAGCGCTTCGGGAAGACGATACTGAGAAGACCGGAAGAAGCAACCTGGAAGCAGAAAGGTCGTCTTCTCGAGCTTCTCTGTGAATAGTTGTGTGATATTTTAGTTAGTAGTTGTTTGTTTGGGTCCAGAGCACCTTTTGGCGTGTCTGGAAGACGCGTGGTTTTGTGAGAAGACGGGATTTCTAGGCAAAACCCGTGTGTTTGTGTGTTTGATAAGATCTTAGAACTTAGAACAGCGTTACTTGTACAAATCCTCTGTGGGAACGATATCTTGTATACTAAATGGACAAAAGGAGTAATCCTGCGACACTACAATGCCGCTGCCATGAGAAAACAGAGGAGGCGACCACCAGGGAGAGAGAGGCGATGACAGGAGGCTGCCACCCCACATGCAAGCGGTTCCCTTTTCCTAATTAGCCATCCACCTTGTTGCTCCTACGCTATCTATGCTGCCACATGGTATCCTAACTAATTTTACACTGAAAAACTGCCACCCTTAAGATAGCATGTTCGGTCCTACTAAACTTGGAGTTTGTCACTTCGGTTACTATCTACTCTGATTGCACGGAGGCAACCTCTACCTGATCTGCTCTATCGGAGCTCCTAACGCGGCTTCTGATAAGCTAGAAAGCCCTGCAGTTACCTCGGGTGTCACTGAGGTGGCTTCCTCCTCATCGCTCTTCGCTGTCCCTGTTGTCGCTGCGGCTGCGTCTTCCTCGGCTTCGGCTTCTGCTTCGGAAGACGGAAGCGTCTTCTGGGAAGCTGAGTCGAGTGGTGCTTCCTCGCTCTTCTGAGACACAGGTGCGGTACTAGGGACCATGGCGACCTCATAGGGGTCCGGGGAAGTCGCTTCCTCCACGCGGAATACTTGGGAAGACGGTTCTTCTTCTTGTCTTCCGGGGCGTCTTCCGATGTCTTCTCGGCTTCCAACGCTATCACTACCAAGTGGACAGCGAGGTCGAACTCCTCCTTCTCCATTCGGGATCCAGTTGATGGTGTTGGAGCTTGGGAAGATGCAGTTGCAGGTGGCGGAATCAAGGGAAGACCATAAAGTGTCTTCACTCCCTCTATCTGCCGATCCAAATACTTGAACGTGCTCTCCCTGCATTCTACCAACCCTGCTCTGGACTCGCTGTCCCATCCTCTAGCCAAGGTAAGCAACTTCCTACCCGCGGTGAAGTTGAACTTCTTTCGAAGTGCTTCCACCGACTGTGCTAGCATCTCTTGCGCACGAGCTTCCGCTGCTTCCCGCTGCGTCTTCTCTGCTGCAACTCGCGCTTCTGCGGCTTCCCGCTGCGTCTTCCATGTCGTCTTCTCCTCGGCGAGGACGGTGATCTTCCCCCGCACTCGGAGAACCTCCTGATCGCGTTGTTGTACACGCGTCTGCAACTCCTGGTTGCACTTCTGAAGCTGCACCAGCTCCTTGGCAGAAGCGGTGGCTTCCGTCTTGTACCTCGCTGCGAGCTTCTCCTTGGTGCGGAGACTAGCTTCCAGCGACTCTGTCTTCTTCTGGTCTTCTTCCTGTCGCAGCAAGGTGCGCAGACCAAATCCAAGTTGCAAAGGCCTCTCCTGAACCTTCGCTCTCGTCTCCAGAAACTCCATAGCGGGCTGGATCTCTGAGTGGAAGAAGGCGCTGAACTCTTCCAGTCTTCTTCCTGCGGAAGACAAGTTCATCTCCATCACTCGCTCGGAGGTGTCGACTTTGTCTTCCAGAGGCAAGGATGCCTCTTCCACCACTATGACCTTCTGCTTCTGCGCACGGGAAGAAGCTACTCTTCTCATCTTCCATGATGGAAGATCTCTCCCCATAGCAGAAGCGGTCCTTTTTATTGCATTTCCTCGCATCGCAGTAGGAGCATCCATCCATCCTACGTCTTCTCGAGTCTTTGGAAGACTCCCTAGTGTTGCAGAAGCGGTCTTCTGCTCCGATCGGGTACTCAGCGGCTCTTCCTCCGAGTCAGACTCCGATCCCGAATGAATGAGGGAGGTGGCCTTCCTAGGTACACTTCTAGGGCCCATCTTCCTCAGAGGCGTGGCGTCTTCCGATCCACTGGAGTCATCTTCTTTCACCAAAAGCGTCTTCTGATGAGAGCCGGGCCTCAGCTGCAACATCAAAGTGGGAGGGGGAGTTGCGGCTGTTGCTCGATCGTCGTCTTCTAGGTCTCTTCCTTCTCTTCCGGTTGCCCTGTTGGCCCATACTTCACCAACTGATCTCCCCTAAGATCCCTCATGGCTACGTACAAGTAACAGAGGAAAGGTGTCAAGTGTCCTCCTGTCGGGATACCCAAGTACGCTAGCTCCACCTGTACATACATGTGGAAGAACAAGCCCTAGTTGACGGGCACTCCTTCGTCGCACATTGCTTCCAGGAACTCCACGTCCTGATCTCCAAGGTACCTCGTCTTCTGCGCTTTCCCCTTGGGAAAGAGATGCAGAAACAGCTTCGCCTAAAGTCGCTTCCTCGGCTCCTGGTAAGACTCTATCTTCCAACTGTTCCTCCCCTGTCTGTCTTCCAGGAAGAGGCAAGTTGTGCTCCCAGGCACATGCCACTCACTCACGATCCTGGGCAAGATCTTCTTCTCGAGCCAATACCCTCGGCTCTCGGATTCTGGCCTGTGGAAGGCCTTGCGCCACCAATCTTCGGTCCAGGAAGATGGTCTTCCTCGAGCTACTCCTTCTGTAGTGACGTAGGATTTCTCCTTTTGCCCATTTAGTATACAAGATATCGTTCCCACAGAGGATTTGCACAAGTAACGCTGCTCTAAGTTCTAAGATCTGTTCAAACACACAAACACACGGGTTTTGTCTAAAAAGCCCGTCTTCTCACAAAACCACACAAACCAACACGTCTTCCAAACACGCCAAATGGTGCTCTGGACCCAAACAAACAACTACCAATTACAATATCATACAACTATTCACAGAGAAGCTCGGGAAGATGAACTTCCTGCTTCCAGGTTGCTTCTTCCGGTCTTCTCGATACCGTCTTCCCGAAGCGATTCTCGTCTTCTGGGGGTTTAGCTTGTCTTCTCACACCTCCAGAAGGCTGTCCGGCTTCGCAGAAGTCGACTAGTAACAGTCGTTGCACCTTATTCTCACACTCACATTCCATCGGGTTGGATCAATCACAGGGTGTATGCCCCCTGTAGCCTTCCCAGGCTTCTGCCTACGGAAGTTGTCTTCCTGCAGCGCTACAACGACATTCACCTTCACGGAAGCTCAATAGAAGTATCGGAAGCTCACTAGAAGAAGATAAGAAGATAAGAAGATGGAGAAGATGGGAGAAGATGGGAAGAAGAAGAAATCCAAACAAGAGAAAACAGGATGAAAAAGGGTAATTAAGATTCCGACATGCTTCTAGTCCGGATCCTGACTAACAAGCCATCCCTGCTTGTAATAGTTTGGGGAGGAAGACAACAAACATGAGTACTGTAGCACCGTCTTCTACTCGAGGATGTCGTCTTCTGTTGCGGGAAGAAGGCTTCTTTCTTCTTCACTTCGCTGCTCTGACTGCTCTGTCTTCTGGGATCCCTTACCCAGAAGACCGTTCGTACGTAGATCCCAAGTGCTCTACTGAACAAGTCAAGCTACACTCCACAACTGTTGACATTCACCGCCACTCAAGAAGAACACTTCCCATGCACAATTGGGAGCGAATTCAATACATTCCACCACCCAGAAGACATGGACAAAGCGTCTGCACTCAAATCAACAATCTTTTCCCCGAGAAGAAGTCACAATGGCATTGGGAAGCTCACTCCCTCTACTTCCTGCGTCTACTCTTCGACACACCAGTCTAATCAGCAGGTCTGCACGAGGATGCCGTTCCCTGTTCCTAGACTGTCCCTGCTCTAATGTGTCTCTCCTGCCTGCCTGTAGAATCGGTGTGTATGTTCAGTTACTGCCGAATTCTACAGACCTGGCAGAGCTCTCAGAGAGCTTTTCTCCTACCATGCTATCCTACTTAACCATCTGCCTTGGGAGGCGACCACCAGGGAGAGAGAGAGAGGCGCTGACAAGAGGTTGTCACCTCACATGCATGCGGTCCCTCTTCCCAATTAGCCCTCCACTGTATTACTCCTACGCTACCTATGCTGCCACATGGGATCCTAACTATTTTTACATGGAAAACTGCCACCCTTAAGATAGCATGTCCAATCCTATTAAATCTGGAAGTGTCGATTAAGTTTGCTAACTACTATGATTGCTCGGTGGCAATCTCCACATGATCTGCTCCTACCGGAGCTACTACCTCGACTTCTGATGGGCTGGGAAGCCCTGCACTTACCTCGGGTACCACTGAGGTAGCTTCCCTCTCCTCGCTCTTCGCTGGCCCTGCTATTTCTGCGGCTGCGTCTTCCTCGGCTTCGACTTCGGAAGATGGAATGGTCTTCTGGGAAGACGAGTCGAACGGTGCGTCTTCGGTCTTCTGAGGCACAGATGCAGTACTAGGGACCATGGCGATCTCATAGGGGTCCGGGGAAGTCGTTTCCTCCACGCGGAATACCTGGGAAGACGGCTCGTCTTCCTGTCTTCCAGAAGACATCATGTCTTCCGGGGTGTCTTCTGGAGTCTTCTCGTCTTCCAACGCTGTCACCACCAAGTGTACAGCGAGATCGAACTCCTCCTTCTCCATTCCGGATCCAGTCGAGGGTGCTGGGGCTTGGGAAGATGCGGTTGCAGGTGTCGGAAGTGAGGGAAGACCATAAAGTGTCTTCACTCCTTCTATCTGTCTATCCAGGTACCTGAACATGCTATCTCTGCATTCCACCAACCTCGTCTTGGACTCGCTGTCCCATTCCCTAGCTAAGGTAAGTAACTTCTTACCCGCGGTGAAGTTGAACTTCTTCCGAAGCGCTTCTACCGACTGAGCTAGCATCTTCTACGCACGGACCTCCGTTGCTTCCCTCTGCGTCTTCTCTGTTGCAGCTCGCGCTTCTGCGGCTTCTCGCTGCATCTTCCAAGTGGTCTGCTCTTCTGCGAAGGCAGTGATCTTCTCCCGTACTCGGAGAACTTCCTGATCACGCTGCTGTACTCGCGTCTGCAACTCCTGGTTGCTCTTCCGAAGTTGCATCGACTCCTTGGCAGAAGCGGCTGCTTCCGCCTTGTACCTGGCTGCAAGCTTCTCCGTGGTGCGGAGACTAGCTTCCAGAGACTCCGTCTTCTGCTGGCTGTCTTCCTGTCGCAGCAAGGTGCGCAGACCGAATCCAAGCTGTAAAGGCTTCTCCTGTGCCCTCGCTCTTCTTTCCAGCAACTCCATAGCGGGCTGGATCTCCTTCTGGAAGTAGGCACTGAACTCCTCCAGTCGTCTTCCTGCAGAAGACAAGTTCATCCCCACCACTCGCTCGATGGTGTCGACTTCGTCTTCCAGAGGCAAGGGAGCCTCTTCCACCACTACGGCCTTCATCTTCTGCGCACGAGAAGAAGCTACTCTTCTCATCTTCCGGGGTGGAAGACTCCTCGTGGCAGGAGCGGCTCTCCTCTTTGCGCTTCCTCGCATCGCAGTAGGAGTGCCCATCCATCCTTCGTCTTCTGGAGTCTTCGGAAGACTCCCAGGTGTTACAGAAGCTGTCTTCTGCTCCGATCGGGTACTCAGCAAGTCTTCCTCCGAGTCCGACTCCGATCCTGAATGGATGAGGGAGATGGGTGTCCTCGGTACACTTCTGTGACCCATCTTCCTCACTGGCGTGGCGTCTTCCGACCCACTAGACTCGTCTTCCCTCACCAGAAGCGTCTTCTGGTGAGAGCCGGGTCTCAGTTGTGGCATCAGAGTGGGAGGGGGCGTTGCTGCTGCCTCTCGGTCATCGTCTTCCGAGGTCTCCTCCTTCACCTCCTGTCGCTCCGTTGGCCCATACACTGCCAGCTGATCTTCCCTAAGATCCCCCATGGCTACATACAAGTAGCAGAAGAAGGGCGTCAGATGTCCTCCCGCCGGGGTACCCAAGTATGCTAGCTCCGTCTGTACATAGTTGTGGATGTACGCTGTCGTGATGTGAATCATTTGACATAGTAAATGATTCACTTATCACTGCTGTCGCGTTACTTAGCGCATGTTATTTCTACTCCGACACTTGATGTTTAGTAGTCTTAGAAGTTAGCTCTGGACTGTTCTTAGTCTTTTATGCTTATGGTTGACACCTTTTGCATATGGTGTTAACTCTGTCATATATTTTGGATCCTAGTAGGTTGGTAGTATGACATTTATCTTGTTCAAGCATTCGTACGCTTGTGCAAGTGAATTCATACTTATCTATGATACTCAATGTACATGACTTAGATTTACCATGTAGATAGGGGTTTGAGCTCATGGGTTGTACTTACTTGTCGCCCATGCACGCTTTCTAGCTGATTTAAGTTATTTTTCGGGCCTGCGTGTCGTTTTAGGTAGTTTAAGTTTTACGCTGGCACTCTAGGGAGCTTGACGTGGTAGCCTATGAGTAAAACTAAGTTGCCACGTGGTTTAGGGTACTAAAGGACAACCAAGTGGAGCTATGAACTCCCATTGGTCTGTTTTTGTCTTTTGTTAAACTCTAAATTTAGAAACAGAGCTCTAGAGTGGAGTTCGAGCAATTTGTGAGGGTACTGCGAAATCTGAGAGCACGGAGAGAGAGAGCTCGTCAAGCCAAGCACTGTCAGTGAAATTTTCAGTCGATTTGAAGCAATAAAGACGAAGTTATGCCCAATTGAAGTTCGGATTATGCCAAAACTGCACCACTTTTGTTGATTTTGGGGTTTTCAGTGTCACTTGCAGCAGAATTGAAGAAATCGCTTCAAAACTTCGTGGTTGCGTTCTCTGCCAGCAGGGCTACAATTTCCCAAAAAGTTTCATATCGATTGAGTAACTGAGTAATTCAGGGCGGCCGCTGAAGCAGAGGGGGTCTGAAAAGCTCTTAATCTAGAGCAGCGACTTCACAGGAGGAGATCTGGAGTTCTGTGTACATTCAGGAGACCCAACTTCACAGGGATGTTCAGCATCCTGTAGACTTCAAATACTGTAAGAAACTTTGAATTTGATCGAGCCAATTTCCTGTTATAGGTCTACATAGCTATCTGGGTACCAGAAATTGCCGTAATTTCTCTGTTCAGAAAGCTCAAGCTGAAACTTCGTCTGTATGGTCAGTAGGGCCTCATTGACATGTAGGAGAAGTTCTGAAGCCTAAACCATCTTATGTTTCTGATTCTTGACTGTTAAAGTTCGCTGGCGAACCTTATTACTGTTAATCTGGTCTGATTTTCACTTCCTGAACATACTGGAGGATCCATTCGACCTGTGTGAAGGTTTATAGTGCCCCTTATGACCTGAAGCCTATCTCTGTACTGTAAACAACCATAGCCTGAAGCCCAGCACTTCCTCGAGTAGTCTTCCCACAACCTTTACACTCATATCACAGTCAGAAGGTTCGCCCTTCCCAGGAAGACTCTCAACCCGACATCTGGTGCTTCCACTGAGAGCTCTTGGGGTGATTGATTGAGAAGGTTGAGTTCACTACAAGGAGAAGAGATGGATCGCAAGAGTGCTGCTGCTGCTATCTCTACGTCTGCTGCATCTACATCTACTGCAGCTCCTTCTGTAGCACCAGCGGCTACAGCGACGTCCGCACCTGGTCTGGAGACAGCTGAGATTCTGAAGACGCTTGCGGCCTTGGTCCAACAGCATCCGATCGTTGGAGGGGGTGAGTTAAAATCCACCAAGGCTTTGCAAGCGATTGTGAATAGATGTGGAAGGTTTGAAGGTAGAGATATTTCTAGATATTTGCGTGAGTATAGAGGAGAGATGGAGCTGGTTAGGGTTACTGATGCTGAGATGATAGCAAGTTTTGAGTTAGCTGTCATTCCTGAGTTGCGGGACCAAGTTAGGGATGTACAGAGAAGAAATCTTGGAATCTGGATGAGTTTTGAGCGATCTCTTCGAGAGGAGTTTCTTGAGGAGGATTCAGAGAGAGTTACTAGAAGGACATTTCTAGACTGGGTTGAGCAGCAACCTGGTCGTATGATGAGCCTGAGTGAGTTGCTGAGAGAGTTTGATCGGAGATACCGGCAACTCTCAACTCTAGAGCGGATAACCCTAGATGCTAGGAAAACAGAGCTTTTCCTGCAAGCTACCGATGATGCTACAGCAGATAGGTTATGTTTTATGTTGGCCGATCGATCTGCTGAGGGAGGTGTTACTATGGATTGGGGGAGAGTTGAGGATGCTGTGGCTGTACTTACAAGGCAGAGGAGGGGGAGAGTGGCTGTGGGACGACGTCCGCTTGCAGAAGTGGTTACTCCACCTTATGCTGCTCCTCAAGTACAGCAGCCTTTGGTCCCCGCTCCCAGACCTGTTGTCCCAGTTGCAGTTCCTTTGATGCCAGTTGTGCCAGCACCGGCACAAAGGGCACCTGTTCAGAGACTTGCGGAGAACCATGGTCAACAGAATCAGATTGAAGACCTGATTCGGCAGATGCGAGAGCTGAAGGTAGAGCTAGCTGGATTGCAGAGAGAGCAGCCACCGGCGCCTGCTGCTGCACGTCCAGGAGGTGCTCCTGTCCGTAGGTGTATTTGGTGTGACAGTCCTGATCACTTCCGAGGAGACTGTCAAGAGCTCACAGCTGCTTTGCGAGATGGTGTGGTTCGCTATCAGAACGGTAGGCTGCACCTTTCTTCTACTGGAGAGCCGTTGAGCACGCAGTTTGGGCGAGGAGGCATGAGGAGTCTACCTCAGATTGCTGCGGCGACAACTGTACATGCATTGATGACACCATCGGTAAATCCTTATGTATATGCTGGACATATTGAGGTTTCTTCTAGTCCTACGTTGCTAGATAGGACTGCTGAGAAGAGTATTGCCCCCGTTCCTTCTGAAGTACTGAAGAGGGGAGCCGAGTCTATTCGTAGGGTCACATGATGGGGAGATCCTGTAGATGCTGCTTCTATCAGAGCATTCTTGAATGTAGATAGACACGTTCATTGGCAGGATGCTTTTGTGGAGGAGAAGAGGCGGCGAGAAGCCTCTGAACTTGATACTGGAGTTCCTGAGGAGATTGGGGATAGACGGAGAGTCACAAGGAGACGAGCGGCTCTTCCTGAAGACATCCCGTCTACTTCTGCAGCTCCTCCACCTACGCCAAGTCCTATGGAGGATGTGCAGAGATCCCAACAGGAGCCAACGACTGCTGGTAGGCGGTTTACTGCCCAAGAGAAGGGGAAGGGACCGGCTTACAAGTTGGCAGCTGATATTGAAACTTCTACTGATCTGAAGAGCATCTTGGAGCAGAGGATACTGGATGCACGGATCGAGTTTTCTCTCCGAGAAGTTCTTGGTATTGCAAAGAGGGAGTTTCACGAACTAATCATCGACATCATCAAGCGCAAGAGACAGGTGATGTCCGAGCAGGTAGAGAGTCAGATGATAGATGTAGTAGGAGCTTCTCTGAATGATGCAGAGTTTGGAAAGGTGCATTTCCAGGAAGCTGATGACAAGGGATACCAGCAAGAAGCGTTGGTTGCTGGTACCAACACTATTGAGTTCGATGATGAGGAAGCTGGCGAGGAGAGTCCAGCTACTGATAGTGATTTCAGAAGGAGGCATTGGGCTCGTGCTACAACTGCTACACGAGTTCGTCTTGGAAGTTTGGCTGAACCTGTTGCTGCTTTAGTTGATCACGGATCTGAGATCAACATCATGTCACGAGAGGTGTATGAGAGATGTCAGTGGCCTATCGAGCTGAACCATGGTTGGGTGTTACGTGCTGCAAACAACCAGAAAGGTGAGCTATACGGCGCTTGTCCTAACGTGAAGGTGAAGATAGGTGATGTGGATGTAGATCAACACTTCTTCGTGCAATCTTCTGCTTCATGTCATGTGATTCTTGGTCAGCCATATATCACTGCAGTTCGGATGGAGACCAAGGTGATGGATGATGGATCTCATTACGCTAGGATCCGTAGTCCAGATGATAGACGTTCTGTGCAGTTTCTGACCGTTCGTACGAACCACGAACGAAACCGGCAGACCTTGAGGGATTCTCCTATCTGTAGGGGTAAGGGTTTTCAGAAACCACTCTCGTAGGACGGGATAGCGAGAGTGATGGATCTATAGCTACTATGATCCCGCTTGAGCAGCCTGAGGGATCACAGGAGGCTGATGGAAAGGCTGCTCAAGATTCAAAAAGTAGTTCCACTATACATAGTTGGAAATCTGGTTTGATGGCTTTCAGTTCTGATGATTGGAGTGAGTTCACGCGGATAGAGGATTTGACTGAGAAGAGTAGAAGGCAGATGGAGAGGTCTGCAGCAAATCTGCGTTGTACAGGAGTTCTGAAGGAAGATGAGATGATTTCTGGTGTTTATGAGGAGTTTGTAGGTGTGCAGTCTTTTGTTTGTTGGCTGGATGGTGTAGATAGGTTGATGGAACAGATGGGAGGTAGGGTGGTGATCCCCATCCATTCTTGTGAAGTCTATGAGGAAATTATCTCGTTCTTGCGATATCGTCCTCATCCGAGACTGGAGAATGGATGGAAGGATGCAATCTGTTGGTGTGACTTACATCAGGAAGCGGAAGTACACGCCAAGTATAAAGCTGTAGCGAGGAAGGTGAGACCTGTGGCGACCCAATTACCTGTTGATTCTCAGCAGCAGATGGAGTTAGCGGCTGCTGAGCCTGTGCTTAGAGATCCTACACAGGTAGGACACAAGTTTACTCAGGAGACACTCGAGCAGCTCCAGATAGGAGGGGGTGGCTTCTTGACTGAAGAGGAGAAACGAGCTTTTGAACAGATGATAGTTAGCCATGGTAAGGCATTTTCTTTCTTGGCTGAGGAGATAGGTTGTGTGGATCCTAGTGTGATAGCTCCGATGGT
Source organism: Asterella californica (assembly GCA_036924285.1). Taxonomy (NCBI): domain Eukaryota; kingdom Viridiplantae; phylum Streptophyta; class Marchantiopsida; order Marchantiales; family Aytoniaceae; genus Asterella; species Asterella californica. The sequence goes on along the minus strand of JAYKYS010000022.1, from coordinate 2,261,688 downwards.
TATCTTCACTGTTCCTCACGTACCTTGGGACTTGAAGCCGATTCCAGTCCCTCGTGCCTTACTACCGAAGGTGATTGAGTTACTGAAGGAGAGGATGCAGATGGGTATTCTTGAACCATCTATGGCTCCGTACTCTAGCCGATGGTTCACAGTACCTAAGAAGACAGGAGCTCTGTGCTTCATCCAAGACTTGCAGCCTGCCAACAACATCACGATTCGAAACGTTGGAACAGGACCTGTGGTTGATGAAGTAGCTGAGGCGTTTGCTGGAAGGTCAATCTATTCTATTGGAGATCTGTTTTCAGGTTATGATCAGTTTCAGCTTGCTTTGGAGAGTAGAGACTTGACTACCATGCGTACACCTTTGGGATTGATGCGGATGTGTACTCTTCCTCAGGGTGCGACAAACTCAGTAGCCCATATGCAAAATGCGATGCATAAGGTGCTACGAGAGTTTGTGCCTGAGGTCACTATCCTGTTTCTGGATGATATTCCCATGAAAGGCTGTCCAGTGGAAGACAAAGACGAAGTTGTGACTTCTGATGGATGCAGAAAGTTCGTTGCAGACCATATTCGAGATGTGGAGAAGATTCTGATGCGTTTGGAGGAGGTACACCTCACTCTTTCAGGTACCAAATCTCGTTTTGGTATGTCAGAGATTGTGGTGGTGGGTCATTTGTGTGGTACTTTTGGGAGACGTCCGAACCCAGAGAAGGTAGATGCTATAGCAAGGATAGCTGACTGCACCAACATCACTAAGGTTCGACGGTTCTTGGGAGCTTGTGTGTTCTTTCGTGTGAGTATTCCTCATTATACACACATTGCCGAGCCTCTGTATGCACTTCTGAGAAAAGGAAGGAGGTTTGCTTGGCGGCAAGAACATCATGAGACGATGGAGCAGCTGAAGGAGATTCTGAAATCTCCACCTATACTAAGGAGGCTTAGCTACGAGAGCGGGAGACCTGTGGTACTGACTGTTGATACGAGTCCAAAGGCGATTGGATGGGCAGTTGGCCAAGAAGATGCAGAAGGTGTGCGGTTTGTTTCAAGGTTTGGAGCTCGGATCTTAACAGATAGATAGCGTAACTATCCTCAAGTGAAGCGTGAGTTGTGGGGAGCTGTTACTGCTATGAAGGTAGATCGAGAGTTCTTGATAGGAGCTCGTGTGATACTAGAAACAGATTGTTTGCCTTTGTTGGGTATGATAGCAAACTGCAATACTCCAGACATAGCAATGCTGCGATGGATTGCTTATGTCCGGAGTCTGAACCCTGAGCTAAAGCATATAGCAGGGAAGGACAATCCAGTTGCAGATATGTTGTCTAGGGCTCGTTATACAGATGAGGATGAGATGTTTGCAGAAGTGGAGAATGAAGAGAGGAGAGACGTTTGGTGCCAGGTTGGTCAGCAGACTTCAGACTTGGAACCACTGCCGTTCAATGAGGAGTTCTACTCAGAAAAGTTCCGCGATATTGGATTTTATCTGAGTTCGTTATGCAAAAGAGAAGGATGGAGTGATGCAGAGTTCAAGGAGATCAGACGGAAGGCGTACAGTTATCTTCTACGTGAAGGTTATCTGTGGAAACGTCCGAAAAGAAGAGATGGAATGCTTGCTAGAGTAGTGGATGATCAACCGACGAAGCTGAATCTGCTGAAAGAGTTTCATGACACCTTGTGGGCTGGACACCGTGGAGTCTGGGCTACATACACGAAGCTGAAAGAGCGTTACTGGTGGAAGGGTTTGTATCAAGACGTGGTGGACTTTGTTGGGTCGTGTCTGCACTGCCAGTTCTACTCTAAGGTCCATTACAGAGATGGGCTTGTACCTACTTATCCACCTAGTATTCATTTTCAGTGGGTTCTTGATCTTGTGATGATGCCACCGGGGTTATGGGGGATGCGTTATTTGGTGTTAGCTCGGGAGGATCTTTCCAACTATGTGGAGGGACGAGCACTACGGATGTACATTGAGTATCATAGATAAGTATGAATTCACTTGCATAAGCGTACGAATGCTTGAACAAGATAAATGTCATACTACCAACCTACTAGGATCCAAAATATATGACAGAGTTAACACCATATGCAAAAGGTGTCAACCATAAGCATAAAAGACTAAGAAGAGTCCAGAGCTAACTTCTAAGACTACTAAACATCAAGTGTCGGAGTAGAAATAACATGCGCTAAGTAACGCGACAGCAGTGATAAGTGAATCATTTACTATGTCAAATGATTCACATCACGACATCCACCCCCTCTGAACCTGCACATCCTCCGGTATGTGCCAATCTCCTCAGTCTTCTGTTTGATCCTCATCATCATCGCTCTCCTCCGCCTCAGCCTCATCAGACACTGGGACATCTTCGTCTCTTGTTGCCCTCAGCTCTGACTCCAGAAAGTTGAATAACTCAACTGACCCTCCGCGTCTCTTGAACAGTTTCACACGTTTGCCAGTCACAGATAGCTTCAAAAGAGTACCGTCCAACTCACGCAAACTATAGGTGGCATTCTCATACACATCTAGCACATCATAAGACCCGAACCATCTTCGAGAGAACTTACGAAGTGTAGAGTGCTGATTCTCCAACGTGCTATCATATACCAGAACCCAGTCACCAACATGTATTGGCTTCGGTCGTAGTCGGTGAGTCTTGTCAAAACGTTCCTTGTTTCCGACTCGAGCCACCTTCAGCCTCTCCTGCGCATCAGCAAGATCCTCCTCCCTTCGCTCCAACTGCCTAATACGTAAAGCAAGGAGTGAAGCACGATCTATACCATCTTCCCACGGTAGCGTAGCCCACGTGGGAAAGTACTCCTCAGCAGGCATGATCGGTTTCTGCCCCAGCATAAGCTCTACTGGCATATAACCAGTCGTGGTACAGTGTGTAGTTCTATCAGCCCACAAAGCAAATGGAAGTAGTCTCGTCCATTCTCTAGGTCTACCATCACATGCTTTCACTAAAGCATGAACAATAGAAGGGTGTCCCCGTTCACTCTTACCAATGCCCTCTGGATTCATAGCAGTGGTAAGCCGAAGCTTTACTCCATAACGAGCAAAAAACTCCTTCACTTCAGCGCCTCTCAACTCGCCTCTATCTGCACGTAATCTCTCAACCTCAGATATTCTCTGTTGTTTGAGCTCATGGGTTGTACTTACTTGTCGCCCATGCACGCTTTCTAGCTGATTTAAGTTATTTTTCGGGCCTGCGTGTCGTTTTAGGTAGTTTAAGTTTTACGCTGGCACTCTAGGGAGCTTGACGTGGTAGCCTATGAGTAAAACTAAGTTGCCACGTGGTTTAGGGTACTAAAGGACAACCAAGTGGAGCTATGAACTCCCATTGGTCTGTTTTTGTCTTTTGTTAAACTCTAAATTTAGAAACAGAGCTCTAGAGTGGAGTTCGAGCAATTTGTGAGGGTACTGCGAAATCTGAGAGCACGGAGAGAGAGAGCTCGTCAAGCCAAGCACTGTCAGTGAAATTTTCAGTCGATTTGAAGCAATAAAGACGAAGTTATGCCCAATTGAAGTTCGGATTATGCCAAAACTGCACCACTTTTGTTGATTTTGGGGTTTTCAGTGTCACTTGCAGCAGAATTGAAGAAATCGCTTCAAAACTTCGTGGTTGCGTTCTCTGCCAGCAGGGCTACAATTTCCCAAAAAGTTTCATATCGATTGAGTAACTGAGTAATTCAGGGCGGCCGCTGAAGCAGAGGGGGTCTGAAAAGCTCTTAATCTAGAGCAGCGACTTCACAGGAGGAGATCTGGAGTTCTGTGTACATTCAGGAGACCCAACTTCACAGGGATGTTCAGCATCCTGTAGACTTCAAATACTATAAGAAACTTTGAATTTGATCGAGCCAATTTCCTGTTATAGGTCTACATAGCTATCTGGGTACCAGAAATTGCCGTAATTTCTCTGTTCAGAAAGTTTCTACCCATATCTCGGTGCTCTGAACTGAACTCAAGCTGAAACTTCGTCTGTATGGTCAGTAGGGCCTCATTGACATGTAGGAGAAGTTCTGAAGCCTAAACCATCTTATGTTTCTGATTCTTGACTGTTAAAGTTCGCTGGCGAACCTTATTACTGTTAATCTGGTCTGATTTTCACTTCCTGAACATACTGGAGGATCCATTCGACCTGTGTGAAGGTTTATAGTGCCCCTTATGACCTGAAGCCTATCTCTGTACTGTAAACAACCATAGCCTGAAGCCCAGCACTTCCTCGAGTAGTCTTCCCACAACCTTTACACTCATATCATAGCCAGAAGGTTCGTCCTTCCCAGGAAGACTCTCAACCCGACAACGCGCCCCAGTAGATTGGCACTCTGTCATCCCACACTGATTCCAGGAACTCCACGTCCTGATCTCATAAGTACCTCGTCTTTTGCGCTTTTCCCTTGGGGAAAAGAAGCATAAACAACTTCGCCAGAAGTCGCTTCTTCGGCTCCCGGTAAGATTCTATCTTCCAACCGTTCCTCCCCTGCCTGTCTTCCACGAAAAGGCAGGTGGTACTCCCAGGCACATGCCATGAACTCACAATCCTAGGCAAGATCTTCTTCTCGTACCAATATCCTCGGTTCTCGGTCTCAGGCCTGTGAAACGCCTTACGCCACCAGTCTTCTGTCCAGGAAGATGGTCTTCCCCGAGCAACTCCAGCCTTCGCAGGTACACGGATACGCGGTGGTAACGCGGCCCATACCTCCTCCAGAAGCCCTTGATCTGCGAGGTTCCAGTTCCACAGGAAGAAGTCGAGACCCAACTCCTTGAGGAAAGGAGTGGCCTCGGCCAATTCTGTCGCTGGTAACACCAAGCCTCGCGGATGCATCAACATACCTGGAAGATCTGCTGCACTAAACCACAAGCACCTACTATGAGCTGAAGGCTCAGTCCTTCCCGAGTGCCCACAGTCTAGCTTCCACTCTCAGAAGACGAAACTAGTCTTCCAGAAGACAGCTACTCCGTCTTCCGGGATTCTAACAGTGCTTCCTAGATAGCTCTCGTCTTCCGAGCTATATCTAAACAATCCTATCTAAGCAAGGCCTCGCATGGATTACCAAGAAGACAACCCACCTTGCATTACATCCTACTTCCTATCAGAAGATACAAGATATGCGAGAAGTAGAGTATGAGAAAGGTTCAGAAGATGGTTGCGGGCTCCTGCGGTGACAGTGGCCTCTGGGAAGACACTTGGGACAGCTTCCGATTCAATGTCTTTCTCGGAAGACTTCCCGAAGTCAGACTTCTCTTCACTGGTCTCACCTGTCTTCGTCTTCCTACGCACAGTCTATCCTCACAACAGACTCAAAACATGTGCACTATGTTCTTCTGACTTCTCACCTCTCATACGCACTTAGAAGAAGTTTGCTGCATGATGGGAAGACATGACCCTCGACCATTCTCTCCGGATTCTGCCAGCAATACTTCTCACAACTCTCTTCTAAGTTCGGGAAGAAGAAGGAACGGCTGCTATGGGTCGGACAGAAGAGACCCGAAATGGACCCTCACGTCTTCTCGCTCATTTTGCCAGCCTTTCAGTCTTCTAGTCTCTCTAGGAAGATGTGTAGTTGAGAAGCTTGGAAGACCGGGAGGCACAGGCCTAGTTCCCGAGTTCCAACTTCTCGAAATAACACAACAACTCACCACACCACTCAGGCTTCGTATCAAGTCTCTCTTAACACAAAAGCAAAGCAAATCCACTCTTGATACGAATTGTGTTCAGTCGACTTCCGAAGACAGTCTTCCGAAGATGTCTTCCGAAGACAGTCAAGTTCAAGAAGCGTCTTCCGAGGATGTTCCCATCTTCCGAATCGTCTTCTATTTCAAGTTTCGGGGGTAGAGAGGTAGTAGGGTAGAGAAATTGATAGTTGGGTTCGCCAATTTGAAGACTAGGGGTAGGGAAGCTCGAATTGAGCTCGGGAAGAAGCAAGGAGATATCTTGACAGAAATCGAGCAGTGCTTCCGCGCCCAATGTCTCAATAGGAAAGATGGGGGGTGGGGTAATCGATCAGGCTGCCTGCACACAATCAAGGAAGCGCGGGGAGTACCAGGCAATGGCGAGAAGAAGTGGGAAGGGGAAAGAACAGGGGAAAGAACCTCTACAGTCTTCTTCGGCTCCCGAGTTACCTTCGACCTCCGCGCGCTTCTGGCTCTTGTCCTAGCTTCCAATGCGACTCCTCTCGAATGCGCCTGCTGTCAATTTCGGTCCACACCTCGATTCTTCTTTCGCTTCTACTCCCCCCTCTCCACTGTCAACTTCTCGGAAGCTCCACAGAACTGCCTTCGCTCTCTCTGCTGTTTGTGCTCCCGCAATCCGATTTCACCCTTCGCCTAGCTGCCAACGTACTCTCTACTACCTCGATGTCTTACTCGATTCCTCTCTCAATGTTAGCTCGAAGTTCACTCTCTCAATCGATCTTCTTCAGGCGCACTGTGCTGCGGGAAGTTGGAAGGTGGCTAATGTGCTTCCTCACGCATCTTCCCCGCAGATTAGGGGTTCTCGTCCTTGGTGTCTTCCTGACCTACCTACCTATTCGGTGCGCTCCAGTAGGTACACCTACTTGTTTACCCAAAAACTCGTGGTCAGGCCTTCGTGATCGCTGTCTTCCGGAAGACATGTGTCTTCTGCCGTCTTCCCATCTTCCGCCGTCTTCCTATCTTCTGAAGACGCAACTGAGAAGACGGTCTTCCGAAGACGGTCGTCTTCTGAAGAAGTCAACTTCTTATTACAAACAGCTCTTAAGATAATCTTCCTGTTAAGGAAGACGTAACCTTAAGTAACAACGCTTCTTCAGTTATATAAACAAGTCTTTAATCTCAAAAATTTCAAAAATTCGTGAATACTGTAATTTGTGAGCACCACATACGCCCACCCTCACATGTTTGCGTCCCCGCAAACATCAGTGGTTCCTGCACTTCTGTTTACGTCCAGTACTTCTTGACGCGCCACCCATTAACACGAGTGGTCATCAGTGTACCGTCCAACTCTTCCAACTGCAAAGAGCCATTGTCGAAGACCTCTAAGACACGGTAAGGTCCCAATCAGCGAAGATGAAGTTTCCCGGGGAACTTAATATGACGGTTGTCGTAGAGGAGTACCAAGTCCCCGTCCACAACAGTCACCTTCCTCAACTTGCTATCGTAGTTTACCTTACGTTGCGCTTGCACCTCGTATGTCTTCTCCAAAGCTGCATTCCTGTCTTCTTCAAACTCTACGAAGTTCAGAAGACGCTGCTCCTGGCTCTCTTCTTCTCCCATGCGTTCGGATACGGCTAACCGGTATGTTGGGACCTCTAACTCAATGGGCACAATGGGCGTCATGTCGTAAGTTAGGTAGAAAGGCGTCTTCTGGGTAGTGACCTTAGGTGAAATTCTGAAAGCCCACAACACAGATGGCAATTTCGTGTCCCAGTCATACGCATGGTTAACAGTTACCTTGTTCAGGATGTTACACAGAAGACCGTTCGACTTCTCCGTCAGCCCATTAGCTTTCGGGTTGTATGGCGTCGTCTTCCGATGCTTAATCCTGAAGTATTGGGTCAGGAGGGAGATAGTCTCATTTAAGAAATGAGTGCCCCTATCTGACACCAATTCCAGCGGACATCCATACCTAATGATGATGTTATGCCATAGGAACCTTGCTACTACTGCGGCATCGTTCTTTCTCGTGGCCTCGCCTTCCACCATCTTGGTGGCATAGTCGGTAGCTATTAAGATGTACCTTGCTCGTGTTCTTCTCGCCACCGGGGCGATAGGTCCTACAAAGTCGATTCCCCACTTTTCTAACGGGGCAAGCGGAAGAATGGGAGTAAGAGGCCACCTTGTTGTAGCGGTCGGTCTTCCCACCCTTTGGCATGCATCGCACTTCCTGATCTCCTGGAAAGTGTCTCGGTACATAGTTGGCCACCAGTATCCGGCGTCTAGCATCTTCTTCACTGTGGTCGTCAATCCGTAGTGACCCCCAGCATCTTCGTAGTGACCTGTGATCACTGCTTTTATCTCTGACGGCTCGAGACATCTTCTCAGCTTCTCGTCATGTCCCTTTCGAAACAGGATACCCTGGAAGATAGCATATGGACCCGCCTTGTGTAAGAAGACGGCCTTCTGCTCCGCATCCATTCCCTCGGGGTACTGTTGGTCTTCCAAGAACCTTCTCAAGTCCTTGAAGATCGACTCTTCTGTGGAAGTCGCGAAGACTGGATCAGAAGATCTAGTCTCGTCTTCTGGGAAGCAGGCGGTACGCCCCCCCCCCCTCAGATGAAAGTGTCTCTGCGAAAACTGAAAACAACTTCTCGTCAGGAAACTCGTCTTCCACTTCATCTTCTCGTCGTTCTGTCTCCAACCTGGATAGGTAGTCAGCATTAACATGCTGTCTTCCGGGCCTGTACTCAACTGTGTAAGTAAATTCCTGGAGTAGGAGAATCCACCTAGCTATCCTGCCAGACAAATCTGCTTTCTTTACAAGATGTTTCAAAGAGAAGTGATCTACATAGAAGACAAACGGGTTTGCTAGAAGATAGTGTCTAAACTTCCTACAGGAGTAAATCATGCCAAGACACTCCCTTTCGGTTGTCGAGTACTTCTTCTCTGCATCACTGAGTTGTCTTCCCGCGTAGTAGATGGGGTAATCCTTCTTCTTCTCATCTTTCTGACTCAACACCACCCCGATGGCAAAAGCAGAAACATCCACCTAAATGTGGAAGACTCTTTCCCAATTAGGCGGCCGTAGGACAGGGGATTCTGACAGAAGCCTCTTCATTTCTTCGAATGCTTCCTGCTGCTCAGAAGACCAAATGTATGGTTCGTCTTTCTTCAGCAACTTAGTGAGTCTTCCTGCTACCTCTGCGTACCTGTCAATAAACCTCCTGTAGTATCCTACGTTGCCAAGGAAGCTTCTCAACTGTGTCAGGTTAGCAGGTGGGTGGAGTTTCATGATGACTTCCACCTTAGCACAGTCGACTTCTATACCTCTTCCGGAAATCCTATGTCCTAGCAAGATCCCCTCTGACATACCAAAGAAGCATTTCTCAGGGTGAAGTGCCAAACGATGTTCTCTACACTTCAGAAAACACTTCCTCAGAAATATCAAGTGGTCTTCTCTCGATCCAAACACACAGAAATCATCCAAGAAAATCTCCATAAAGGTGCGAAGATACTCCTTGAAGATTGTAATCATCAACCTCTGGAACGTGGCTGGTGCGTTGCATAAACCAAACGGCATTTGATTATACGCGTACGTGCCCCAATCGGTAGTGAAAGTGGTTTTCGACTTGTCTTCTTCTCTGATTGAAACTTGGTTATACCCAGAATACCCATCTAGGAAGCTGTAGAACTCATGTCCTGCTACCTTGTCTAACACAGAGTCGGTGAATGGTAAAGGGTGATGATCCTTTTTCGTGGCCAAGTTCAGCTTCCGGAAGTCCTGACACACTCGGATCTTCCCTGTCTGTTTCTTCGGCACGATGACAATGGGAGCTACCCATTCACTGCTAAGTACTGGGAAGATGACTCCTGCCTTCAGGTATTGGTCAATCTGGTCCTTCACCAGAAGCGAGTACTTGGGGTTGAGCCGGTACTGCCTCTGCCGTGCAGGAACAACGCCCTCTAGCAAGTCGATGCGATGCTCTCCCAATTCTCGAGGTATGCCCTTCATGTCTTCTATGGTCCACGCGAAGACATCCTGGAACTCCGTTAGAAGTTCTCGAAAGTCTTCCAACTGCTGGCCCTCGATCACCTTGGAAAGCTTCAGCTTCTTCCCAGGAGCAACCTCCATCTCTTGGAGATCATCCGGGTTCACCATTCCTTCAGTGTGACTGTACTCACTAGCACCGAAGTATTCCGGTTTGGGAGCTTCTTCTAGTTCGGATTCGTCTTCTGGAAGACCAACTGTCGGGTCTTCCAAAGGGAAGACGGTATTTGCATCTTCTGGAAGACCAACTATCGGATCTTCCGAAGGGAAGACGGTATTCTCGTCTTCTGGAAGCTCTTCTTCCGCAATCTCGTAGCACTCAATGTATCCACAGACTACATTGTCCACTTTCTCTGCTACTTCTGTAGCACACACGTTATTCACCATAAACTCATTATACCGTTCATCACTGTCAGAAGACGCAGCCGAGTCTTCTGAAGTGTACCCCTCTGTTATAGACGGAGTTTCACCTTGGTGTCCAATCTTGATCCAAGGAAGCGAGACTTTACTCTTCTCACATGGCTTGGGTGTAGGATTGGGAAATCTCAAACGATGTCTTCTCCAGTCGGTATTCACATTTGCAGCATACAGCCATGGTCTTCCTATCAACACCTGATATCCAACCTTAGCTACAGGTCGCAAAATGATGTAAGTGAGGTAAAAAGATACTCCACCAATTACCGTGAGGACATCTTTCAGTTGCCCCAAAGATCGTCTTCTGGTCTGGTCCGCCATTCTGAGAATTCTCGGAGTAGGCTGGAACTCAGTGAAGCCTAGGGCATGCGCCGTTTCTTCCGTCATGATGTTAACTCCGGAGCCGGAATCAATGGGTACCTTCTTCAGAAGACAGCCATGGATCTCCATATCAAGTTCTGGGGCTCCCAAGTCCTCATGCTCTATCCTTAGGATCGGGGTGCTCGTGGGAAGTTTAGCTGCCCTCCTCTTCCTCGATCCTCGAAGCACTGATTGTAACAACTTCCTGTAACCAGTGTTGTCATCCAACAGCTGTTGGAAGGTCACATCCGCCTTCTGATTCCACAAGTCTCGCAAGAAGTCGTAAGGAGATCTTTTTAGAAGAGTGACTGGTGTTTCCAACAGAGAAGATGTAGTAGCTGCTTCCTTAGGTGGAAGACCAGAAGAGTGTCTTCCCTCGACTGGAGGCTGTTCCCGTGAGACAGGTGTCGCCGTAGTCGGTGTAGGAAGCTGCTGTACTATCTTCCTTCTCTTCTCCAGCTCTTCTTGCATGATCGCTTCAACCTCTTGTCTTATGTCAGGAGCAAAGTACTTCGGATCTTCTCGGTCGTAAGTAGGAGAAGACGGCCGCTCGGGAGAAGATGACCTCTCCTTACGCTGCTTCTTCTTCTTGACGTCCTTCAGACGAGATTCTGACTTCCCTTTGCTTCTGGTACTTACCTTGAACACAGCTTCATCCAAAACTTCCTCCGGAGGCCAACTATCTGAATTCGGGTCAGGATTCCAAACAGTACCATCCGTCAAAGTGAGAGATGACGCTTCTTCAGGTGTCTTCATCTTCTGAGCTGCAGTCGTCTTTTGCAGCTGAGGTTCCTTTCCTTCGCGCTTCCCGGGGTCTGGTTCGTCTTCCTCGATATGGAGACAATCCGTACAATCCCCAGGATCTTCTTCTTCTACCGTGATGTGCTGTACCACTGCTAACTCGAGCTTAGAAGATGATGCAGCTTCTGCAGGAGGTGTGGTATCTGCAAATCTCACCATTTGTCGGGGTCGTAAGGTCTGAGAACAATTCCCTGTGAAATGACCGGCTTCCTTACAGTTCCCACACAAGGGCACTTGCCCAATCTATCTTCTCGGGTGAGGACAGGTGGACCACCAGTGTCCTGTCTCTCCACAATTATTGCACGCTCCAGGAAGAGGGTTGAGAGGTCGTTGTGATGAAGAAGGCTGCCAGAGTGTCCTGGTCTGTACATTGCTAGCTCTATCCCTCGGTACATAACGATTATATTGGGCGGGAGGCGTAGGAGTGAAGGGTTGGATCGTCTCGATCCTATAGCAGGTTTCCCCACTGGGATCGTGTAGATATCCCTCATCATCTTCTTCCCATCCTACCCAGTTGACAGCTTGGTCCTGCGTACACTGATCTCTGGTGTGTCCAGAAGAGTTACAGAGGGTGCACCAAAGGTTTGGCCGGGAAGTCGTAGGTTGCTTCCGCTTATCCTTCTGGTTCAGAAGATGAACTTTCAGGTCGGCAAACTGCTTTCGAACCTCATCGATGCGGGGATCAGGTGCAGACTGAATGATCTGAGTTTGAGGCATCTTCTGCACAACTTCCTCCCTTGCTCGCGTCTTCTCCTTCTTCTTCTTCCGCGTCTTCTTCTCTTGTTCAGATTCGGATTCTGAACTTTCGACAGTAGACTCTTCAGAAGTAGAGGCTGCTTCCGAATCACTGTTATCAGTTTCAGTGGACTTGGACTTCTTCTTGGACTTCCGGGAAGACTTCTTTGACTTCTTGGACTTCTTCGAGGTCTTCCCTTTGTCTTTCGTCATATTCCGAGTGATGCTCGAGATTTCATACTGCTCGGCATGCTTCTGTACTTCTGCTAAATCATCACCTCCTCCTCTTCTGCAGTACAATTCCATACCCTGAGACAATCCTCCCAAGTACCAGTCCACAGCTTGCTGGACACAATAGCCGGGTCTTCCTTGGTTCTGAGGGATGTGATCCAAGAGATCTTCAAACCTCTCGGTGTAATCCCACAGTGTCTCTTTCTTCTTCCGTTCGAGCCTCTGAAGCTCTATGAGGGTCATACGATCGTAGCTCACTCCTCTGAATCTCTTCAGAAAAGCTGCCTTCAGAGTAGCCCAAGCGGCCATTACTACAACATCATCCAACGTTTTACTCATCCACTTCCTTCCTTTCCCTTTGATCAAACTGGGAAATACACGGAGTCTGTCAACATCAGCGTCTTCCTTGTTGGATCTAGAGATGGTCTCGAACATCGTGATGAAGTCGTCCGCATCATCATCATCGTCGTACGGATGGTACTTCTGCCGAGTGTGGGAAGCCATGTTGACTGCCGGCTGGTGCGACTGCCAACTTCTTTCTTCCTCAGGTCCAGGTGGTGGAGATGGTCTTCTCGAAGGTCCAGGCCTGTCTGAATCACGAAGATCGTCTTCTGAGTCAGAGCTACTGTCACTGCTACCTCCCGAGACGTCTGGAACAATCTCCTCCAGTCTTTCCTCACCTTGAGAAGCTTCTTCCGCACTTGGGAAGACGTCTTCCGAGTAACCAGTACCAAAATCTACTTTATACACGTGATCACCCGGTTGGCTTCTGTCTTCGCCAAAGATTATGCTCGAGATGGAAGGTTCTTCCAACTCTACCGATCGGATCTTCCTGAGCTCTTCTTCTTTCCGTTGGTGTCTCAGGGATATCCGCTGCTCTCTAGAAGCGGTTCGCTGGGGTGAGTTTACCCACTCAGGATCTTTACCCGTGCGTCTTCTGCTTCTTCCTCCGGTCGGAGGCATCCACCAGAGTACCAAGAACAGATGTCTCTATCCTTCTACCACTAGATCCGGTAGACCAAATGACCGAACAACCGATCACAGGTTCAGAACGTCTTCTTCTCCTGCTTCAGGTTGCACTTACTGCAATCTTCCAAGATCGAGTCTTCCAAGAAGCTCTTGGAAGCAGGGAAGCGGCTTCTTCCAACTCTCCCTGAGGTATCTTATCAGCTTCTGGTTGCGGTTCCCGTCTTCTAGCAAGATAGAGTCCCACAACACATTCAACTACAATCGAAGTTAGTTCGAAACGAACCTAACTAATGGCACACAGATCCAGGAAGCTTAGAACAGAAGTTACTAAGATGAAATCCTCGGCAGCGGCGCCAAAAATGGTTCCTCACTATATGTAGTGACGTAGGATTTCTCCTTTTGCCCATTTAGTATACAAGATATCGTTCCCACAGAGGATTTGCACAAGTAACGCTGCTCTAAGTTCTAAGATCTGTTCAAACACACAAACACACGGGTTTTGTCTAAAAAGCCTGTCTTCTCACAAAACCACACAAACCAACACGTCTTCCAAACACGCCAAATGGTGCTCTGGACCCAAACAAACAACTACCAATTACAATATCATACAACTATTCACAGAGAAGCTTGGGAAGACGAACTTCCTGCTTCCAGGTTGCTTCTTCCGGTCTTCTCGATACCGTCTTCCCGAAGTGATTCTCGTCTTCTGGGGGTTTAGCTCGTCTTCTCACACCTCCAGAAGGCTGTCCGGCTTTGCAGAAGTCGACTAGTAACAGTCGTTACACCTTATTCTCACACTCACATTCCATCGGGTTGGATCAATCACAGGGTGTATGCCCCCTGTAGCCTTCCCAGGCTTCTGCCTACGGAAGTTGTCTTCCTGCAGCGCTACAACGACATTCACCTTCACGGAAGCTCAATAGAAGTATCGGAAGCTCACTAGAAGAAGATAAGAAGATGGAGAAGATGGGAGAAGATGGGAAGAAGAAGAAATCCAAACAAGAGAAAACAGGATGAAAAAGGGCAATTAAGATTCTGACATGCTTCTAGTCCGGATCCTGACTAACAAGCCATCCCTGCTTGTAATAGTTTGGGGAGGAAGACAACAAACATGAGTACTGTAGCACCGTCTTCTACTCGAGGATGTCGTCTTCTGTTGCGGGAAGAAGGCTTCTTTCTTCTTCACTTCGCTGCTCTGACTGCTCTGTCTTCTGGGATCCCTTACCCAGAAGACCGTTCGTACGTAGATCCCAAGTGCTCTACTGAACGAGTCAAGCTACACTCCACAACTGTTGACATTCACCGCCACTCAAGAAGAACACTTCCCATGCACAATTGGGAGCGAATTCAATACATTCCACCACCCAGAAGACATGGACAAAGCGTCTGCACTCAAATCAACAATCTTTTCCCCGAGAAGAAGTCACAATGACATTGGGAAGCTCACTCCCTCTACTTCCTGCGTCTACTCCTCGACACACCAGTCTAATAAGCAGGTCTGCACGAGGATGCCGTTCCCTGTTCCTAGACTGTCCCTGCTCTAATGTGTCTCTCCTACCTGCCTATAGAATCGGTGTGTATGTTCAGTTACTGCCGAATTCTACAGACCTGGCAGAGCTCTCAGAGAGCTTTTCTCCTACCATGCTATCCTACTTAACCATCTGCCTTGGGAGGCGACCACCAGGGAGAGAGAGAGAGGCGCTGACAAGAGGTTGTCACCTCACATGCATGCGGTCCCTCTTCCCAATTAGCCCTCCACTGTATTACTCCTACGCTACCTATGCTGCCACATGGGGTCCTAACTATTTTTACATGGAAAACTGCCACCCTTAAGATAGCATGTCCAATCCTACTAAATCTGGAAGTGTCGATTAAGTTTGCTAACTACTCTGATTGCTCGATGGCAATCTCCACATGATCTGCTCCCACCAGAGCTACTACCTCGACTTCTGATGGGCTGGGAAGCCCTGCACTTACCTCGGGTACCACTGAGGTAGCTTCCCTCTCCTCGCTCTTCGCTGGCCTTGCTATTTCTGCGGCTGCGTCTTCCTCGGCTTCGACTTCGGAAGATGGAATGGTCTTCTGGGAAGACGAGTCGAACGGTGCGTCTTTGGTCTTCTGAGGCACAGATGCAGTACTAGGGACCATGGCGATCTCATAGGGGTCCGGGGAAGTCGCTTCCTCCACGCGGAATACCTGGGAAGACGGCTCGTCTTCCTGTCTTCCAGAAGACATCATGTCTTCCGGGGTGTCTTCTGGAGTCTTCTCGTCTTCCAACGCTGTCACCACCAAGTGTACAGCGAGATCGAACTCCTCCTTCTCCATTCCGGATCTAGTCGAGGGTGCTGGGGCTTGGGAAGATGCGGTTGCAGGTGTCGGAAGTGAGGGAAGACCATAAAGTGTCTTCACTCCTTCTATCTGTCTATCCAGGTACCTGAACATGCTATCTCTGCATTCCACCAACCTCGTCTTGGACTCGCTGTCCCATTCCCTAGCTAAGGTAAGTAACTTCTTACCCGCGGTGAAGTTGAACTTCTTCCGAAGCGCTTCTACCGACTGAGCTAGCATCTTCTACGCACGGGCCTCCGTTGCTTCCCTCTGCGTCTTCTCTGTTGCAGCTCGCGCTTCTGCGGCTTCTCGCTGCATCTTCCAAGTGGTCTGCTCTTCTGCGAGGGTAGTGATCTTCTCCCGTACTCGGAGAACTTCCTGATCACGCTGCTGTACTCGCGTCTGCAACTCCTGGTTGCTCTTCCGAAGTTGCATCGACTCCTTGGCAGAAGCGGCTGCTTCCGCCTTGTACCTGGCTGCAAGCTTCTCCGTGGTGCGGAGACTAGCTTCCAGAGACTCCGTCTTCTGCTGGCTGTCTTCCTGTCGCAGCAAGGTGCGCAGGCCGAATCCAGGCTGTAAAGGCTTCTCCTGTGCCCTCGCTCTTCTTTCCAGCAACTCCATAGCGGGCTGGATCTCCTTCTGGAAGTAGGCACTGAACTCCTCCAGTCGTCTTCCTGCAGAAGACAAGTTCATCTCCACCACTCGCTCGATGGTGTCGACTTCGTCTTCCAGAGGCAAGGGAGCCTCTTCCACCACTACGGCCTTCATCTTCTGCGCACGAGAAGAAGCTACTCTTCTCATCTTCCGGGGTGGAAGACTCCTCGTGGCAGGAGCGGCTCTCCTCTTTGCGCTTCCTCGCATCGCAGTAGGAGTGCCCATCCATCCTTCGTCTTCTGGAGTCTTCGGAAGACTCCCAGGTGTTACAGAAGCTGTCTTCTGCTCCGATCGGGTACTCAGCAAGTCTTCCTCCGAGTCCGACTCCGATCCTGAATGGATGAGGGAGATGGGTGTCCTCGGTACACTTCTGTGACCCATCTTCCTCACTGGCGTGGCGTCTTCCGACCCACTAGACTCGTCTTCCCTCACCAGAAGCGTCTTCTGGTGAGAGCCGGGTCTCAGCTGTGGCATCAGAGTGGGAGGGGGCGTTGCTGCTGCCTCTCGGTCATCGTCTTCCGAGGTCTCCTCCTTCACCTCCTGTCGCTCGTTGGCCCATACACTGCCAGCTGATCTTCCCTAAGATCCCCCATGGCTACATACAAGTAGCAGAAGAAAGGCATCAGATGTCCTCCCGCCGGGGTACCCAAGTATGCTAGCTCCGTCTGTACATAGTTGTGGATGTACACGCCCCAGTAGATTGGCACTCTGTCATCCCACACTGACTCCAGGAACTCCAGTCCTGATCTCCTAAGTACCTCGTCTTCTGCGCTTTTCCCTTGGGGAAAAGATGCAGAAACAACTTCGCCAGAAGTCGCTTCTTCGGCTCCCGGTAAGATTCTATCTTCCAACCGTTCCTCCCCTGCCTGTCTTCCACGAAAAGGCAGGTGGTACTCCCAGGCACATGCCATGAACTCACAATCCTAGACAAGATCTTCTTCTCGTACCAATATCCTCGGTTCTCGGTCTCAGGCCTGTGAAACGCCTTACGCCACCAGTCTTCTGTCCAGGAAGATGGTCTTCCTCGAGCAACTCCTGCCTTCGCAGGTACACGGTTACGCGGTGGTAACGCGGCCCATACCTCCTCCAGAAGCCCTTGATTTGCGAGGTTCCAGTTCCACAGGAAGAAGTCGAGACCCAACTCCTTGAGGAAAGGAGTGGCCTCGGCCAATTCTGTCGCTGGTAACACCAAGCCTCGCGGATGCATCGACATACCTGGAAGATCTGCTGCACTAAACCACAAGCACCTACTATGAGCTGAAGGCTCAGTCCTTCCCGAGTGCCCACAGTCTAGCTTCCACTCTCAGAAGACGAAACTAGTCTTCCAGAAGACAGCTACTCCGTCTTCCGGGATTCTAACAGTGCTTCCTAGATAGCTCTCGTCTTCCGAGCTATATCTAAACAATCCTATCTAAGCAAGGCCTCGCATAGATTACCAAGAAGACAACCCACCTTGCATTACATCCTACTTCCTATCAGAAGATACAAGATATGCGAGAAGTAGAGTATGAGAAAGGTTCAGAAGATGGTTGCGGGCTCCTGCGGTGACAGTGGCCTCTGGGAAGACACTTGGGACAGCTTCCGATTCAATGTCTTTCTCGGAAGACTTCCCGAAGTCAGACTTCCCTTCATTGGTCTCACCTGTCTTCGTCTTCCTACGCGTAGTCTATCCTCACAACAGACTCAAAACATGTGCACTCTGTTCTTCTGACTTCTCACCTCTCATACGCACTCAGAAGAAGTTTGCTGCATGATGAGAAGACATGACCCTCGACCATTCTCTCCGGATTCTGCCAGCAATACTTCTCACAACTCTCTTCTAAGTTCGGGAAGAAGAAGGAACGGCTGCTATGGGTCGGACAGAAGAGACCCGAAATGGACCCTCACGTCTTCTCGCTCATTTTGCCAGCCTTTCAGTCTTCTAGTCTCTCTAGGAAGATGTGGAGTTGAGAAGCTTGGAAGACCGGGAGGCACAGGCCTAGTTCCCGAGTTCCAACTTCTCGAAATAACACAACAACTCACCACACCACTCAGGCTTCGTATCAAGTCTCTCTAAACACAAAAGCAAAGCAAATCCACTCTTGATACGAATTGTGTTCGGTCGACTTCCGAAGACAGTCTTCCGAAGATGTCTTCCGAAGATGCTTCCGAAGACAGTCAAGTTCAAGAAGCGTCTTCCGAGGATGTTCCCATCTTCCGAATCGTCTTCTATTTCAAGTTTCGGGGGTAGAGAGGTAGTAGGGTAGAGAAATTGATAGTTGGGTTCGCCAATTTGAAGACTAGGGGTAGGGAAGCTCGAATTGAGCTCGGGAAGAAGCAAGGAGATATCTTGACAGAAATTGGGCAGCGCTTCCGCGCCCAATGTCTCAATAAGAAAGATGGGGGGTGGGGTAATCGATCAGGCTGCCTGCACACAATCAAGGAAGCGCGGGGAGTACCAGGCAATGGCGAGAAGAAGTGGGAAGGAGAAAGAACAGAGGAAAGAACCTCTACAGTCTTCTTCGGCTCTCGAGTTGCTTTCGACCTCCGCGCGCTTCTGGCTCTTGTCCTAGCTTCCAATGCGACTCCTCTCGAATGCGCCTGCTGTCAATTCGGTCCACACCTCGATTCTTCTTTCGCTTCTACTCCCCCCTCTCCACTGTCAACTTCTCGGAAGCTCCACAGAACTGCCTTCGCTCTCTCTGCTGTTTGTGCTCCCGCAATCCGATTTCACCCTTCGCCTAGCTGCCAACGTACTCTCTACTACCTCGATGTCTTACTCGATTCCTCTCTCAATGCTAGCTCGAAGTTCACTCTCTCAATCGATCTTCTTCAGGCGCACTGTGCTGCGGAAAGTTGGAAGGTGGCTAATGTGCTTCCTCACGCATCTTCCCCGCAGATTAGGGGTTCTCGTCCTTGGTGTCTTCCTGACCTACCTACCTATTCGGTGCGCTCCAGTAGGTACACCTACTTGTTTACCCGAAAACTCGTGGTCAGGCCTTCGTGATCGCTGTCTTCCGGAAGACAGGTGTCTTCCGCCGTCTTTCCATCTTCCGCCGTCTTCCTATCTTCTGAAGACGCAACTGAGAAGACGGTCTTCCGAAGACGGTCGTCTTCTGAAGAAGTCAACTCCTTATTACAAACAGCTCTTAAGATCATCTTCCTGTTAAGGAAGACGTAACCTTAAGTAACAACGCTTCTTCAGTTATATAAACAAGTCTTTAATCTCAAAAATTTCAAAAATTCGTGAATACTGTAATTTGTGGGCACCACACCTGCCTTCGCAGGTACACGGTTGCGGGTGATAACGCTGCCCACACCTCCTCCAGAAGTCCCTGGTCGGTGAGGTTCCAATCCCACAGGAAAAGTCGAGACCCAACTCCTTGAGGAAAGGAGTGGCCTTCGCCAATTCTGCTGCTGGTAACACCAAGCCTCGCGGATGCATCGACATACTTGAAAACTCTGTTGCACTAAGCCACACGTGTTTACTGTGAGCTGGAGGCTCAATCCTTCCCAAGTGCCCACAGTCTAGCTTCTACTTCTCAGAAGACGAAACTAGTCTTCCAAAAGACAGCTACTCCGTCTTCCGAGATTCTAACAGTACTTCCTAGATAGCTCTCGTCTTCCGAGCTATATCTAAACAATCCTAACTAAGCAAGGCCTCGCATGGATTACCAAGAAGACAACCCACCTTGCATTACATCCTACTTCCTATCAGAAGATACAAAATTCACGAAGAGTGCATAACAGGTTCAGAAGATGGTTGCGGGTTCCTGCGGTGACAGTGACCTCTGGGAAGACACCCGGGACAGTTTCCGATTCAATGTCTTTCTCGGAAGACCTCCCGAAGTCAGGCTTCCCTTCACTGGTCTCACATGTCTTCTTCTTCCTACACGCAATCTATCCTCACAACAGACTCAAAACATTTGCACTCTGTTCTTCTGACTTCTCACCTCTCATACACACTCAGAAGAAGCTTGCTGCTCAGTGGGAAGACACGACCCTCGATCATTCTCTCAAGATTCTGCCAGCAAGACTTCTCACGACTCTCTCCTAAGTTTGGGAAGAAGAAGGAACGGCTGCTATGGGTCGGACAGAGGAGACCCGAAATGGACCCTCACGTCTTCTCGCGCATTTTGCCAGCCTTCCAGTCTTCTAGTCTCTCTAAGAAGATGTGGATTTGAGAAGCTTGAAAGACCGGGAGGCACATGCCTAGTTCCCGATTTCCAACTTCTCGAAATAACAAAAGAACTCACCACGCCACTCAGGATTCGTACCAAGCCTCTCTTAACACAAAAGCAAAGCAAATCCACTCTTAATACGAATTGTGTACAGTCGACTTCCGAAGACAGTCTTCCAAAGATGTTCCAATCTTCCGAAGCGTCTTCTATTCAAGGTTTCGAGAGTAGAGAGAGGGTAGTAGGGTAGGGAAATTGATAGCAGGGATCGTCAATTTGAGGACGATGGGTAGGGAAGCTCGAATTGAACTCAGGAGGAAGTAGGAAGATGTCTGAAGGAAATTGGACAGCGCTTCCGCACCCAATGTCACAATAGGAAAAATGGGGATGGGGGGTAATCGATCAGGCTGCTTGCAAACAACCGGGGAAGCGCGGAGGATACCAAACAAAGACGAGAAGCAGTGGGAAGGAAAAGAACATGGGAAGAACCTCTACAGTCTTCTGTCTGCTTCCCGAGTTGTCTTCGACCTTCCGCGTTGTCGTGATGTGAATCATTTTACATTGTAAATAATTCACTTCTCTGTCAAGCGTTAGTCTCTCTGAGTGAAATTAGGACCTCAGAGAAGTCGACACTGGAGGGTGTTATATATTTTGAGTCTTAGTAGGTTGATTACCATGTAGATGGAGTTAAGCTCATGGGTTGTAATTACATGTCGCCCATGCATGCTTCCTAGCGAGGTTAGAATACCTTTCGGGATTACGTGCCGTTTTACATGTCTTCGCGTGTAGTTTAGGGGTTACGCTGGCACTTTAGGGGCTTGACGTGGTAGCCTATGTGCAAAATTAAGTCACCACGTGGTTTGGGACACAAAAGGACAGGGGAGTGAAGCTATGAACTCCCATTGGTCCAATTTTATCTTTAGTGTACCGCTAAACTTAGTAGTAGGGTCTTAAGAGGAGTTCGAGCATTTGGTGAAAAAACTTCGAAATCTGAGAGCACAGGGAGATAGGGTTCGTCGTGCCAAGCACTGTCAGCGAAATTTTTGATCGATTTGGAGCAATAAAGAAGGAGTTATGGCTGATTGAAGTTCGATTTGTGCCAGAATTGCAGCACTTCTGTTGATTTTGAGGTTTTCGGTGTCAATCGCAGTAGATTTGAGAAAATCGCTTCAAACCTTCGAGTTCTCATTCATTGGCAGCAGGGCTACGACTGTCTCCAAATTTTCATGTCAATTGAAATTGTGAGTAATTCAGAGCGAAGCAGAGGGGGTCCGAAAAGCTCTCAATCTAGAGCATCAACTTCAGAGAGCGAGATCTGGAGTTCTGTGTACAATCAGGAGGCCCAACTTCACAGGAGTGTTCAGCAAGCTGTTTACAGCAAATCCTGTAAGAATCTTCGAAAGTGATCGAGCCAATTCTCTGTTCTAGGTTGAAATAGCTGTCTGGGACCCAGAAATTGCCGTAATTTCTCTGCTCAATACATTTCTGCCCATATCTCGACACTCTGATCTGATCTAAAGCTGAAACTTCGTGTGTATGGTCAGTAGGGCCTCACTTACATGTAGGAGGAGTTTTGAAGTCTGAACCATCGTATGTTTCTGATTCTGGACTGTTAAAGTTCGCTGTCTGACCTTATTATTGCTAGTCTGATCTGATTTTCACTTCCTGAACATACTGGAGAGTCCATTCGACTTGAGTGAGTGTTTATACTGTTCCCTTATGACCTGAAGCTTACCTCTGTATAGTAAGCAACCATAGCCTGAAGCCCAGCACTTCCCTGAGTAGACTAAACACAGCCTTCAAGATCATATCACAGCCAGAAGGTTCGCCCTTCCCAGGAAAACTCTCAACTCGACATCTGGTGCTTCCACTGAGAGCTCTTGGGGTGATTGATTGAGAAGGTTGAGTTCACTACAAGGAGAAGAGATGGATCGCAAGAGTGCTGCTGCTGCTACTTCTACGCCTGCTGCATCTACGTCTACTGCAGCTCCTTCTGTAGCACCAGCGGCTACAGCGACGTCTGCACCTGGTCTGGATACGGCCGAGATTCTGAAGACACTTGCGGCCCTGGTCCAACAACATCCGATCATCGAAGGAGGTGAGTTGAAGTCTACCAAGGCTTTGCAAGCAATTGTGAATAGATGCGGTAGATTTGAAGGTAGAGATATTTCTAGATATCTGCGTGAATACAGAGGAGAGATGGAACTAGTTAGGGTTATTGATGCTGAGATGATAGGGAGTTTCGAGTTAGCTGTAATCCCTGAGTTGCGGGATCAAGTTAGGGATGTACAGAGAAGGAATCTAGGTGTGTGGATGAGTTTTGAGCGATCTCTTCGAGAGGAGTTTCTCGAAGAAGATTCAGAGAGAGTCACTAGAAGAACGTTTCTAGACTGGGTTGAGCAGCAACCTGGTCGTATGATGAACCTGAATGAGATGCTGAGAGAGTTTGATCGGAGATATCGACAACTCTCAACTCTTGAGAGGATAACCTTAGATGCTAAGAAAATCGAGCTTTTCCTGCAAGCTACCGATGATGCTACGGCAGATCGGTTATGCTTTATGTTGGCTGACCGATCGGCTGAAGGAGGAGTTACTACTGATTGGGGGAGAGTTGATGATGCTGTTGCTGTATTGACGAGACAAAGGCGTGGAAGAGTGGTTGTGGGAGGACGCCCGCTTGCAGAAGTGACCGCTCAACCTCGCACTGCTCCTCAAGTACAGCAACCTCCGGCTCTTGCTCCCAGACCTGTTGTACCGGCTGCAGTACCTTTGATGCCAGTTGTGCCAGTTCCTGCACAGAGGGCACCGATTCAGAGACCTGCGGAGAACCATGAACAGCAGAACCAGATCGAAGACCTGATTCGGCAGATGAGAGAACTGAAGGTGGAGCTAGCTGGATTGCAGAGAGAGCAGCCGCCGGCTCCTGTTGCTGCACGTCCAGGAGGTGCTCCTGTTCGTAGATGTATCTGGTGTGACAGTCAAGATCATTTCTGAGGGGACTGTCAAGAGCTCACGGCTGCTCTGCGAGATGGTGTGGTTCGCTATCAGAACGGTAGGTTGCACCTTTCTTCTACTGGAGAGCCGCTAAGCACGTAGTTTGGACGAGGAGGCATGAGGAGTCTACCTCAGATTACAGCTGCTGCAACTGTACATGCATTGATGGCACCACCGGTAAATCTTGATGTATATGCCGGTCACATTGAAGTTTCTTCTAGTCCTACGTTGTTAGATAAGACTACTGAGAAGAAACCTGTTCAAGTTCCTTCTGAAGTACTGAAGAGAGGAGCTGAGACTATCCGTAGAGTCACAGGGTGGGGTGATCCTGTTGACGCTGCGTCTATCAAAGCATTCTTGGACGTGGATAGACACGTTCACTGGCAGGATGCTTCTGTGGAGGAGAAGAGGCGGCGAGAAGCCTCTGAACTTGATACTGGAGCTCCAGAGGAGACTGGAGATAGACGGAGGGTCACAAGGAGACGAGCGGCTCTTCCTGAAGACATCCCGTCTACTTCTACAGCTCCTCCATCTGCACCAGGTCCTATGGAGGACGTGCAAAGATCCCAGCAGGAGCCAACGACTGCTGGTAGACGGTTTACTGCTCAAGAGAAGGGGAAGGGACCGGCTTACAAGTTGCCAGCTGATATTGAGACTTCAACTGATCTCAAGAGCATCCTGGAGCAGAGAATACTTGACGCACGAATCGAGTTTTCTCTTCGGGAGGTTCTTGGTATTGCGAAGAGAGAGTTTCACGAGCTGATCATCGACATTATAAGCGGAAGAGACAGGTGATGTCCGAGCAAGTAGAAAGTCAGATGATAGAGATGGTAGGAGCTTCTGTTAATGATGCAGAATTTGGGAAGGTGCACTTTCAGGAGGCTAATGATACAAAGTACCAGCAAGAAGCGTTGGTTGCTGGTACCAACACTGTTCAGTTTGATGATGATGAAGCTGGCGACGAGAGTCCAGCTACTGATAGTGACTTCAGAAAAAGGCATTGGGCTCGTGCTACGACTGCTACATGAGTTCGCCTTGGAAGTCTTGAACCTGTTGCTGCTTTAGTTGATCACGGTTCGGAGATCAACATCATGTCACGGGAGGTGTACGAAAGAGGTCAGTGGCCTATCGAACTGAATCATGATTGGGTGCTAAGAGCTGCAAACAACCAGAAGGGTGAGTTATATGGCGCTTGTCCTAACGTGAGAGTGAAGTTAGGTGATGTGGAAGTAGATCAGCACTTCTTCGTGCAGTCTTCTGCATCATATCCAGTGATTCTTGGTCAGCCTTATATCACGGCAGTTAGAATGGAGACGAAGGTGATGGATGACGGATCTCACTATGCAAGGATCCGTAGTCCAGATGACAGACGTTCTGTTTAGTTTCTGACCGTTCGTACGAACCACGAACGAAACAGACAGACTTTGAGAGATTTTCCTATCTGTAGGAGTAAGGGTTTTCTGAAACCACTCTTGTAGGACGGGATACCAAGAGTGACGGATCTGCTACTACTATGATCCCGCTTGAGCAGCCTGTGGGATCACAGGAGATTGACGAAGAGGTTGCTCAAGATTCTGAAAACTGCCACACTGTACATAGTTGGAAATCTGGTTTAATGACTTTCAGTTCTGATGATTGGAGTGAGTTCACACGAGTAGAGAATCTGACCGAGAAGAGTAGAAGGAAGATAGAGAAGTATACAGAAAATCTGCACTGTACAGGAGTTCTGAATGAAGGTGAGATGATTTCTGGTGTCTATGTGGGTGTACAGTCTTTTGTTCGTTGGCTGGATGATGTAGATAGGTTGATGGAGCAGATGGGAGGAAGGGTGGTGATCCCTATCCACTCTCGTAAAGTCTATGAGGAGGTTGTCTCGTGCTTACAATCTCGTCCTCATCCGAGACTGGAGAGTGGATGGAAGGATGCAATCTGCTGGTGTGGCTCTCGTGAAGAAGCAGAGGTTCACACCAAATACAAAACTGTAGCAAAGAAGGTGAAACCAGTGGCGACCCAGCTACCTGTTGATTCACAGCAGCAGATGGAGTTAGCTGCCACTGAGCCTGTACTGAGAGATCCTAAACAGATAGGACACGAGTTTACTCAAGAGACACTCGAGCAGCTCCAGATAGGAGGGGGTGGCTTCTTGACTAAAGTTGAGAAAAGAGCTTTCGAGCAGATGATAGTTAGTCATGGTAAGGCATTTTCTTTCTCAGCTGGAGAGATTGGTTGTGTGGATCCTAGTGTGATAGCTCCGATGGTTATCTTCACTGTTCCTCACGTACCTTGGGACTTGAAGCCGATTCCAGTCCCTCGTGCTTTGCTACCGAAGGTTATTGAGTTACTGAAGGAGAGGATGCGGATGGGTATTCTTGAACCATCTATGGCTCCGTACTCTAGCCGATGGTTCACAGTACCTAAGAAGACATGAGCTTTACGCTTCATCCAAGACTTACAACCTGCTAACAACATCACGATTCGAAACGTTGGCACAGGACCTGTGGTTGATGAAGTAGCCGAGGCATTTGCTGGAAGATCTATCTATTCTATTGGAGATCTGTTTTCAAGTTACGATCAGTTTCAGCTTGCTTTGGAGAGTAGAGACTTGACTACCATGCGTACACCTTTGAGGTTGATGCGGATGTGTACTCTTCCTCAGGGCGCAACAAACTCAGTAGTCCATATGCAAAACGCGATGCATAAGGTGTTACGAGAGTTTGTACCTGAGGTTACTATCCCATTTCTTGATGATATTCCCATGAAAGGCTGTCCGATGGAGGACAAGGACGAAACTATGACTACTAATGGTTGCAGAAAGTTCGTTGTAGACCACATCCGAGATGTGGAGAAGATTCTGATGCGCTTGGAAGAGGTACACCTCACTCTGTCAGGTACCAAATCTCGTTTTGGAATGTCAGAGATTGTGGTGGTGGGTCATTTATGCGGTACTTTTGAAAGACGGCCGAACCCAGAGAAGGTAGATGCTATAGCAAGGATAGCAGACTGTACCAACATCACTGAGGTTCGCCGATTCTTAGGAGCTTGTGTGTTCTTTCGTGTGAGTATTCCTCATTATGCACACATTGCCGAGCCTCTGTATGCACTTCTGAGGAAGGGAAAGAGGTTTACTTGGCGGCAAGAACATCACGAGACGATGGAGCAGCTGAAAGATATTCTGAAGTCTCCACCTGTACTAAGGAGACTTAGCTACGAGAGCGGAAGACCTATCATACTGACTGTTGATACAAGTCCAAAGGCGATTGGATGGGCAGTCGGTCAAGGAGATGCAGAAGGCGTGCGGTTTGTTTCAAGGTTTGGGGCTCGGATCTTAACAGATAGACAACGTAACTATCCTCAAGTGAAGCGTGAGTTGTGGGGAGCTGTTACTGCTATGAAGGTAGACCGAGAGTTCTTGATAGGTGCACGTTGTCGGAGTGTAATCCGTCTACCTAGGAAAGCGCCGGGCTTTTGGCTGTGGTTGTTCACTCAAGAGGTTGGCTTTTAGGTTACAACAGGGGCTATAAACACTCACACAGATGTGTAAGATCTAGTAATATACCCAGAAGGCGAAATTCAGGTCTAGCCGGCAGTAACAAGGTCCGGCGGTGAACTTTGACACTCACGGAGAGGAAAACTATGAAGGTTTAGACCTCTAAACTTCCCCTGCATGCAAATGAGGTACTACTGAACTCACAGACGAAATTTCAGCCTGAGATCAAATTCTGACACGGAGATATGAACAGAAAAGTTTTGAGCAAGAAAACTACGGCAATTTCTGGTACCTAGCTGGCTATTTCAATCTATAACAGGAGTTTGGCTCGATCAATTTCGAAGTTTCTTACAGGATTTGCAGTCTACAGGGTGCTAAACATCCCTGTGAAGTTGAGACTCCTGAATGTACACAGAACTGCAGATCTCCTCCTCTGAAGTCGCTGCTCTAGATTAAGAGCTTTTCAGACCCCCTCAGCTTCAGCGGCCGCCCTGAATTACTCAGTTGCTCAATCGATATGAAACTTTTTGTGAAATCGTAGCCCTGCTGGCGCAGAACACAACCTCGAAGTTTTGAAGCAATTTCCTGAAATCTGCTGCGAGTGACACTGAAAACTCTAAATCCAACAAAAATGATTCAATTCTAGCACAATTCGAACTTCAATTGCTCATAACTCCGTCTTTATTGACTCAAATCGATCGAAATTTTCACTGGAGGTGCTTGGCATGACGAGCTCTCTCTCCCTGTGCTCTCAGATTTCGAAGATCCCTCACCAAATGCTCGAACTCCACTCTAGAGCTCTGTTTCTAAATTTAGAGTTTAACAAAAGACAAAAACGGACCAATGGGAGTTCATAGCTCCACTTGGTTATCCTTTAGTACCCTAAACCACGTGGCAACTTAGTTTTACTCATAGGCTACCACGTCAAGCCCCCTAGAGTGCCAGCATAAAACTTAATTTACTTAAAACGACACGCAGCTCCGAAAAATAACTTAAATCAGCTAGAAAGCGTGCATGGGCGACACGCAAATACAACCCATGAGCTTAAGCCCTATCAACATGGTAATCAACCTACTAAGACTCAAAATAGTGTTAACACCGTATGCAAAGGTGTCAAACATATACATAAACGACTAGAAGTAATATAAGCTAACTTCTAGAACTACTAAACTCAAGCGTCGGAGTAGAAATATAACATGTAGCCGCCAAGTAGCGCGACAACGTGTGATACTAGAAACATACTGTTTGCCTTTGCTAGGTATGATAGCAAACTGTAATACTCCAGACATAGCAATGCTACGATGGATTGCTTATATCCGGAGTATGAACCCTGAGCTGAAACATATTGCAGGAAAAGATAATCCTGTTGCAGACATGTTATCTAGGGCTCGTTATATAGATGAAGAAGAGATGATTACTGAAGTCGAAGATGAAGAGAAAAGAGACGTTTGGTGCCAAGTTGGTCAACAGACTTCAGACTTGGAACCACTGCCGTTCTACGAGGAGTTTTACACGGAAAAGTTCCGCGATATCTGCTATTATCTGAGTTTATTATGCAGAAGAGAAGGATGGAGTGATGCAGAGTTTAAGGAGATCAGACGAAAGGCGTACGGTTACCTTCTACGTGAAGGTTATCTGTGGAAACGCCCGAAGAGAAGAGATGGGATGCTGGCTAGAGTGGTGGATGATCAACCGACAAAGCTGAATCTGTTGAAGGAGTTTCATGACACCTTGTGGGCTGGACACCGTGGAGTCTGGGCTATGTACACGAAGATGAAGGAGCGATACTGGTGGAAGGGTTTGTATCAAGACGTAGTGGATTTTGTTGGGTCGTGTCTGCACAGTCAGTTCTACTCCAAGGTCCGTTACAGAGTTGGACTTGTACCTACCTACCCACCTAGTATTCATTTTTCGTGGGTCCTTGATCTTGTGATAATGCCGCCGGGACTATGGGGAATGCGTTACTTGGTGTTGGCTCGAGAAGATCTCTCCAACTATGTGGAGGGACGAGCACTGCGAACGAAGACTACAGAGAACATATGTAGATTCGTGCTGGAAGATATCATCTGTCGTTATGGATTTGTTGGAAGATTACGAGCAGATAGGGGCGAGCTGAGAGGTGCCGAAGCGAAGGAGTTCTTTGCTCGTTATGGAGTAAAGCTTCGACTTACTACTGCCATAAATCCGGAAGGGATTGGTAAGAGTGAACGAGGACACCCTTCTATTGTTCACGCTTTAGTAAAAACATGTGATGGTAGGCCTAGAGAATGGCCGAGACTACTTCCATTTGCTTTGTGGGATGATAGAACTACACATTGTACCACGACTGGCTATATGCCAGTTGAGCTTATGCTGGGGCAGAAACCGATCATGCCTGCTGAGGAGGACTTCCCTACGTGGGCTACGCTACCGTGGGAAGATGGTATAGATCATACTTCACTCCTTGCTTTACGAACTAGGCAGTTGGAGCGAATGGAGGAGGATCTTGCTGAGGCGCAAGAGAAGCTGAAGATGGCTCGAGTAAGAAATAAGGAGCGTTTCGATAAGACTCACCGACTACGACCAAAGCCAATACGTGTTGGTGATTGGGTTCTAGTGTATGATAGCACGCTGGAGAACCAGCATTCTACACTTCGTAAGTTCTCGCGAAGATGGTTTGGGCCTTATGTTGTGTTAGATGTTTATGAGAATGCCACTTATAGTTTACGTGAGCAGGATGGTACTCCTTTGAAACTATCTGTGGCTGGCAAACGAGTGAAGTTGTTCAAACAACGTGGATAATCAGTAGATTTGTTCAACTTTCTGGAGTCTGAACAGAGGGTGATAAGAGATGAAGACGCCCCGGCTACTGAAGAGACTGAGGCGGACGAGAACGATGCTGATGAACAAACCGAAGACTGAAGAGGTTGGCACATGCCGGAGGATGTGCAAGTTTGGAGGGGGTGGATGTCGTGATGTGAATCATTTTACATTGTAAATAATTCACCTCTCTGTCAAGCGTTAGTCTCTCTGAGTGAAATTAGGACCTCAGAGAAGTCGACACTGGAGGGTGTTATATATTTTGAGTCTTAGTAGGTTGATTACCATGTAGATGGAGTTAAGCTCATGGGTTGTAATTACATGTCGCCCATGCATGCTTCCTAGCGAGGTTAGGTTATCTTTCGGGATTACGTGCCGTTTTACATGTCTTCGCATGTAGTTTAGGGGTTACGCTGGCACTTTAGGGGCTTGACGTGGTAGCCTATGTGCAAAATTAAGTCACCACGTGGTTTGGGACACAAAAGGACAAGGGAGTGAAGCTATGAACTCCCATTGGTCCAATTTTGTCTTTAGTGTACTGCTAAACTTAGTAGTAGGGGTCTTAAGAGGAGTTCGAGCATTTGGTGAAAAAACTTCGAAATCTGAGAGCACTCGTCGTGCCAAGCACTGTCAGCGAAATTTTTGATCGATTTGGAGCAATAAAGAAGGAGTTATGGCTGATTGAAGTTCGATTTGTGCCAGAATTGCAGCACTTCTGTTGATTTTGGGGTTTTCGGTGTCAATCGCAGTAGATTTGAGAAAATCACTTCAAACCTTCGAGGTCTCGTTCATTGGCAGCAGGCTACGACTGTCCCCAAATTTTCATGTCAATTGAAATTGTGAGTAATTCAGAGCGACCGCTGAAGCAGAGGGGGTTCGAAAAGCTCTCAATCTAGAGCATCAACTTCAGAGAGCGAGATCTGGAGTTCTGTGTACAATCAGGAGGCCCAACTTCACAGGAGTGTTCAGCAAGCTGTTTACTGCAAATCCTGTAAGAATCTTTGAAAGTGATCGAGCCAATTCTCTGTTCTAGGTCGAAATAGCTGTTTGGGAACCAGAAATTGCCGTAATTTCTCTGCTCAGTACATTTCTGCCCATATCTCGGCACTCTGATCTGATCTAAAGCTGAAACTTCGTGTGTATGGTCAGTAGGGCCTCACTTACATGTAGGAGGAGTTTTGAAGTCTGAACCATCGTATGTTTCTGATTCTGGACTGTTAAAGTTCGCTGTCTGACCTTATTATTGCTAGTCTGACCTGATTTTCGCTTCCTGAACATACTGGAGGGTCCATTCGACCTGAGTGAGTGTTTATACTGTTCCCTTATGACCTGAAGCTTACCTCTGTATAGTAAGCAACCATAGCCTGAAGCCCAGCACTTCCTGAGTAGACTAAACACAGCCTTCAAGATCATATCACAGTCAGAAGGTTCGCCCTTCCCAGGAAAACTCTCAACTCGACAACGTGCTTCTGGCTCTAGTCCTAGCTCCAATGCGACCCCATTGAGCTGCTTCCGTCGTCAGCTCCTGTCCACGCCTCAATCGATTAAGCCGTCCACCTCCAATTCCACTCAGCTGCTTCCAATGTCAGCTTCCGGGAGTTTCACAGGAAACGCTTTTCACTCAGTACGCTTCCTGCGCTTCAGCAATTCGACCTCGCCTTCCTTCTAGCTTCTAATCGATCTTGTCCTCACTCAATTTCACCTCGCTGCCTCCTCACTCGAAGCTCACCCTTTGAAATCTATCTTCTCAAGAAGCGTGCTTGCTGCGGGAAGCTGGAATGCACGAATGCGCTTCCTGCGCATCTTCCCCGCAGATTAGGGGTTTCGATCCTAGATGGCTTACCCGACCTACCTACCACCTTGGTGTTACCTAGTAGATACACCTACTCCTTTACCTGGAAATTCATGGTTAGGCCTTCGCAGCCGCTGCCTTCCGGAAGATGGGTGTCTTCCGCCGTCTTCCCGTCTTCTCATCTTCCGAAGACGCAACTGAGAAGATGCTTCCCGGAAGACGGTCATCTTCCGAAGAAGTCAACTTCTTATTACAAAAAGCTCATAAGATCATCTTCCTTCTAAGGAAGCAGTAATCTTAAGTAACAACGCTTCTTCAGTTATACAAACAAGTTATTAATCTTAAAAATTTCAAAAATTCGTGAATCCTGTAATTTGTGGGCACCACAGAACAATTATACATTGACATTTTCATTACCTTCGGTCATAGATGTGAAAATTGTTGGTAAGAATAGCTTTTCGAATTTTCTGACAAGGTAGGGTAGGTTTCACAAGTATCAATAAACAGACACATGTGTGTCTGTTTATTGATACATAGACACTCGAGGCAGATGAAAATAGACTTTCAGTTAATCACTCAAGCACTTAGAGAATCATTAGCAGAGACAGATGATCTACAGTATAGTATACAACAATTGATGGAAATTCATAAATACTGTGACAAGAGATGTGACGATAATGATGACAATATTGAGACGATGAATGCTGCGATAGAGAAAAATCAAGTACAAAAATGGAAAAACTCGTTTCACTTTTAAAATCAGCATCAGTTTAAGTTCTATTTGTAGCTTACTAGGCAGTTTACTCATTAGACATCTTTCTTATTTTGTTGTAGAGATAAGCATCTGTTATCATATGTAATAGAGTATAATACATTTTGGAAAGCAAAGAATTCTTTGATGAAATGACATGAGAAACTATGATGGATCTTAAACACTAGGATGGAAATTCATTTCTAGCGAGAACAACTCCGGAGAGGAACTTCTTGGACAATAAGTTGGACTACAAGGGGATCTGGACCTCATCTATACTTGCTGATCGAGTAAATTAATATCACATGAAGGTGATTCAGAGTTTACTAGGCATGATGGAGACGAAGATTGTCGGAGCAGCTAAATTATTTTCATAGACATGAAGATTCTCAAAGATATCAAGATGACAAAATCCTCATCCTCAACACACCATAAGATAAGATTAGAATATAAGACAAACTAGCATCTCAATACAATGAAATTGGATACCTGTCAGCTCACTGATGCAATGAGTGAACTCACACTCACAATGAGTCCCAAAATATCCATATGTGAGCGTTTGGACAAAAAACATTTGGAGCATCTTCTACTTGTCTTGAGGCCTATGTTATAAGTCTAGAACCATTTCACTCGATCTGTATGTGAGTTTTGTCAAAAACAGTAAAGCGCGTTTGTGACATTAGTATGGAACAATCAATCTTTAGTGGTGGCACAAGACAGAAAGCAACAGATGTTGATAAATCATTGTCCAGAGTAAGGTTGAGGTTCAAGAGCAATTTTGAAGGACAGTTGATACATGATTCTCTCAAAGATATGAAATATTTGATATCGACGAAAATGCTTGGAGTCATTGCAATGGATTCCAACAATTTCTTCAGATTTTGGTAATGTTTCCACGACTCATCCTTGTGCTTGCTCGCTCATGAGGTCCATGGAGGAGTGGCTGGTGCGTATCATAGCGAGAAGCAAACTGAGTTCAATTGAATTGATCGAGCCACAGCCAGACGAGTCTCAGCTGAGATTGCGACTAAGCTATACAAGCATGTTGTTGCAGTTTGGTTTCCTAATCACGCCCTCGCGACTAACCACAATTCAAGCAGCGGAAGCACAACCGAAGAAGGATTTGGATCAAAGTTAGTGATGAAAATGTGAGTGACGCAGTTGGACAAGAGAGACTATCTCGAAGATCTCGACCAGCGAGCAATTATGCAGCGCTGTCGTAGCGAGAGCCTTTCCTTTGAGCAAGGGTGTACCTTCTGGCTGTGGCTAGCGATCAATGCACAGCAGAGCGACGAGTTTCCTGTAGATTTCTCTCTAACTTCCTCGATAACTAAGCACTTTCTTTCTCTCAGTAAAGGGTCAAGATAACTACACGAAAACGTTGGATGATCATGGGCACGACAAACGGGATATGTGATGACATGATCTCTCGGTAGTATTCCTCTCCGAAGTTTCTCACTACTAGGGCTTCGTACATGGCTTTGGATCGACAGATGTGTCTTATCTCGCACTGGGTGTTAAAGTTTACAGGAGGGAGCTGATTTAGATCCATCCTTCGTTAGATGAGGATAAAGACGGTGAGGTCCCATTCTTGGCCGTAAGTGACAACAGGTAAGATCACAGGGACAGGCGAGAGCATGACTTGCGCGGTAAAGTTATGCCCGAAGGATCCTATCAGAAACTGTTGAAAGTGAACTCGTTCCATATACATCAGTTTAATCGAGAAAGGGTTTCAAAAAGAGAATCTGGGCGGTAAGTAGAGTCCTTCGTCCATCTCTCACAACATGTGCACTCCAACTACAAAGGTATATCGATCCATAAAACTTTGATTCAATCTCATAGGATCACCACAATCTCTCCACGAACAATCTCTTGGAATTTTTTCTCCAGGTCGAACGCCCCCACACAGGTCACTCCCCTTTGCTTAAAAGTTTCGAACACAAAACAAGGATAGGTGCAAGCCCCCCTAACCAAGCAACCCAAGCCTCACGGACCGATGAGGTGGCACACATGCACATCGCATGTTTGGTGCCGTCATACTCATCCACGTGTGGGTCTTCTGGGTGAAAGGTTCTAATGCATGCACCGTAACGTGTCCCAAAAACCAGAGACTAGGCTAGACAGGTAGTCGACTCTACAGGTCAAGGATCGCACTTTGCCACGTTGAGTGCGAACCTAACAACCACATGACGTGGATACAAGGTAGGTCGCTAAAGTCATATCTACGCCTAGAATACTCCCCAAAGCAATACAAATGTCGCACTGGATACTTTTCAGCCAGCTGCCGCTAACAACTTGAGACCTAGAGTAGATATCGTTGCCGATACAACTCGGCAGAAAACCCAGCGAACTTTCACACATGATAGGTACAGATCTACAGCTCAGTCTCCTCTCAAACTTGCCACGTAGGTAGGATACTAAAATCTCTACTTGCAGGTCAAATTTCAGGAAGATCTGACGGCTAGATCTCCTCCCACAATTAACACAAATCCACAGAAACTAACACGCACTTCCAATCTCAGATTCAGGACAAAAGCTTCTTCGACTAAATGAACCGTCCACTTCCACTCCAACTTCCTGTGCTATCAATTCAGAAGGTAAACTCACTACACAGGAAATTTGAGCCGATTTGACCGTTCTGATCGTCCTCCATAAATCTGCAAACTCGCTGCTTCAGATTGACAGCTTTCTGCATCCCGTCGCCTTCAAATCGCCATTGCGCTCAATCCGCAGAACATCCAGTGGTGAAATTTGTGGTCAGAGCTTCAGCAGCTGACAGACTACAAGCTCATGAAATCTGGTCTCAATCTGACGGTTCAATCACTCAAACCTCTTAATCTTACAATCGGAAGAGAAAGCTATGTACTCTCATCACTCTATGAACTTCAAATCGTCATAACGTATGCCCTGGACCTCCAAATCGAGTGAAATTTGTGGTCAGATTGCTCCTCCCGTCGAGAGCTCTCCGCCCATACCCTCTGATCTTCCAAATCCCTCGTCAAAGTGCCCCGAACCTCCCAGAGCGCACACTTTGATAGATGACAAGTTATCTTCACTTTTGGGTGGACCAATGGGAAGTTAAAGGACTCAACCTTGTCCTTTTCTGCCCCATGGAGACCCCCAGCAGATAATAGAGCATTCTAAGCTCATAAGAGCAATGTTTTAGATCCCATTACACCACAACTTCTACAATTGTGTGCAAAACGTACTTATACGGATAATTTACATACTAACTGGTCCCACAACAGGACATTCACCCCCTCCAAACCTGCACATCCTCCGGTATGTGCCAACTTGTTATCCATAGTCATCATCGTAGCCCTCATCAAGCTCTGAATTGTCAGGTTCATCATCCTCTTCTCTCGCATAAGGTCTAGAAAGATGAGAATCAGACTCGAGAAGTTCATCGAAATCAAGAAATCCTTCACGTCTTCGGAAAACCTTGACCCTTTTACCAGCAATGGGTAACTTCAAGAGTGTACCATCCAATTCTCGCAAACCATATGTGGCGTTGTCGTGAACGACAACAACAACATAAGGACCAAACCAACGTCGTGCAAACTTCTTGATATTGCTGTGTTGGTTATCTAAACTGTTGTCATATACTATAACCCAATCACCTTCTCGGATCGGCTTCTTCCGCAGTCGATGTGTCTTGTCGAACCGCTCCTTGTTCTTCAACCTCGCCTCCTTGAGTTTGACCAATGCTTCTTCGAGGTCCTCCTCTCGTCGCTCAAGCTGCTGAATTCGTAATGCCAATAGTCCTTCCCTATCAAAACCATCCTCCCAAGGTAGACATACCCAAGTAGGAACGTCTCCTTCCGCTGGCATGATAGGTTTTTGACCGGTCATCAATTCTGTAGGCATGTAACCAGTGACAGTACTATGAGTAGTTCTATCAGCCCACAACGCAAAAGGAAGAAGTCTAGGCCAGTCCTCATGACGCCCCCTGCACGCTTTCACCAATGCTTGGATGATTGGTGGGTGCCCTCGTTCACTTTTCTCTTTTCCATTCGCTTCCGGGTTCATCGAAGTGGTCAACTTCAATCGTATTCCATATCTGTTGAAGAACTCACATGCTTCATCTGCATTCAACTCTCCTCTATCTGCACGGATTCTCCCCACGCTTCCATATCTAGAAACTATATCTTCTAATATGAATCGACAGACAGGTTCAGTAGCTTTGGTGCGTAGAGCCCTCCCTTCTACAAAGTTAGATAGCTCTTCCCGAGCCAAAACTAAATGACGCATGCCCCAAATTCCTGGTGGCATGGCAACCAAATCCAAAACCCATTGGAAATGAATGGACAAGGGATATGTGGGTCTCAATCCATCCCTATACTGAATCTTGGATTGGAATTGACATTCAATGCATGACCCAACAAACTTCTCTACATCTCGATACAATCCTTTCCACCAATATCTCTCCTTGATCTTGGTAAAGGTCGCCCATGTACCTCGATGACCTGCCCATAAGGTATCATGAAATTGTTCGAGTACTTGTTTCTTGGTCTCTGCATCATCCACTACTCTCAAGGGTACTCCATCTCTCCTCTTTGGCCTCTTCCACAGATATCCATCTCGTAATAGATAGCCATAGGCCTGATGTCGTATCTCCTTGAAGATTTTCTCCGTCCATCCTTCGTACTTCTGAAGAGTGCTTAGATAGCGTCCGATTTCCTTGAGCCTCCCACAGTAGAGTTCTTCCTTGAAAGGAAGAACACCATCCAAGCGACTCCGGTCCTCGCTTGATAGTTGTAGAACTTGCCCCTCCTCTGCATCATCTTCATTCATATCTTCCGCCTCCATATCTTCTTCTTGAGAGTACCTAGCTCTAGACAACATGTCTGCCATCGAGTTCATCTTCCCTGCTATGTGCCTCAACTCTGGATTCAACGACCTAATGTAAGCTATCCAACGTAACATAGCAATATCAGGCGTTGTGCAGTTTGCTATCATTCCCAACAGAGGTAAGCAATCAGTTTCAAGTAGTACATGTGCTCCAATGAGATACTCCTTCTCAGCTTTCATTGCAGTTACAACGCCCCATAGCTCTCGTTTGACTTGAGGGTACCTCCTTTGTCGATCCGTAAGTATGCGAGCACCAAATCTTGTTGCAAACCTCTTTTCCTCACCATCATCCTGCCCTATTGCCCAACCTATAGCGATAGGACTAGTATCAACAGTAACGACTATGGGTCTACCACAATCATAGCTCAACTATCGTAGAACTGGTGGTGATTTCAACGCTTCTTTTAGTCGCACCATAGCGACCCTCTGCTCCTCACCCCAAGTGAACCTCCTTCGCTTCCTCAACAACTCATACAACGGTTCAGACATGTGGCCAAAATGAGGAATCCACACTCGATAGAACAAACAAGCTCCCAAGAATCTCCTAACCTCTGTGGTGTTGACACAATCTTTCATCCTCCCAATGGCATCAACCTTTGATGGGTTTGGACGTCGACCAAAAGCTCCACAAAGATGACCAACAACAACAATCTCTCGTACTCCAAAGCTCGACTTCTCTGCTGAAAGAGTGAGATTTACCTCCTCAAGTCTTGTTAAGATCATCTCCACATCGTGAATATGATCAACCACAAACCTTCGACATCCATCCTCAGTCAACTTCTCATCTTTGTCTTCGACCGCACACCCTTTCATAGGAATATCATCTATGAAAGGTATGGTCTTCTCCGGAATGAATTCTCTCAAAATCCTATTCATTGCATTTTGCACATGAGCAACAGAGTTTGTCGCTCCTTGCGGTAATGTGCACATCCTTACAAGCCCAAGCGGAGTACGCATGGTGGTGAGATCTCTGCTCTCCATTGCCAACTGGAACTGATCATACCCAGAGTACAAATCTCCAATCGAGTAGATAGCACGACCGGCAAAAGCTTCTGCAACTTCATCTACTATGGGTCCTGCTCCCATGTTTCGAATGGTCACCTTGTTAGCATGTTGCATGTCTTGGATGAACCTAAGAGCCCCTGACTTCTTAGGTACAGTAAACCACCGACTCGAGTAAGGTCCCATAGATGGCTCTAAAATACCCATGCGTATCTTCTCTTTCAACAATTCAACAAGCTTTGGCAACATAGCTCGTGGCACTGGTATAGGCTTCAAGTCCCAAGGCACATGTGGTACTGTGAAGATCACCATGGGTGCTACGACACTCGTATCTGCACATCCAATCTCTTCTGCACTGAAAGCAAAAGCCTTTCCATGCCTTCTCAACATCTCATGAAAATGCTTACTCTCTTCCTCAGTGAGAAACTCATCCCCTCCAATCTGCAGTCGTTTGAGTGTCTCTTCTGTGAACTTGTGCCCTACTCTCTGTGAATCCCGCAGAACTGGTTCAATCGATGCTCGTTCCACTTGCTTGTTAGAGTCTTCAGGTAGTTGAGTAGCCACCGGCTTCACTTTTCGCGCCACAGTCTTGTATTTTGTATGAACCTGCGCTTCTTGATGTTTCATAGCTCTACTCCTTTCTAACTCCAACTCATGATCTCCTTTCATCTGAAGCTGAACCTTGTAGTCATCCTCGACGAATCGTGTAATCTCCTCATGTAACTCACGCGAACAGATTGCGACTAATCCATTAACCATAGAATCGGTGCTTATGAACGACAAAACCTCCTCAAGAGTATCTTCAAAGCCCTCTTCTTCATACACCCCGTTAATGAACTCCTGATCTACCAAAACTCCTTGAGTTTTGAAGAGATCTTCCTGCTTCTTCACACATCGTCTTTGTACATTATCCATCTCTTCTACCACTCGAAATCTATTTACACAAGTTTCAGAAAACTGAGCAAATCCATATTTAAACATCTCTTCTTCATCTTCTGGCACTAGCGGAAGGCTCTTTCTCCTATCAACACTCCCATACTCCCGCCCTACAGGAGTGCTAACTAAAAATCCGAAAACTCTTTGTCAGTCCTTAAGGGACTGTCCCTCAACTTCTCTCTGTTCCTTTCATGACCCGTACGTACAGTAAGAAACTGTACCGCCCTTGTACCATCTTGACTTCTAATACGAGCATAATGAGACCCATCGTCCATTACTTTCGTCTCCATCCTAGACGCAATAATATATGGTTGACCTAGGATCATAGGATAAGCAGCTACACTCTGAATAAAAAAGTTTTGTTCTATCTCTACATCTCCTATCCGAGTCTTGACAGCTGGACAAGCACCAAAAAGTTTACCTCTTTGGTTGTTAGCAGCACGAAGAACCCATCCATGTCCTGTGTCGATTGGCCACTTCCCCTTCTCGTAAACGTTTTTGGACATGATATTAATCTCCGAACCGTGATCCACCAACGCCACTATAGCCTCTGACAAGTTACCCAGTCGGACCCTTGTCTCTGTGGTTGCACGAGCCCAATATGCTCGAGAATAGTGACTCTCATGCTGCTTCTCGTCGCCATGTTCTGTAGCACAGTCTGAAACTCTTGCCTCTCTTCCATTTGACGCCTGTAGTACATGCTTTTGGGCAAATACGCGACCTAACTCTTCATCTTCTTCCCCAGTGATGTCAGTATCCAATGCTTTCACCATCACTGTATCCGCAGTCATCTGCCTCTTTCTCTTGATCACATCTATGATCAACTCATGAAAATCACGTTTAGCTATCCCTAAGGCCTCTCGCAAGGAAAATTCTATTTTTGCATCCAAAATTCTCTCTTCAAGAATCTCCTTCAAGTTGGTGCTGGTCTCGATATCAGACTGTAGTCTGTAGGTCGGTGCTTTACCTTTGCCCTTTGAAGAAGCTCCTTTGCCTTTCTCTCTCATCTCCGTGTCATAAATAGGAACATCAACCATAGGTTCAGATGTAGATGCCCCTTGAGACGTCGAAGGAATATCAGACGGTGATGCCTCTTGTTGCCCTCTTCTCTTCGTGGCTCTGGCTCTCCTTGTAGCCTCCTCCGGATCAGCAACATCATCATCACGTCTCCTTTTCTCTTCCACAATCGCATCTTGCCAGCTTACATGCTTCTCTTGCACCAAGTAAGCCTTGACACACCCTGCCTCTACAGGATCATCCCATCCAGTAATGCGGCGAATTGCCTCCGCACCTCGCAACATTACTTCTCGTGGAACTTCAACTACATCGCTCTTAACAGCTGCTACAACTGGTACATCTACTTCAATCGCAAATGTTTGGCTCTATTGTGCGTATCGCCGTAGCTATACCAACCTGACCTCTCACCAAACTCTTCATTCCTCCCTTACCAAAGTTGGTATTCAACGGCGCACCAGTTTGGGCGAGATGAATCTTTCCATCTCTAAAATTCACGACTTCGGTTCTGAGAGCTTCGGAAAACTCCTCACAATCTCGTCGTTGGTGTTCAGTACTGTCACACCAGATACATCTTCTAACAAAATTTCTGCTAGTTGAAGATGCATTGGTATCACCAGGACTTCGACTATGCTTTAGCTCTGCCATCTCTATCCTTAACTCTCTCAGACCCTTGACCAACTCATCGATTGCAGAATCTTCAATCTTGCTATTGGCAGGCTTGGGCAATGGAGCTAAAGAGACATCAGACCTCAAGGTTGCAGCTCTACCTCTTCCACGTTTCTGCTTTGTGAGAATAGTAACAGCTTCCTCTACCTTTCTCCAGTCTGTGCTCACTCCTCCTTCTTCTCCCTGGTCTGCTAGCATCAAGAAAAGCTTATCCTCTAGATTTTCATCAGCAGCTTCTAGAAAAAGTTCCTTAAGTCAAGCGTTGTCCTCTCGGATGGAGACAATTGACAGAACCGTTTCTCAAACTCACGCAGCAACTCATTTGGCGTCATCTCATTCCCCGGACGCTGCTCTATCCACTCCAAGAACGTTCTCTTGGTTACTCTATCCGCATCATCATCAAAAAATTCACTCTTCAACCTCTGCTCATACTCCTCCCAAGAACTCGTACGTGCATCCTTCAGCTTTGTCACTTGACTACGGATCTCAGGTATCACAGCCAACTCAAAACTAGAAATCATCTCTGTCTCAGGCACACGATTTACCTCCATCTCACAAATATACTCCCGAACATACTTCGTGATGTTTCTTCCATCGAACCTCCCCAACTTCTTCACCACCGCTTGTAGAGCTCTTGTAGACTTCTGCTCCCCAACATCACCTCCTTGTTGTTGTCTCAACAACATCGTCAATGCTCGAAGCAGATCGTCCGCTCCTCCTCCACTCGTCCTCATTGCTTCGGGAAGATTCATACTTGACGCTCCTCGGCAACAACTCACTCAACCACCTCAAAGCGTGCTCTCAGTGGAAGCACCAAATATGTCGTAGCGAGAGCCTTTCCTTTGAGCAAGGGCGTACCTTCTGGCTGTGGCTAGCGATCAATGCACAGCAGAGCGACGAGTTTCCTGTAGATTTCTCTCTAACTTCCTCGATAACTAAGCACTTTCTTTCTCTCAGTAAATGGTCAAGATAACTACACGAAAACGTTGGATGATCATGGGCACGACAAACGAGATATGTGATGACATGATCTCTCGGTAGTATTCCTCTCCGAAGTTTCTCACTACTAGGGCTTCGTACATGGCTTTGGATCGACAGATGTGTCTTATCTCGCACTGGGTGTTAAAGTTTACAGGAGGGAGCTGATTTAGATCCATCCTTCGTTAGATGAGGATAAAGACGGTGAGGTCCCATTCTTGGCCGTAAGTGACAACAGGTAAGATCACAGGGACAGGCGAGAGCATGACTTGCGCGGTAAAGTTATGCCCGAAGGATCCTATCAGAAACTGTTGAAAGTGAACTCGTTCCATATACATCAGTTTAATCGAGAAAGGGTTTCAAAAAGAGAATCTGGGCGGTAAGTAGAGTCCTTCGTCCATCTCTCACAACATGTGCACTCCAACTACAAAGGTATATCGATCCATAAAACTTTGATTCAATCTCATAGGATCACCACAATCTCTCCACGAACAATCTCTTGGAATTTTTTCCCCAGGTCGAACGCCCCCACACAGGTCACTCCCCTTTGCTTA
Organism: Asterella californica; assembly: GCA_036924285.1. Classification (NCBI taxonomy): domain Eukaryota; kingdom Viridiplantae; phylum Streptophyta; class Marchantiopsida; order Marchantiales; family Aytoniaceae; genus Asterella; species Asterella californica. The sequence goes on along the minus strand of JAYKYS010000022.1, from coordinate 2,219,529 downwards.
AAAGTTTCGAACACAAAACAAGGATAGGTGCAAGCCCCCCTAACCAAGCAACCCAAGCCTCACGGACCGATGAGGTGGCACACATGCACATCGCATGTTTGGTGCCGTCATACTCATCCACGTGTGGGTCTTCTGGGTGAAAGGTTCTAATGCATGCACCGTAACGTGTCCCAAAAACCAGAGACTAGGCTAGACAGGTAGTCGACTCTACAGGTCAAGGATCGCACTTTGCCACGTTGAGTGCGAACCTAACAACCACATGACGTGGATACAACGTAGGTCGCTAAAGTCATATCTACGCCTAGAATACTCCCCAAAGCAATACAAATGTCGCACTGGATACTTTTCAGCCAGCTGCCGCTAACAACTTGAGACCTAGAGTAGATATCGTTGCCGATACAACTCGGCAGAAAACCCAGCGAACTTTCACACATGATAGGTACAGATCTACAGCTCAGTCTCCTCTCAAACTTGCCACGTAGGTAGGATACTAAAATCTCTACTTGCAGGTCAAATTTCAGGAAGATCTGACGGCTAGATCTCCTCCCACAATTAACACAAATCCACAGAAACTAACACGCACTTCCAATCTCAGATTCAGGACAAAAGCTTCTTCGACTAAATGAACCGTCCACTTCCACTCCAACTTCCTGTGCTATCAATTCAGAAGGTAAACTCACTACACAGGAAATTTGAGCCGATTTGACCGTTCTGATCGTCCTCCATAAATCTGCAAACTCGCTGCTTCAGATTGACAGCTTTCTGCACCCCGTCGCCTTCAAATCGCCATTGCGCTCAATCCGCAGAACATCCAGTGGTGAAATTTGTGGTCAGAGCTTCAGCCGCTGACAGACTACAAGCTCATGAAATCTGGTCTCAATCTGACGGCTCAATCACACAAACCTCTTAATCTTACAATCGGAAGAGAAAGCTATGTACTCTCATCACTCTATGAACTTCAAATCGTCATAACGTATGCCCTGGACCTCCAAATCGAGTGAAATTTGTGGTCAGATTGCTCCTCCCGTCGAGAGCTCTCCGTCCATGCCCTCTGATCTTCCAAATCCCTCGTCAAAGTGCCCCGAACCTCCCAGAGCGTACACTTTGATAGATGACAAGTTATCTTCACTTTTGGGTGGACCAATGGGAAGTTAAAGGACTCAACCTTGTCCTTTTCTGCCCCATGGAGACCCCCAGCAGATAATAGAGCATTCTAAGCTCATAAGAGCAATGCTTTAGATCCCATTACACCACAACTTCTACAATTGTGTGCAAAACGTACTTATACGGATAATTTACATACTAACTGGTCCCACAACAGGACAGCGCAGCCAATAAGTAGTAGCCAGCACTAAAGTGTTGGTCAGTTATATTGGGTATGAGCCGTCCGTCTTTGCTTATCTCCAATTCAATGAAAGACGTCGTTTGCTGCATATTACAGATGAAGTCTAGGTGTATTCACCTAGACTCCATCTGGCGGCGCTCACAGGCGTATTGTGAGACGAAAGTTGAACGTGCAGAAACCATGAAATATAGAGCAAAGGTCTTACCAAGATGATGAAAGAGGAAAAACCTGTACTGACGGATGGGAAAATGAACTCATGCAAAGTGTATAAAATGAAAAATGGGCCTTTCCAACAAGCCATGTTACGAGAGTACAATTTGTTTCAATGGATAGAATTTTGAACGATCACAGCTCAGCCTACCAAAGAGTACTGTTATGTAATGTGTTCACTGTGGTACATCTTCTACTTGTCAATCGACAAATCAATATGTATTTACATTTAAAGTTCACATACATACATCTGTTACTATCCAAGACTCTCTATATTGTGGAACAGAGTTTACCAAGATTGAAAATATCTATGAAGGCTCCTATATGTCACATGAACGGTGTAAGACTCTAATAGCACATCAACCACAACCACAACAATAACCCATAATCAAAAAATGATACAATGTGAACAGCCAAGTAAAGTATACATATTGTTAACATGGTAAAACAACGATACATAGTAAAGTAAAAACTCATAATACATATTGGAGTCTTCATGATTGTTACAGATAAAATGAATTCTAGAAATCTGATTTTGTAACACATAAAACACATTTCAGAATATGTTCTATGAATTTCCGTATGACATGTGATAACTCGCTAACTGTAATTCATGAGAAAGCATTTTCACATCTGGATAATGAGATAACTGCAGCGTCTTGCTGCAAGTTGCTGCTCGGGTTAAGGAAGTTGGTCCGTATGAAGGACAACTAATATAACATCTAGTTCTTTGGTTGTACTTTTCATCGGTGATGAATTTGTATAACTTGTAAACCTCTGGTTCATTGAACATGGTAACAACTTCAGTGGAAGCTTGTTGTAAGTCTTCTAGAAATTGTTTATTAAAATTAACACGTGATAAAAATTTTGTGCTAAGTTATACCTTACTCAACGCTAAAAAGACAGACATTGCATCAACTGATACATTCGTGAGCAGATTCGAGAGTATCCTCTTTTTCTCCATAGTTGACACACATGGACAGTTATTAACTGTATTTACTATGGACAGAAATCCTTCAGGGAGTACTCTAGCTACAGAAGAGCATCCTAGAAACAGTGTATGGTACAATCATATCTGCAATCACAAGAGTGATAGATTTGTGAAATTCTTCCTCTAACATGGCCGGATTAAAGACTCCAAAATTTGCATAATAAAGTGACACACCTTCCTTCATCAAATCCACACACTCTCTTTTTGTGTCTTTATTGTGTCTAATACATTCTTCATGAGCTCCAATTCATATGTACAAAAAGACTTAAAGTTTTCAATAAATATATCATGATTTTTTCCACGTAAAGCACAAACTTTTTTCTCTTGTTGGCTCCGCCCTCATGGCTATAGCAATGTGTTGCTATTGTTACTGGACAGTTTACACGTTGCTTTTTCAGGACCAATAGAAACATCAGTTGACAAACCAACATTATCTAGAATCAACAACATCAGTGCAGATCTGATAGTAGCAATTGATACAAGCAAACTCAACTGTAAACTATATATTGTGTAATTACAGAAAGCAAACTTCACAGTAAAATGAAACTATTTACATAGAAGGTGATGTTAAGAGGTAACTTAGAAAGTTTAGTACATACGTCTCTTTGGAAGTAGGCATTATCACAATCCTTTGTAGATAGATGAAAAATACTTGAACCTCTTTTGAAGACTCGTTCGATTATCCGTGACTGAAAAGGTGTTACTATTTATCCAACATGTACAAAACTAAGCACACTAAGAGAAAAGAAATTTATTTGACCAAGCTCACAAAAGGAAGAAAATTAATTGACATGACACTATACCTCACTGCCATCAAAAATTTGATCCCAAGCTTCAGTCAGAAGTCTGTCTATCAATCGACTTGCATCTACTATGAGATTTTCTGCAAGAGTGAAACTATTGGCATCTTCATCCTTGCTTGTATTCACAGGTTTCGCATGAAAATCTGAAAATATGTTCATCTTCCTTGTTGTGATATTATAAAAATCTTACGGACCGTTGTGCAATGATCAAAACTGCCTTTGGCATCACTTGAAGATGTTTCCACATGATCTCCATGCTGAAAACCATATTCAGGTTCTCTATTCTAACTCAACTCTGGTCCAAACATATGTCGATGCACGTTCGGTGGCATAAGAATCATGCCACTATTTGACAAGTTCTCCATGGAAGAGTCTGTTTCTTGAGCTAGTGATTGTGATAGGGTCTTGTTGATAAACCGCTAATACAGTATATGCATTGCAAAGTTGAGCTTGTTCTCGACAGAATTTCAGTTTATCAACTGTTATTTGTAATTGCAGATCAGGTATATAGATCATTGTCTTCTCTAGTATATCTTGTCATACAACATCTGATGAGAGATATATTGACAATAATGATCCACAACCTTGAAACTTCGTATCCATTTTGTGCTATCTTTTCTCCATATTTGTAACAAAACATCCCCGACATGCTGACAAGCTCATGTTTAACATCAAGTAATGTTGCACATGATTCTACGATAACTAGCTATGTGAGTTTGGTTTTAAGCTGCTCTCATCATTGATATCTCCCCACCGTGTTTCACTAAGTAGCATGATCTTCAATGGTGTGTATCATAATCTGATGACTTTTTGCATCAGTCTAGTGTAACCAACAGCTACTACGTGCAATGAATCCGAAGTCAAATGAGACAATCAGATATAACGTGTGCAATGATGTACTCTCTCCGAGACTTTGGGAACTGAGATCGGATCAGGTCGGTTGAAAGTAGCTCTATGTTGTTTATTTTGAACATCATCATTTAATCTAGAGTAATACGATCCAAGACGAGCGAGGATCTAACAGACTATTGCATTTGGTGTGAGATGATAATAAGAAAATATGAAATGTGAAGGTCTGATGTTCGATGAACATCTTCAAAATCTTGCTCAACACATGAGTGCGATGGAATCGTTGACCTATGATATATCTCAATGTTGTCGTGTCGTCGACCGGCTCCTACCTGAAATTTAGACTTTGATCTTTGTTGCTCCAAAGACACTCATGAGACTAAAAATGAGGATTTTTGCACAACTTCGGATCTTCATTTTCATCGCACCAGTGGATAGAGCTCTTTGTCAACACTCCATAGGCATTTTGTCTACTTCATTTAGACGTCTAGTGGAGAAGTTACAAGACTCGAAAGATGGGAAAAACAAGCTAAGCTCTAGCTTACGGACTTTTGGCACAACTTCGGATCTTCATTTTCATCGCATCAGTGGATAGAGCTCTTCGTCAGCACCCCATAGGCACTTTTTCTACTTCATTTAGATGCCTAGTGGAGAAGTTACGAGACTCGGAAGATGAGAAAAACAAGTTAAGTCTCAACTTATGGGTTTTTAGCACAACTTCAGATCTTCACTTTAATTGCATCAATGGGTAGAGCTCGTTGTCAGCTTTTCACGGGTACTTTGTGTACTTCATTTGGACCCCTAGTGGAGAAGTTACGCGACTCGAAAGAAGAGAAAATCAAGCTAAGCCCTAGTTTACTTTTGCTGACTAGATAATTGCGGCTCCTGGCGCTATACTAAGGCCACAAGGGGTTTACTTTTTCATAATCTGAGAAAACTTGTACGTACAGTGCTTAAAGAGCTAACTTGTTGCTGCGATATGTCAATGAACAATTCGGGAGATTTGGAGGTCCAATGCAAACGCGTAAGGCGTCGTTGGGTTCAGATTTGTGCAAGCTACACATTGGTTAAGACGGTTCGTGAAGAGCAGATTGAAGTGTGTGTTTTGGAGAAATTGAGACACATGAGGGAGATTTGGAGAGCTTCAGTAATCTATGAAAGCGAGTTGGACCGTTCTGGTGTCCAAACTTACTTTCCTTAGATCCATCGGGATCAGAAGGCCGACTTCTTCAAGAAATTGAAGACGATACGAAGTTCCATCCGGCCGTTTAGGAGTTCTAGGTGAAATTGGCTCGCAAGGAAGTGCTTATGTCAGTTTTTCATTCGCCTACGACCTGAGATTAGATTGTTCTTCACGATCTATGAGCCAAGCTCTTCGTTCTAGTTGCCTATGCGATCAAGGAGTCTTCATCTACGCATAGGAGAAGACATTACGTGAATTGGATTGTTGGTTTGGGTGTAGTGAGTGAGTTTGAGCCGCATGGAGTCTATTTACGTCAGTTTTTTACATCATGCGATCTAATTTCTTGCATGGTTTTGCAAAAGGAACTCCAAACGGCTTGTTTGGAGTCTTGTCGAGTTCAGGGTAGCTAGATCTACCTACCAGAGAAGACATATATCAGATCAAGCGATCCGTTTGAGCGGTGTGTGCGGTTTTAAGCTGCAGGGAGGAGTTTTTGAAGGTTCGATCACCTACGATTGGGAACTGACGATATCTCGGCTGTCGTGAGTTGGATCTGAAGGTTTTTGGGTCAACAAAGTCAAGGAAGGTGACCCTATCGACATCTGAAGACCGTTTGGCGAAAGGAGAAAGTTCTCAAGTAGACTTTTTTTGGTTCCTTAGTTACGACTTTCATCTTTTGGGGTTCGCCAGAGATCTAGTTGGCTATATACAGCTTGTGGTAGCTAGTTTTAACTAAAGGCTTGTACGTGTACGTTGTTTGGACTTGGGTTTGAATCGTGTGATGCAAGTGCAGCTCTTTTTGTTAGCAAAGGGATGTTTCTCTTGCTTTGAGCTATGCTTTGATAGTTTTGGGTCGGGGTTGAGATTTAGAGACTCGTTTTAGGAGGATTTGAAACAGAGTATAGAACACTCTGCTCTGTTTCTCTGTTTTGTGCTCTTAGGGAGAAAGAACCGGCAGTGTACATACATTGGGAGTTGGTATATATTGCAGCGTTCGTTTTCGTGGTTGTTTTTCTCTGTCTTGGTTTTGTTCAGCACACAACATCTCCATAGTCAAGAACCTCGTGTTTTCTTGGACATCCTCCACGCAAAATATGACACCACAACGTCTACACGAGCAGACATTGGACTGATGTTTGTAGATGGCTAGAATCTATCTAGAAGAGTGAGCATACACAAGAGGACATGAAGTGAAGTTTAGAACACTGTTCCATATTACGCTCTTCCGAACCTCACTCCATGAGCAAGTTCTAGTCATTTGGTGATCTCCACGTGCTTCACCGAGTCTTGGCAGGTCACAACTGACTAGACTGTATGAAGAATGCACAGATCTAAAAGGATACTAATATTGACAACTAAAGCACTGTAAGGAGAATTATAAGAGGAAGCTCAGGTGGAATCTATTATGTGTAATCTACAGAGGTTGAATAGCTTTCAAAATTAATAGTTGACGGCATTGCATTACAATCCATATCTATCTACCAGAGAATTATCTCGTGTACTTGAAGTCAGAATTGACTGCATGCTATTACTACCCTGTCTCTCTATGCTACTAGGGTTTGTTACAAGACCTAGCACCTGACCAAGAAGAATCTCTTCTGCCATACCATCAGACAGTACACAAAGCCAAAGGAGGAAAGATACCAACATTAAAAGTTTAATGATACGTTCTCTTCTTGACCAAACACATGAAGGTTCCGAGAGCGCATAATACTGGTTTTTTAAATTTATTGTATTGTCTAACATGATTACAAAATGCTAATGAATAGCTCACTAGAACTGTTTTTCTTTATAACATACATATTAATTGAGAGATCAAGTCACATGTACCTTCACTGTGACTCGCTTTGATGACCAATCAGTTATTAGTCACAATGTAATTACTATGATTCAAATGAACAACTTTTAAAGTAAAAATTTGAGGTAGACGGTGCTACATTATAAGTAGGATGCTCACTCAACAATCATACTAAAGATCAGCAACACATCACAAGAGATTGAAGCATACTAGAGAGTGAACGTTAAGGATGGAGTGTAAACCTCAAGAGACTAGATGTGATCTGTCCCTAGGTCCAATTGTTTCATCTGAATTCATCGCACAAAGTATTAACCGGGGCCACATCACTAGAAGAACGAGAAAGAAACCGAAATGAAAAAGAAAAAAGACCAAACCATCACATGACAAAGTTGTCGTGCGCATACACATCGCTACACAACATACATCACTGTCAGAGATACACCACACATACACATAACACATGGACGATGTCATACACATACACAAGTGTACCACAATCACCTCCCTAACTGACGGTTAGGTCCCTCTAACTCCAGATAGCTCCATATCCCAACTACGTGATATACACCTTCATGGGTGCAAGTATCAGGAGACCGGGTGCTACATCACCTCATCGTTAGTCGCCTGTCTGCAATCCATACCACGCAAAGATCTAAACGGCTATCCTTGCTATATACATCGAGGACAAACCCACCGTCCAATAGGAACGACACTGAGAGGTGAGGTCAAACATGACATGTGCCAACCTCTCGAACAACCATCACACACCAACATACGGGCTGCTCCACCACCAGACCCACATAACATACACCTCAAGCCCGCCCGTACAACTGCTAAGCTTGGATCAACGGTACCATTGATGTTGGGAAGATGACATGGTGCGCAATTACGCACATGGTCCTTCCAAACAATACCATCACGGCCTTCTAACATGAGTACTCCAGAAGGTAACACCCACGCACTCATAAAATAGTGCGTCCTGCGGTCACGTCTAACGTCGTCAGTGTAGTCTGCTGTAGATAGATATAATCGTCAGGATGAAACTTGCGAATCGATGGTCGGTAACTTTCTCCTCGAATAGTCGCATATCGCAACGTGTCTCTATGCTGAGCAATCGTTAGGTTTTCAACAGCCATAGGCATAACTCTCCGAAATGTCTCTGCTCGTTGGGAACATGCGTTCACCCACATATCTGGATCATCAAGGTTTAGCACCTTAGCAGAATCACGACGAATGGCCGAAGGTAGATCTAGATCTCGGTCATACAATAAGAAATACGGTGAGAAGGAAGCCAAAGACGTTTGTCGGCTGAAACGGTAACCCATAGCCAACCATGGTAACTGCACATCCCAGTCTCCCAAGTGGCCCTTCTGCAAGCCATACTTGTGCAATCCTCTCTTCACCGTCTGAACTACCCTCTCCGCCAAACCATCCGTCTCATGATGATCTCAAGATGTAGTCCGATGATTAATCAGCGCCTGATCACACAAGGCCTGAAACTCACCAAAGAACTCTGTACCTTGGTCTGTCATCACTTCAGCTGGTGCTCCAAAACGACTCAGCACTCGATCTAAGAACGCATACGCCGCCCCTTCACTTGCCTTATCCGGTAATACCATCAACTCAATCCACTTGGAGAAGTGCTCCACCATCACCAACACATACCGGTGGTGACGTACGATCAACGGTAAGGGTCCCGCAAAATCCAAACTCCAACGGTAACCCAACCCCATAATCGGTAAGGGGTGTAAATGTGGAGTAGGAGCATTAAACGATGCCCGTACTCGATCACAAACCACACATCAGACGACAAACTGCTGCACATCGACGTGCATACCACGCCACCAATACTGTCCTTAGAGTAAGCTATGCGTACGCTTCACTCCAAAATGTCCCAACTCCTCATGGGCATGTCGTACTAACTGTGCCCTCTGAGCTAGATGTGGTACTATCCGTACTCTCTCATCATCCCACACTCGAAGTACATGTCGTCCTTCTCGTCGAAATCTCTTCGCTCGTTGAAGAACACGATGTCGTGATGTGAATCATTTTACATTGTAAATAATTCACCTCTCTGTCAAGCGTTAGTCTCTCTGAGTGAAATTAGGACCTCAGAGAAGTCGACACTAGAGGATGTTATATATTTTTGAGTCTTAGTAGGTTGATTACCATGTAGATGGAGTTAAGGTCATGGGTTGTAATTACGTGTCGCCCATGCATGCTTCCTAGCGAGGTTAGGTTATCTTTCGGGATTACGTGCCGTTTTACATGTCTTCGCATGTAGTTTAGGGGTTACGCTGACAGTTTAGGGGCTTGACGTGATAGCCTATGTGCAAAATTAAGTCACCACGTGGTTTGGGACACAAAAGGACAGGGGAGTGAAGCTATGAACTCCCATTGGTCCAGTTTTGTCTTTAGTGTACCGCTAAACTTAGTAGTAGGGGTCTTAAGAGGAGTTCGAGCATTTGGTGAGGAGACTTCGAAATCTGAGAGCACAAGGAGATAGGGTTCGTCGTGCCAAGCACTGTCAGTGAAATTTTTGATCGATTTGGAGCAATAAAGAAGGAGTTATGGCTGATTGAAGTTCGATTTGTGCCAGAATTGCAGCACTTCTGTTGATTTTGGGGTTTTCGGTGTCAATCGCAGTAGATTTGAGAAAATCGCTTCAAACCTTCAAGATCGCGTTCATTGTCAGCAGGGCTACGACTGTCCCCAAATTTTCATGTCAATTGAAATTGTGAGTAATTCAGGGCGACCGCTGAAGCAGAGGGGGTCCGAAAAGCTCTCAATCTAGAGCATCAACTTCAGAGAGCGAGATCTGGAGTTCTGTGTACAATCAGGAGGCAACTTCGTGTGTATGGTCAGTAGGGCCTCATTTACATGTAGGAGGAGTTCTGAAGTCTGAACCATCGTATGTTTCTGATTCTGGACCGTTAAAGTTCGCTGTTTGACCTTATTACTGCTAGTGTGATCTGATCTTCGCTTCCTGAACATACTGGAGGGTCCATTCGACCTGAGTGAGTGTCTATAGTGCCCTTTATGACCTGAACCCTACCTCTGTATAGTAAGCAACCACAGCTTGAAGCCCAATGCTTCCCTGAGTAGACCGAACATAGCCTTCAAGGTCATATCACAGCCAAAAGGTTCCGCCCTTCTCAGGAAAACTCTCAACTCGACAACGATCTCGCTCCTGGCATTACTGTGCCTACCACCATGCCAGTACGTAGATACTCCATTACAGTTACATCGTCATGGATATCTCGTTGGTCTGATAAACCATCTCCACCCTCAAGATCTAGAGACTCATCATCTACTCTCTGAACAGAGAAAGATACGACTTGACCCTCCATACTAGAGTTCATGGCCAACACACAAAGAAAGGCAGATGCATGCCATCCTGACACTATCTCCTCATCAACCTCGTCATGCCATCGAGCCCAGTCTGATCTTGTTGACTCGTGCATGGGTTACGACTCAACCCATCGGCATCTAGGTTTGCAACTCCAGGTCTATGTACTACCTGGAAGTCATACTCCTGTAAGATCAGAGTCCATCGTGCAAGCTTTCCTGTAAGCTTGTCGGACTCCATCAACCACTTGAGCGGCTGGTGATCAGTGATGAGAGTAAAGGGGTTCTCAAATAGATGATAACATCTCAACAGTCCACACTGCTGCCAAACACTCTCTCTCATACGAACTATACCTCACCTCCGTTGAATTGTTGGAGCGACTGGCATACGTCACCACGAACTCCTTTTTCTCATCATCATGCTAAGTCAGCACTGCTCCAAGTCCCAACATACTCCAATCGGTGTGCAGTTGGAAAGGACGCCCCCTAACAGGTCTCCTCAAGATGAGAGCAGATGTCAACCTATCCTTGAGCTCTACGAAAGCTCGCTCCTGCTCATCTCCCCACTGCCACTCCTGGTCCACCTTCATCAGCTTGGTCAACGACTTCGCAATTGCACTAAATCTCTTCACATATCGACGATAAAAGTTCATGAAACCAACAAATGCTCAAACTCGACTCACATCTGTGGGGCGTGGGATACGTGCAATAGCCTCAACCTTCGTCTGTTGAACACCCAACCCACCTGGATAGATGGTGTGGCCCAGATACTCTACCAACTCTTGGAAGAACTTACACTTCCCAAGGTGTAACTTCAACCCATGAGCTCTCAACTGCTCGAACACATCTCGTAAGTGTCTCTCGTGCTCCTCCGCAGTAGCACTATAGACTAAGATGTCGTCAATATAACATCTGATAAAATCCAGTCCAGCTATCCTGTCCATCACCCTCTGGAACTCAGTAGGGGCGTTCTTCAACCCAAATGGTAAGAACCGCCACTGATACAAACAATCCTTGCCATGAGAGTCAATTCCTCAGAATGTTGTCTTGGACTTATCTTCTTCTCTCACTGGCAACTAATAATACCCTGCTCGAAGATCCAAAGTACTGAAGATCTTCACATGCCCACTGCATCAAAGATCTCCTCAGGTGTCAGCATGGCATACTTATCGGACTTCGTCTGTCGATTGATAGGACGGTAGTCCCCACACATCCGCCTATCCGTGTAGTTGTCATACATATCTTTCTTGGCTGACATAACTGTGACAGATGCATACTCTCCATGCGACATTTCCACTAACCCAACTTCCAATAAGTCTTGAGTCCTACTCTAGATCAAGGCTCTTTCCATGTCACTGTATCTGTAAGGACATCGAAAGATTGGCTGTCATTAGCCAAGTCGATCCGTATACCAGGTCCCTTCAAGGTACCCAAATCCTTCATACTGAAGGTAAAACAATTCATGTAGCTCTTCAGGAATCTTTGAACTCTTCGTCTCTCCTCTCCTATAAGCTTGGGTCCAATCTCCGGCTCCCAAGTATCCTCTGTCACCATGCTAGAGGTAGAAGACGAAGTCGTTGATTGCTATCTTGCAACCAGTCGCTCACTAACCTAAACGACGAGCAAACAACCAAACGTGAAAACGAGGGATCACCCCAAGTCTGGAGCAATTTCCTTCTGCTCACCACCAACAACCTCCACCGCTACTGTGCGTAAAACTTCTGCAGTTCTAACTGCAAGCTCCACACTCTCTCCTACGACATCTCATGATGTCCAAGGATGACGAACTCCATACGCCTCGCCCCCAGCCTTTGCCTCCACCGACTCGATAGGCAAAGAGCTCAGAAGTGTCAGAGCAGTAACACTCGTCGGTCGCATCCGACGCTACTCAGCCAATCCAAGACTAACAATCCATGTCAAGCAATTCAAGTCCATTGCTTGACCCAATACTTGACGACGTGAAGTCTCCGACACCGAAGCTACTGCCGTCGTACCCGTAGTGAAACCCATCGCTCGCTCTCTCTCATCGGCATTGGACTCCACCAACTGCCGTAATTGAGCATCCCACACAAGCCCAGGTCCTCCATCTCTGTAAGCATGTCACGCTGGAAAGCTTACCAAAGTGGGTAACGTTACCATGAGCCGTCTCACTAGGTTCATCACTGCTATGGGTGACCTATCGACGACTCTCACTACTTGAGATCGTCGTCCTACATCCAAGATGCTATCAACCGTGAGATACGCTGGTCGTCTCACTCCATCGTGTGCGCGCTTAAGCACCTCTCTCGGTAACAAGTTCGTCCATCACAACCGTGGACGATGTGCGAGAGATCCTACTCTCGTTGCATCCAACAACACTGCTGGTCCAACCCAAGACCGCATTTGGTGCACACTCGCCATCATCTGTGTACGAGCATCATCCAAGAAAGAAACGTTCTCCAAGATGTACGCTGGAGAATCCACTTGATGCATCTGGAGATGTCGTAAGATCCGTAACATCTCCCAGAACATCCTAGATCGTGGATCATGTAAACCCTGACCTCTCCCAGCACGCGTGTGACCTTGACATGGCCATCCGACTATCACCAAGTGAATGGTGTCAACAAACGTAAGATCTTGCACCTCCAGCAGCGAAATATCTGACGGTAATGCTTGTTCGTATCCTCTAACAGCTGATATGGACAACAACTCAGGATATCTTTGCACCAAACGTGCCACATGTCGCAATGAGATGCGTCTCGTAATCTCATCTCTCTCCACATACAAGTATCGATGTTTTGTATGCCTGCTTGCAATACTGCAGCCAAACCTGTGTTGATTCCTCCAAATAGCTCCGGCACACATACACCCTCCTCTGGATACTACCACACAATGAGAGTCGTATCCAACGGTGATAAGGTCACAGGGCCAGTAGCAAGAACAACCCTTTGTTCCTCTACTGGTGCTACAAAGGCTTCACTCCAAGCCTGCTGCACCAACTGATCAGCATACTGCTGCAACTCCCCACTCGAACTCCAGAGTGGAACATCCAAGGCAGATGGTACTAACGTAAACATGCTAGGCATGTCTTCCACCTCCTCAAAAATCGGAGTATCTTCCGCATGGGCATTGCCCTCCAACAACTCGCCCGGCCAAGTGATGATCGAACTGAACCCTGCAACGGATGCCATCGTCCTTGGTGTAGGCTCCGTCGTCCCAACTCTAGCACTGAACCGCACTGGTAAGCGGCTCACTCGTCCTTCACCGGACTGCCAACCTGATCTGTAAGATGTTGTCGATCACGAACCTCATAGGGTATAACGCAACACCTCCAACTAATACATCATAAGACTCTGCGGCTGTAACGATGATCTTGGTCCTCACCATTGAGCCATCCGTGGGATGATCTGATCGAACTCTCACCGTCAACATCTCGCGTGTCATGTGTAGAGCTATACCCCCTGATCCCATTAGAGATGTCTGCAACTGAAATGAACATCTCTCCACACTCGGACTTCTTCAGACCCAAACCAATACACGCCGCCTTCTCCAACATCAACGGTTGGGCTCCAGAGACTAACAAGACCTTCTGTGGTCGATACACTTTCTCTGAAGGTGCCACCAAACAGAAGATACCACTTCTGTTGTCCAACAACACCACACCTGGTGCCAAATCAGCACGGTCAATCGCCGGTCTAGCTGGTAACTCATCTAACCTGGCAGCCGCCGCTTGCCAAGTACCACTGGTAGTTGTCCTGATCCTTGACTCCATGGACACATCTACCGTCTCTCGCTGAACCACCTCCGCACTAGAGGTAACAACATCCTCGCCCTCATTGAGCGTGGCTGCCAGCTGGAACACTAGAGCTAAGCTGACTCCCAATGCTTTCATATCCGTGGCTGAAAATAGTGAGACTCGCAAAACTGTTGTAGCCGCCCCCACATCAGGTTCGACGTCGCATCCACAAACGTCGAGGATGGACTCACATCACACCCACTCTTGGATGTCGATGCCTCCAACTCTACTACACCATCGGTAGACCGTTAGAAACCATAGATGTGGTCCTCAACGCCTCCGATAACGTGAACGACTGAGGAAGCCTGGCCTATCTACCAGCCTCTCGGCGTTGTGGATCCAACTCCACTGATGCACCTCGTGGCTCAGAGACACGTACTACACCGCTAGTCACTGCTGCAGATGCCTCAATCTGCGCCACGCCAGCCATGAAGTCGAAGTCACCTCCTTCTCCTCCATAAGACGTGGAAGCCTTTGTTCCACCTGATCTCTGCTGAGCCATAGCCATACTAGCTATTCTTTGCTCCAACTGCTCAATCCGAGCTGTCATACCTGCTTCTGACGTCGTAGCAGGCGGTGGACCGACCAGTCCTCTCTCAAGTGCTGGACCTCTACTTCCAGCTCGACCACCACAGCCTCCTTGAGCTCCTCCGCCTCGTCCACGATCAGCCTTCCCTTGTCGCAACTCGGGATGGAGATCAAAACAACGGTCACTACTGTGACCAGATCGTGCGTAATGCTCACATTGCCTAGGTACTGCTTGAGACGTCCCTAACGTCTCATAACCACCTCTCCTCTGTGGATAACCCTTTTGTTGATGAGGATCATCACACGTCCAGCAAGGACCCGCTTGCTACTGACTAGAGAAGGACGGCATGGGCTTCTGTCCACCAGATCCTCCAACACCTCCCTGAGATCGTGACTGCTCCGCACGATCCTTACCACCACCACCACGCTGTTGCATAGCCTGTGATCCTCGAGAAGAGGTGGTCGTTCCCCCTATTGTCTCCTTGCTGAACCCAGCAACCACCACCCTCTCCTCCATCATGTTGAGCTCAATCCGCTCAGCCAGTCCAAAGACAACGGCCAACGTCGGAGCGGTATCTCTAAGGAGAGTAGCATCTCTAACTCTCCTACGCAGCAGTCCTGGTCTAGTATCACATACCAGAACTGGACTGCCTGTGCTTCCGTCACCCTTTCAGTAACGCTGGTCAACCGCCTCATGCGAGTAAACGCCTCGCGTAGGCTCTCTCCAGTCTTCCGCTGGAACTCGTGCAGACTCCTCAACTTGTCGATCCGCACACCTTGATAGTTCTTCCTCAAACATCGGAAGAACTGAACCACAAGGTTAAACCCTGGTGGTATCCCGCTCACACTACCACCTGCTCCACTACTTGTAGACGCACCGCTGGTAGTAGGTACTCCGCCACCTGTGGATGTACCACTATTATTGTCACCCGAACTCGCAGGTACTAGGCCTCTCGAAACTGCACCAGTAGTGATAGAAACGTAGTTGGGAGACCACTGTTGTCTCCACAACTCAATCTCAACACTGTAATCTCGCCTGAACTCATGATAATCGTCCATCGGCAGTCCCTTCAAGTGTTGGAACAAACCCTTCCACGCCATGAAGGATATAAACAACTGTGGGTTCCGCATCTGTTGCAGATCGCACCAACTGTCGAACTTCTGGATGAAGTCATCCAGCTCAATGGTATCAACTATACCCGAGTAACGTCGAGGCCCCTTCGTGACCCCCTAGATCTCGTCCATATCTCACAACAACGGTGTGGCGACACTAGTATCATCATCAGATAACGCGATGTTTGCGTCTTACTCATCCTCTAGAACTGACGGCAAGGGTGTAGGTAGTCGGTACCTCACCCCACTCCGTGTATGGCCGCTGTCCGAGAAGTCTCCACTCGAACCTCCCGAGAACTCCGTGATGAGAGAATCTCGATAACACACTCCTCAACCGAAATGTCACAATCCCGGTCACCACTGTAATCATCACTTGCCTAATCTCGCTCCTACTGAGCTCACCTATCCCTTACTAGGATGGTTGTGGTGCCCACAAATTACAGTATTCACGAATTTTTGAGATTTTTGAGATTAAAGACTTGTTTATATAACTGAAGAAGCGTTGTTACTTAAGGTTACGTCTTCCTTAACAGGAAGATGATCTTAAGAGTTGTTTGTAATAAGAAGTTGACTTCTTCAGAAGACGACCGTCTTCGGAAGACCGTCTTCTCAGTTGCGTCTTCAGAAGATAAGAAGACGGCGGAAGATGGGAAGACGGCGGAAGACACCTGTCTTCCGGAAGACAGCGATCATGAAGGCCTGACCACGAGTTTTCGGGTAAACAAGTAGGTGTACCTACTGGAGCGCACCGAATAGGTAGGTAGGTCAGGAAGACACCAAGGACGAGAACCCCTAATCTGCGGGGAAGATGCGTGAGGAAGCACATTAGCCACCTTCCAACTTCCCGCAGCACAGTGCGCCTGAAGAAGATCGATTGAGAGAGTGAACTTCGAGCTAGCATTGAGAGAGGAATCGAGTAAGACATCGAGGTAGTAGAGAGTACGTTGGCAGCTAGGCGAAGGGTGAAATCGGATTGCGGGAGCACATACAGCAGAAAGAGCGAAGGCATTTCTGTGGAGCTTCCGAGAAGTTGACAGTGGAGAGTGGCGAGTAGAAGCGAAAAAAGAATCGAGGTGTGGACCGAAATTGACAGCAGGCGCATTCGAGAGGAGTCGCATTGGAAGCTAGGACAAGAGCCAGAAGCGCGCGGAGGTCGAAGGCAACTCGGGAGCCGAAGAAGACTGTAGAGGTTCTTTCCCCTGTTCTTTCCCCTTCCCACTTCTTCTCGCCATTGCTTGGTACTCCTCGCGCTTCCTTGATTGTGTGCAGGCAGTCTGATCGATTATCCCACCCCCCATATTTCCTATTGAGACATTGGGCGCGGAAGCGCTGCCCAATTTCTGTCAAGATATCTCCTTGCTTCTTCCCGAGCTCAATTCGAGCTTCCCTACCCCTAGTCTTCAAATTGACGAACCCAACTATCAATTTCTCTACCCTACTACCTCTCTACCCCCGAAACTTGAAATAGAAGACGATTCAGAAGATGGGAACATCCTCGGAAGACGCTTCTTGAACTTGACTGTCTTCGGAAGACATCTTCGAAAGACTGTCTTCGGAAGTCGACTGAACACAATTCGTATCAAGAGTGGATTTGCTTTGCTTTTGTGTTTAGAGAGACTTGATACGAAGCCTGAGTGGTGTGGTGAGTTGTTGTGTTATTTCGAGAAGTTGGAACTCGGGAACTAGGCCTGTGCCTCCCGGTCTTCCAAGCTTCTCAACTCCACATCTTCCTAGAGAGACTAGAAGACTGGAAGGCTGGCAAAATGAGCGAGAAGACGCGAGGGTCCATTTGGGTCTCTTCTGTCCGATCCATAGCAGCCGTTCCTTCTTCTTCCCGAACTTAGAAGAGAGTTGTGAGAAGTATTGCTGGCAGAATCCGGAGAGAATGATCGAGGGTCATGTCTTCCCATCATGCAGCAAACTTCTTCTGAGTGCGTATGAGAGGTGAGAAGTCAGAAGAACAGAGTGCACATGTTTTGAGTCTGTTGTGAGGATAGACTGCGCGTAGGAAGACGAAGACAAGTGAGACCAGTGAAGGGAAGTCTGACTTCGGGAAGTCTTCTGAGAAAGACATTGAATCGGAAGCTGTCCCAAGTGTCTTCCCAGAGGCCACTGTCACCGCAGGAGCCCGCAACCATCTTCTGAACCTTTCTCATACTCTACTTCTCGCATATCTTGTATCTTCTGATAGGAAGTAGGATGTAATGCAAGATGGATTGTCTTCTTGGTAATCCATGCGAGGCCTTGCTTAGATAGGATTGTTTAGATATAGCTCGGAAGACGAGAGCTATCTAGGAAGTATTGTTAGAATCCCGGAAGACGGAGTAGCTGTCTTCTGGAAGACTAGTTTCGTCTTCTGAGAGTGGAAGCTAGACTGTGGGCACTCGGGAAGGACTGAGCCTTCAGCTCATAGTAGGTGCTTGTGGTTTAGTGCAACAGATCTTCCAGGTATGTCGATGCATCCGCGAGGCTTGGTGTTACCAGCGACAGAATTGGCCAAGGCCACTCCTTTCCTCAAGGAGTTGGGTCTCGACTTCTTCCTGTGGAACTGGAACCTCGCAGATCAAGGGCTTCTGGAGGAGGTATGGGCCGCGTTACCACCGCGTAACCGTGTACCTGCGAAGGCAGGAGTTGCTCGGGGAAGACCATCTTCCTGGACAGAAGACTGGTGGCGTAAGGCGTTTCACAGGCCTGAGACCGAGAACCGAGGATATTGGTACGAGAAGAAGATCTTGCCTAGGATTGTGAGTTCATGGCATGTGCCTAGGAGTATCACCTGCCTTTTCGTGGAAGATAGGCAGGGGAGGAACGGTTGGAAGATAGAATCTTACCGGGAGCCGAAGAAGCGACTTCTGCCGAAGTTGTTTCTGCATCTTTTCCCCAAGGGAAAAGCGCAGAAGACGAGGTACTTAGGAGATCAGGACGTGGAGTTCCTGGAATCAGTGTGGGATGACAGAGTGCCAATCTACTGGGGCGCGTACATCCACAACTATGTACAGACGGAGCTAGCATACTTGGGTACCCCGGCGGGAGGACATCTGACGCCCTTCTTCTGCTACTTGTATGTAGCCATGGGGGATCTTAGGGAAGATCAGCTGGCAGTGTATGGGCCAACGGAGCGACAGGAGGTGAAGGAGGAGACCTCGGAAGACGATGACCGAGAGGCAGCAGCAACGCCCCCTCCCACTCTGATGCCACAGCTGAGACCCGGCTCTCACCAAAAGACGCTTCTGGTGAGGGAAGACGAGTCTAGTGGGTCGGAAGACGCCACGCCAGTGAGGAAGATGGATCACAGAAGTGTACCGAGGACACCCATCTCCCTCATCCATTCAGGATCGGAGTCGGACTCGGAGGAAGACTTGCTGAGTACCCGATCGGAGCAGAAGACAGCTTCTGTAACACCTGGGAGTCTTCCGAAGACTCCAGAAGACGAAGGATGGATGGGCACTCCTACTGCGATGCGAGGAAGCGCAAAGAGGAGAGCCGCTCCTGCCACGAGGAGTCTTCCACCCCGGAAGATGAGAAGAGTAGCTTCTTCTCGTGCGCAGAAGATGAAGGCCGTAGTGGTGGAAGAGGCTCCCTTGCCTCTGGAAGACGAAGTCGACACCATCGAGCGAGTGGTGGGGATGAACTTGTCTTCTGCAGGAAGACGACTGGAGGAGTTCAGTGCCTACTTCCAGAAGGAGATCCAGCCCGCTATGGAGTTGCTGGAAAGAAGAGCGAGGGCACAGGAGAAGCCTTTACAGCCTGGATTCGGCCTGCGCACCTTGCTGCGACAGGAAGACAGCCAGCAGAAGACGGAGTCTCTGGAAGCTAGTCTCCGCACCACGGAGAAGCTTGCAGCCAGGTACAAGGCGGAAGCAGCCGCTTCTGCCAAGGAGTCGATGCAACTTCGGAAGAGCAACCAGGAGTTGCAGACGCGAGTACAGCAGCGTGATCAGGAAGTTCTCCGAGTACGGGAGAAGATCACTGCCCTCGCAGAAGAGCAGACCACTTGGAAGATGCAGCGAGAAGCCGCAGAAGCGCGAGCTGCAACAGAGAAGACGCAGAGGGAAGCAGCGGAGGCCCGTGCGCAGAAGATGCTAGCTCAGTCGGTAGAAGCGCTTCGGAAGAAGTTCAACTTCACCGCGGGTAAGAAGTTACTTACCTTAGCTAGGGAATGGGACAGCGAGTCCAAGACGAGGTTGGTGGAATGCAGAGATAGCATGTTCAGGTACCTGGATAGACAGATAGAAGGAGTGAAGACACTTTATGGTCTTCCCTCACTTCCGACACCTGCAACCGCATCTTCCCAAGCCCCAGCACCCTCGACTGGATCCGGAATGGAGAAGGAGGAGTTCGATCTCGCTGTACACTTGGTGGTGACAGCGTTGGAAGACGAGAAGACTCCAGAAGACGCCCCGGAAGACATGATGTCTTCTAGAAGACAGGAAAACGAGCCGTCTTCCCTGGTATTCCGAGTGGAGGAAGCGACTTCCTCGGACCCCTATGAGATCGCCATGGTCCCTAGTACTGCATCTGTGCCTCAGAAGACCGAAGACGCACCGTTCGACTCGTCTTCCCAGAAGACCATTCCATCTTCCGAAGTCGAAGCCGAGGAAGACGCAGCCGCAGAAATAGCAGGGCCAGCGAAGAGCGAGGAGAGGGAAGCTACCTCAGTGGTACCCGAGGTAAGTGCAGGGCTTCCCAGCCGATCAGAAGTCGAGGTAGTAGCTCCGGTAGGAGCAGATCATGTGGAGATTGCCACCGAGCAATCAGAGTAGTTAGCAAACTTAATCGACACTTCCAGATTTAGTAGGATTGGACATGCTATCTTAAGGGTGGCAGTTTTCCATGTAAAAATAGTTAGGACCCCATGTGGCAGCATAGGTAGCGTAGGAGTAATACAGTGGAGGGCTAATTGGGAAGAGGGACCGCATGCATGTGAGGTGACAACCTCTTGTCAGCGCCTCTCTCTCTCTCCCTGGTGGTCGCCTCCCAAGGCAGATGGTTAAGTAGGATAGCATGGTAGGAGAAAAGCTCTCTGAGAGCTCTGCCAGGTCTGTAGAATTCGGCAGTAACTGAACATACACACCGATTCTACAGGCAGGCAGGAGAGACACATTAGAGCAGGGACAGTCTAGGAACAGGGAACGGCATCCTCGTGCAGACCTGCTGATTAGACTGGTGTGTCGAGGAGTAGACGCAGGAAGTAGAGGGAGTGAGCTTCCCAATGCCATTGTGACTTCTTCTCGGGGAAAAGATTGTTGATTTGAGTGCAGACGCTTTGTCCATGTCTTCTGGGTGGTGGAATGTATTGAATTCGCTCCCAATTGTGCATGAGAAGTGTTCTTCTTGAGTGGCGGTGAATGTCAACAGTTGTGGAGTGTAGCTTGACTCGTTCAGTAGAGCACTTGGGATCTACGTACGAACGGTCTTCTGGGTAAGTGATCACAGAAGACAGAGCAGTCAGAGCAGCGAAGTGAAGAAGAAAGAAGCCTTCTTCCCGCAACAGAAGACGACATCCTCGAGTAGAAGACGGTGCTACAGTACTCACGTTTGTTGTCTTCCTCCCCAAACTATTACAAGTAGGGATGGCTTGTTAGTCAGGATCCGGACTAGAAGCCTGTCGGAATCTTAATTGCCCTTTTTCATCCTGTTTTCTCTTGTTTGGATTTCTTCTTCTTCCCATCTTCTCCCATCTTCCCCATCTTCTTACCTTCTTCTAGTGAGCTTCCAATACTTCTATTGAGCTTCCGTGAAGGTGAATGTCGTTGTAGCGCTGCAGGAAGACAACTTCCGTAGGCAGAAGCCTGGGAAGGCTACAGGGGGCATATACCCTGTGATTGATCCAACCCGATGGAATGTGAGTGTGAGAATAAGGTGTAACGACTGTTACTAGTCGACTTCTGCGAAGCCGGACAGCCTTCTGGAGGTGTGAGAAGACGAGCTAAACCCCCAGAAGACGAGAATCGCTTCGGGAAGACGATATCGAGAAGACCGGAAGAAGCAACCTGGAAGCAGGAAGTTCGTCTTCCCGAGCTTCTCTGTGAATAGTTGTATGATATTGTAATTGGTAGTTGTTTGTTTGGGTCCAGAGCACCATTTGGCGTGTTTGGCAGACGTGTTGTTTTGTGTGGTTTTAGAGCAGCGTTACTTGTGCAAATCCTCTGTGGGAACGATATCTTGTATACTAAATGGGCAAAAGGAGAAATCCTTCGTCACTACAATGGTCAAGGTAAGGGCAACCTGTACCTGCCATCACCACAGACAGCCTCTCACGGTCTGTTGGTCGTCACTCCAATCGCACCGTGAGAGAGACAAAGGTAGTCTGACTGGTCCGCAACTCCAGCCTCACCACTGACAGCACACTGGAGTGAACTCACTCCGGAAATCAAGCGCCAACACAAGCAAACGCGGCGCCCAAACAGGAAGCAGAATATGGAGGGGTTCCAACCACAAGAAGTCCAAACGATAATCTTCCACACTCAAACATTCACATAAAGAGAAATCCAACCCCACCCGGACTGACGACTCCTTGTCGGTGACCACATGCACAATATATGATCAACAACTATCGTAACTGATGCTTGAGATCACTAACTAGATGTCCACACCTCTAGTAGCTCCAAAAATATCCACGTGGTAGCTCTACTAGCTCACCCAAGACAACTGCCTCCATACGCGTCTCTACGATATAGGCAAACACTACCACAACTATAGCTTCCTCATAATACTATGGGGTCGCCTTACCACTCCTCTAGGAACGTGCGAGAAGATCTCCTACTACCTTATACAAGTCCATAAGTACTTGCACGCATACCTGTAGGACACCAAGAGCTATTGGTCTAGTGGTAAAGCTAAGGCTAGAACTGCAGAGTTAAGTGTCCAAGTCCAGAAATAGTGTTGGGATGGGTGACCAGCTGGTTTTACACTTCCCACACAATTGAAACTTGCATACCTCTCTCACGCACACCAGCAAGCTGGCTTGCGGCGGGCTCGGGCTCACGCTCACGCTCACGCTCACGCTCAAGCTCAAGCTCCGCACTCTCGCACTCCGCTTCTCATGCCTCCGCACTCACGCACCTCTGTTCCTCTACACCTCGACACTCCCGCTCACTCTCCGGGTACAACACACCAAAAGAGACTCGGCTCCACCTCGACAAGCACGAACGACAACGTCCGAAGATACCAGCGGATGATTTCAGATCAGCGAGCTCTTACTGAACTCCGCCTCGACCTGCACTCAGTTCTTCAAGTAATCTGAACAGAGAAATTACCATCGCCAACCCTACAACAAAGATTACTCACAAACGGTCAAGCCAAACCCACTCTAAGCACGAAGAGAATCCGGGTTACACTCAACTAGACTATCCACCATAGCCTGGAGCTTGAAGGCGCAACTTGAAGAACTAAGGCCTCCAAGCCCTACCTGGGAAATATATCCCTAGTGGGCTCCCTCACCAACTCGTCCTAACGGCACTAATGGCTTTACCAGGATGCGTCACTTCGCATTCGGTCAACCTAGCCAGGGTGCCAAACTGACGTGACAGAGTGCCAAAGGACCACGAGAATCGAAAGCATCAGCGACAACAATAGATTGTA
This sequence comes from Asterella californica, assembly GCA_036924285.1. NCBI lineage: Eukaryota > Viridiplantae > Streptophyta > Marchantiopsida > Marchantiales > Aytoniaceae > Asterella > Asterella californica. Next base: position 2,196,002 of record JAYKYS010000022.1, on the reverse strand, counting down.
CGTGGAAAAGAGATCGACAACAAGCCACCACTCCCATTGTCCCCTTTCTATACAATGGCTGCAGCAACTATAGATTAGGAAGAGGATCCATACTTCTCGTGTGATCTGGACACATGGTATGAGGCTGAGCACTGGCACAAAACGTCCGCGTCTAGACTTGCTAGGCTACATGGTACTAGGACTTGACAATCATCATATTTGGCACATCATTTATAAATTATTATTTTTTGAATCATAAAGGAAAAGCAGCTAGAATCACTTGAAGCTTGAATTGACTGTGTGCTGTTACTACCCTACCTCACTACGGCAATATGATTTTATAGCATTAGTCATATTGGTTTTCAGATTTGTCACATTTTTTATACAATTTCTTTCCAAGAATCATAACGAAGAGTTCACTAGACGAATGTCCTTCTCTTTGATCTGATGGGACTTTATCGCATGATTTTAATTTGAGCAATCAAGTCTTATATCTCATCATGTTTCTCTTTGATTACCAACTATTTATTTATTAGTACTTACTAAGTTGGTTGACTTTCATCGGTGATCCAAGTACTCACTAGAGAGTACACCAACTTGAAGAGTTTTAGCAATTGCAAGTATCACAATAAGTTTCTTAAGTAGCGTAACAGTCAATCTACTTTTTTGACATCAGCAAGTCAAGCTCCAGCTTTATTCCTAAGAGCACAGACATTTAGATCCCGCTGGTGGTAAAGCTTTGATATAAACGTTAGGAGGATCGGTAGAGGAGAATTCCTTTTCTTTGGTCCACCAAGTTGCACGATGCGTGTTCGAGTTGAGATTAGTAGTAACAATTCTCTCTGTTGCTCATCAAACCGTGTAATATTTCAGTCCTAATAAAGATCTATGAAAAATATAATAATACATAACTTTCAGGAAAACATAGATCAATGTATTCATGGACAATCTAGTGTCCACTTTATTAGAACGATTTGTCCAGAATAGAAGTACAAATTATTTTATAATCATGTGTGAATTATGAATAAATTTTTTATCAATAATCCAATAAATATCTTCAAAATATGCAAACTATTTCAAGAATGTGTGTTGAATATTTCAAATAATTTTGAGTATACTTTTTTCTGCAAAAAATTCGTGAATCCTGTAATTTGTGGGCACCACACCAGGAGCAACGTCTTCTGAATTTTGTGGAGTTCGAAGGAGACAAGAATGCAGCTCTGGAGAAGACTTACGAAGTACAAGCACAACGTAAGGTGAACTATGATAGCAAGCTGAAGAAAGTGACTGTCAAAGATGGAGACTTGGTTCTTCTGTACGACAACAAGCATCTAAAGTTTCTTGAGAAACTTCATCTTCGCTGGATGGGTCCTTACCGAGTCCTGGAGGTCTTTGACAGAAGTGCTGAAGCGCTGATGTTTGCGGGGACACAAACATGTGAGGGTGGGCATATGTGGTGTCCATAATTTACAGGATTGACGAATTTTTGAAATTTTTAAGGTTAATAACTTGTTTGTATAACTGAAGAAGCCTTTTTACTTAAGATTACGGCTTCCTTAGAAGGAAGATGATCTTAAGATCTTTTTCGCAACGAGTTTTCGGGTAAGACAGTAGGTGTACCTACTGGGGCGCACCGAATAGGTAGGTAGGTCAGGAAGACACCCAAGGTCGAGAACCCCTAATCTGCGGGGAAGATGCGTGAGGAAGCACATTAGGCGCATTTCAACTTCCCGCAGCACAGCGCGCTTGAGAAGATCGATTGAGAGAGTGAGCTTCGCGAGTTAGCATTGAGAGAGGAATCGAGTGAGGACATCGAGGTAGGAGAGAACAAGTTGGCAGCTAGGCGAAGGGTGAGACCGAATTGCTGGAGCACAAACAGCAGAGAGAGCGAAGGCGTTCTTGTGGAGCTTCCGAGAAGCTGACAGTGGAGAGTGGCGAGTAGAAGCGAAGGTGGAATCGAGGTGTGGACCGAAATTGACAGCAGGCGCAGTCGAGAGGAGTCGCATTGGAAGCTAGGACAAGAGCCAGAAGCGCGCGGAGGTCGAAGGCAACTCGGGGAGCCGAAGAAGACTGTAGAGGTTCTTTCCCCTGTTCTTTCCCCTTCCCACTTCTTCTCGTCATTGTCTGGTACTCCTCGCGCTTCCTTGATTGTGTGCAGGCAGCCTGATCAATTACCCCCACCCCCCATTCTTTCTATTTGAGACATTGGGCACGGAAGCGCTGCCCAATTTCTATCAAGACATCTCCTTGCTTCTTCCCGAGCTCAATTCGAGCTTCCCTACCCCTAGTCCTCAAATTGGAGACCCCAACTATCAATTCCCTACCCTACTACCTCTCTACCTCCGAAACTTGGAACTGTAACGACCCATGTTACACATAAGAAGTTTGTCTATTAGTAAGGTGTTTAGTTATAACTAAGTGTTGAGAATGTTTATTGGCTGCCAAAGTACTTTAAGGATGTATCAAGTTAGTCATGACTAGCTAAAAGTTAGTTATGGTTAAACTTAGCTGTACTTTTGGCAGAATTCAGATATTTGCTAAAGAGTGAGCACTACTATCTTGTCATCTTGTCTAAAAGGTAGAAAGGAGGTGGAAAGTATCCCTTATCTCCTTTTTGACTTGATGTTAGTGGTTGGATTAAAGTTGTGGACTTTGTGGGCATTAAAAACAAGAAGAGAGTCCACATGTTTCCTTTTTAGTGGGTCCTAGTGTAGAGGGGGGGTGGAAATTCGAGATTCCTTGAGAATATTCCAGAATCCTTCTAGAAGTTGTTGACTTTGAAGGAATAAGCCCATGTGAAAAGGTAAAAAGCCCATGTGATCAATGCTTTTACCTTAAGTAATATCTTAGTAAAACACGGTAAAAGTAGTTACGGCTGAGTTACCGGAGGGTACCAAAGTAAAAACCTAGAATGTATAAATAGAGGAGTAGAGAAGAGCTCCTCATCCTTGTTTTCACATTGTCGTAATGACAACTTGAGTAATATAGAGAGTGTGGGATATTTTTAGCATGTGAGAACTTGAGAGACCGTTGTTAGAATGGAGGATTTTTAGTTGATGTGTTTAAGGAGATTTTTAGTTGATAAGTTTGTGGGTGTATGAATGAGTGAACTCAGCATTTTCCCTTCAAGTTCATGGTGTGCTTCCATCAAAGCCATCAGAGGTGACCCCTGAGTGAGAGACAGGCCCGACATGTTGCAGATTCGTGGATGACGATCGTGGAGGTTGAGAGATCGGGGGGTAGTGATCGATAGGACCGCGGAGGGTTTACATTTTTGGTTCCGTTGCCGGGACCTCACTTGAAGGGATCGTTGAACGATGTTTAGAGTTCAGTTCTATATTCGACAAAAGGAGATTATGAGAGAGCACATGGAGAGAACGTTGGGAGGAGAGAGAGCTAACGCGATGTTAGCAACGTTAGAACCTTTCGTGTATCCCGTAGTGATATATGACGCGTTCGAAGTCATTCTTTACATCTTGTTCACTTAGAAAGGGTTTGAGGAGAGTTGAAAGAGTGTGCAACAAGAGTTGTAGAGGAAGGAGGAGAGAAAAGTTATTAGAGGAGATAAATTTGTGAGTTTAGAAATTCTGCTCTCTGGAAAATTTGTACAGTCGCTGTCAACTTTTCTGTGAATTTTATTTTCCTGTGATACTTTCCAGTGTTTTAGATTGGCTGATAACCTATCTAAGACAAAAGAAATCATAGGAAAAGGTGGTCTAGAGAGGGAGCAATGAATTTTCAAAGTTGAGGGGGTCTATTCGTGAGAGTTGAGGAATTCTGTTATCTGGAAAAAAATTTACAGTCATTGTCAGATTTTCTATGAATTTTATTTTCCTGAGAAACTTTCCAGTGTTTTAGAGTGGCTGATAAGCTATCCAGGACAAAAGAAATCATGAAAGATGAGGTCTGAAGAGGGAGAAAGAATTTTTCAAAGTGGAGGGGGTTGACAACCACGAGGGAAGTGAAAATATACAAATTTCAGTTCTCTGAAAATTTGTACAGTCATCACCATCTCTTCTGATTAGGGAAGTTTCTGTTGAAACTTCATGATTTAGTAGCTTGGAGGTTGAGCTACTGGAGATAACAAAAATCTTGGAGAGATCTCTTACCAACTAAGAGATACACGTTTCGGCATACAAGGAGGTCTTGAAGATACTTCATGGGGAATCCTGTTCGAATGACGAGGTGGAAGAAGAGATGTTTAGGAGTTCGAACAGAGACGGAGAAGCCCAAGTTGAGTATAGATGAGTTACGAACACGCATCTATAGCACTTGGGGTGCCCTCTTTACCCTATACGAAGAAGCTTCCGCGACCATTGGCACAGATTTGAAGAAAACCGAGTTTAAAGCATCATTCACTGTGGAGGCCACGAATGCTCCTGGTGAAGTAGAGTTGGATTTTTACAAGAGTGAGTTCAAGATGTCTATTGTGATTAGTACAAACGATGGTGAGGAGGATCATATCTTCGATAGTTAATTTTAGATTAGATTTTATTTCGTGTATAGCATGTATAATACACGATTTCCAATATAAAGCTCGGAAGAGTTAAGAAAGTGATGTAGAATTATTTTCCTCTATGATATTTTGTCCACTTAATGGTTGAGAAGGTGCAACATGAGTGGAAATTTAAAAGATTGGAAAGTTAGACTTAGAAACCTTCCTCAAGGTTTAGATGTCATAGTAAGTGTCGGAGAAAGTTTGAGAGAGATTATCGTCGAGTTTGAAAACCCTAGTACTAAACCTCAAGTAGAATCTCCGAGGAGAAGAGTAGAAACCGACTTGTGGTGTTATTTCTGTAGAGGGTTGGGACACAAAGTAGTGAATTGTCCAACTAGAATCAGAACCGAGAGAGCTAAAGAGAAGCGGGAGTTTACTGATTTAAGTCTTCAAGTGGGTCCATCGTCACCAGTGCCAATTCATCTTCTAGGAGAAGATCCTTGTCCAAGTTGTGGAGTGGGTGATCTATCCAGAGGACACAAGTGCGTCGATGTGGCCGCCCTACTTACGTCAGTAGTCGAGAAGTTGGACGAGACTCAAAGAGCTGAGACGGAGAAGTTGTCGACTTCAAAAGAGGACTCAGCTGAGTTGTGATGGAAATCGTCATTCGGATGGTGGAGAAGGCGGTGATGCGACTCAGGCTCATGATTACCTTGGGAGAAGAGATGGCACAAGAGGTGTTGTTACAACCATTTCCTTTCATTTTACCTATGGTAGATTATTCGCGAATGGAATTGGTGATGTTCGTACTCTTTTAAGCGAGTAGTTATTGCACAAAAATTAGAAGGGTAGAAAGAATAGTTACAAGATGGGGAAGTTACCAGTGTTTCATGGGAAGGACAATGAAGATGTAGAACCATTTGTACGAGACTTCAAAAGGGGTTGCATCGGAAACAACGTGAGAAGGAAGGAAGAATGGGTGTTGTTACTGCCAGAGTTTTTAGAAGATTTTGCTCTTACGTGGTATGACGACCGAGTGAAGAGCAAGACACCTGGTGCAGTTGAGGACACATGGGAGACGTTGAGTAATGCACTCATCGAAGAATTTCTTCCAGAAGAGAGTTATGAGAAGCTCATGGTGGAGCTTACTCATTTGAAGCAACGGGACGACGAGAAAGTTCGGCAATATACCGAAAGGGTGGATAAGTTGGAGCAACGGTTTCAGACGGTCCTACGGAAGAGTGGAGACAATGTGGAGCTAACGATGGCGGGGATTGGAGCAGTGTTGACCAAGAACTTGGTGGGAGAGTTGAGGCCTTCAATTCGAACCCAAGTGAGGTACGAGAAGCCAGCAACCAAAGCGGAGGCCATCAAGATTGCGACAAACATGGAAGAGAGTTTGGATGAAGGAGATATCATCCAACCTCATCATGCTGCTCTGGTGTCGACTCCGACTCCTGGTGTAGTCACAACGATCGCACCTGCACCATCACAATTGGTGATTGCTTCAACGTCAGCTCCTACTCCAACGGTGGTGCCAAGACCGTTTGTCCCAACAACGATGTCTACTACCACCTCTGATTTTCATGCCGAGCTGAAGAGCATCACCGATACTCTTGCAGATCTCAAGATAAATGTGGTGCAGTTACGAGAATGGAGGAACAAAGGTGGAGGAGGAGGTCAAAGAGGTTACGACAACAATCCCAACCGAGGAAATCAAGGTAACTTTGGAGGCAACCAAGATAACTTTGGAGGAATCACTTGTTGGACGTGTGGAGGTTCTCATTTCCAGCGAAATTGTCCTAACAACGGAGCAAGAGGTGCCGAAGCCGTCAGAATGAATGTGGGTGGAGGAAATCCATCACAAGGACGAGACAAGGGGGTGGCTACTATCGACGTCGTACGAGATCCCATCTACGAGAAAGGAGAGAGTTCAAACTCTTCTCATGCACCGGTGGAGCTTTTAGCTCAAGAAAGGAAAAGAACTAGATTTTCTGATGAACCGGTTTTCATGGAGGAATCAACTAGTAGAAGTACTCGTTCGAGTAATGTTTCAAGTACACCAAGGGAGCCAAGAAGGAAGCTGGGGATGGCGGATTTCACCATTTCATCTTCCCAAGCGGGATATGATGTGGTTGAAGATGTGGGTGCTCAGAAAGTCAACATCACTGTTGGACAACTGATCGCACTTAATCCCAGCTTACGAAGGGAACTCAAAGGAGGACTGGGTTCTAAGAGAAGCAAGAAGAAGAAACCCAAGAGCAAGACATCAAAGTCTGTGGGAGTTGGTGTGGTGGATGTGCATGCTTCAGAGGTATGCACTAGGGCTTCAAAGATTGAAGTCCGATTGAATGGTCACTACGTCTCTGACGTATTGGTGGATGGAGGGTCGGCTGTAAACGCCATATCGAAGAGGTTGATGAAGAAGTTGGGGATGGAACCAACTCGCCCGGCTAGCATTGTCGTGGGGATGGCTAACAAGCAACGGGTAAGACCTCTTGGTGTGTTAGAGAAGGTGGTCGTGTCTGTGATGGGAGTTCAAACGTTGATGTCCTTTCAAGTGTTAAAGGACTCTAGTTATGATTTGCTCCTAGGTAGGCCTTGGTTGAGAGCTGTGCGCACCACTGATAGGTGGCACAAGGGATACTTACGGATTGGGCCTAGAGATCATAGAGTGATAGTTCCTCTCTCGGGTGTTGGAGTTGTGACTTCTGACTCTGATAGACCCACTAGTGACTACTGGGAATCTGATACGGAGGATGATCAGAGTGTCTCAGAAGTAGATACCGGAGATTCTTACGATCAAGAATCCTCGTCTGAGGACGAAGGATTTGATCGAGATGAATCTTTACATCAGCTTAGTGCTATTGATTTGTTGCCTCGACCAGCAGTAGAGAAAGATCCTGACAAAGAAGAGTTGAGTGAGGCAGAGATTGTGAGAAGACTCTCTACCCTGAAGTTTGGTATCAATGTCACTCAAGAGGAAAAAAGTAGATTCTTAGATATATTTCGAAAATATATCCATGTGTTTGCTTTCAGCTACAAGGATTTGAAGGAGGTGACTCTCGAGACTCATCGAATCGAATTGGAGGAGAACGCAAGACCAGTTCGACAGAAGCAGAGAAGGGTCAATCCTACAACAGCGATGATGGTCAAGGAGGAGATAGACAAGTTGAAGGAGGTGAGTTTCATCTATGAGGTGGAGAACTCAGAATGGGTTTCACCCATTGTGATTGTCAAGAAGAAGAATGGTAAGCTGCGAGTGTGCATAGACTATAAGAAGCTGAATGCAGTTACCAAGAAGGATTATTATCCTCTACCATTTATAGATGAGATTTTGGAGGAAGTTGCTGGTCATGAGTGGTACAGCTTTGGTGATGGTTATAGTGGGTATAACCAGATCAAGATAGCACAGGAGTACCAACAGTTGACTACTTTCACTACTCCTTGGAGAACATTTGCATTTCGGATGATGCCATTCGGATTGTGTAATGCTTTGGCCACGTTTCAAAGGTTCATGAACAAGGTGTTTGAACCATTCATAGGGAAGTTTGTTCGGGATTTCATTGACGATTTCTGTGTGTACGGACGAAAGGAGGACCACTTTGATCATGTGATCAAAGTTTTGCAGCGGTTGGAGCAAGCCAACGCTTCTCTAAATCCAGAGAAGTGCATCTTTGGCTGCGAAGAAGGTCTGCTGTTAGGGTACATCATTTCCAAGAATGGGATTGCGGTAGATCATGAGAAGGTGAAGAAGATTGTGGATCTTCCATTTCCGATCAATTTGACAAAGTTGAGGCAGTTTCTTGGCATGGTTGGATATTATCGTAGGTTTGTCTTTTCCTTCTCAAACAAAGCAATAGCTTTGACTATGTACATGAAGAAGGGAGTTGATTTTGACTTGATAGTGCATGATCAGAAGGCAAAGGAAGCATTTGAGGAGCTGAAAAAGGCATTAGTGACAGCTCCTATACTTGCTAAACCTGAGTGGAGTAAAGCATTTATTCTGTATACGGATGCCTCCAATGTAGCAATCGGATGTACATTAAGTCAGCTAGATGGAGATGGGCATGATCATCCTATAGCTTATGCTAGTAGGCAGATGGTTCCAGCGGAGAAGAATTACTCCGTGACTGAACGAGAAGGATTAGCGGTGATCTTTGGATTGAAGAAATTTCGACACTACTTGCTAGGAGAGAAATTTTCCATAGTCACAGATCACAAGGCTTTAAAATATATCTTTAATAAGCCTAATGCCGAAGGTCGTATTGCTCGTTGGAAGATCCTTCTAACAGAATACGATTATGTGATCGAAGATAGACCAGGGAAGAAGCATGCGAATGCTGATCTTTTGTCAAGGGCTTATGATGATGAGGGAGAAGAACCGTTTGATGATTCATTTCCAGACGAGCATCTGATGACCATCACAAGCATCGAGGAGATACCGGACGAGTACAAGGAAATCTGGAGTTTCCTTGTAAATGGCTCTTTTCCAGAAGGTATGCATACCCGAGAACGTAATGCGTTGATCAAGAGATGCAAACCTTACACCATGGTGGAGGGAATTCTATTTCATCAAGGAGCAGATGGCTTACTAAGGAGAGCAGTTGGTCAGAAGGAGGCGTTCAAGCTGATGCACGAGTTTCACGATGGCACTGTTTGCGGAGGTCACTTTGTTGGTAAGATAACAGCTTTCAAGATTTTGGATGCGGGTTATCATTGGAGAGGGATTTTCAAGGAGTGTTTAGACTATTGCAAAACTTGCGACGTATGTCAAGCATTTGCTCTGAAGTCTACTAGAACACCTCCGTTAAGATCAATTCCAATATTAGGACCATTTGAGAAGTGGGGTATTGACTTTGTAGGTCCTCTTAATAAGACACCTCGAGGCAATAGATACATTGTAGTCACCACTGACTATTGTACCAAGTGGGTAGAGGCTAGACCTTTGAGAGAGACCAATGAAACAGAAGTCGATAGATTCCTATGGGAGAGGATCATCACGAGATTTGGATGTCCGTTAGAGTTGGTCTCAGATAGAGGAGGAGAGTTTGTAGGGAGCATGACTACTGCTATGCTACAACACTTTTCTATCAAGCCACGAGTAACGACCTCATACAAACCAAATTCTAATGGTCTTGCGGAGAAGACCAATCTTACACTTTGTATGATGCTCGCCAAAGATGCTGGTGTTGAAACTGCGAAACATACTTGGGATAAGAGGCTACATGCCATCTTATGGGAGTACCGAACGACAACAAAGACTTCTACTAGATACTCCCCATTTCGACTGGTTTATGGAGTGGAGTCCAAGTTGCCGATCCAATTCGAATTGGATACTTTTCAAACTATTCAACAAAAGTTGAAGAGGTCGAGAGGAGAAGACGTGGTCAGATCAAGAAGGGAGCAACTCATGGAGTTGGAAGAGACCCGAGCGGTAGCAATGATCCGGATGGAACGAGCTCAGGCGTATCAAAAGAAGAGTTACAACAAACGGTTGGGCAAGAGAGAGGTAAAACCTTTTCAAGTCGGAGATTGGGTTATGTTGTATGATGCTATCAGATTCAAGAGGGCTAGGAAGAAGTTTCTTCCGAGATATTTTGGTCCTTTTGTTGTAGATAAGGTGTGGAGCAACTTCACATATGACCTTCAGGAGCTGGGAGGAAGGAGATTTGATCGAGTAAATCATGACAAGTTGAAGTTGTTTCATCGACGAAAGTTCTCTCTTCACTCCGAGGACGGAGCGAAAATTTAGTCCGGAGGTAAAATGTAACGACCTATGTTACACATAAGAAGTTTGTCTATTAGTAAGGTGTTTAGTTATAACTAAGTGTTGAGAATGTTTATTGGCTGCCAAAGTACTTTAAGGATGTATCAAGTTAGTCATGACTAGCTAAAAATTAGTTATGGTTAAACTTAGCTGTACTTTTGGTAGAATTCAGATATTTGCTAAAGAGTGAGCACTACTATCTTGTCATCTTGTCTAAAAGGTAGAAAGGAGGTGGAAAGTATCCCTTATCTCCTTTTTGACTTGATGTTAGTGGTTGGATTAAAGTTGTGGACTTTGTGGACATTAAAAACAAGAAGAGATTCCACATGTTTCCTTTTTAGTGGGTCCTAGTGTAGAGGGGGGGTGGAAATTCGAGATTCTTTGAGAATATTCCAGAATCCTTCTAGAAGTTGTTGACTTTGAAGGAATAAGCCCATGTGAAAAGGTAAAAAGCCCATGTGATCAATGCTTTTACCTTAAGTAATATCTTAGTAAAACCCGGTAAAAGTAGTTACGGCTGAGTTACCGGAGGGTACCAAAGTAAAAACCTAGAATGTATAAATAGAGGAGTAGAGAAGAGCTCCTCATCCTTGTTTTCACATTGTCGTAATGACAACTTGAGTAATATAGAGAGTGTGGGATATTTTTAGCATGTGAGAACTTGAGAGACGTTGTTAGAATGGAGGATTTTTAGTTGATGTGTTTAAGGAGATTTTTAGTTGATAAGTTTGTGGGTGTATGAATGAGTGAACTCAACATTTTCCCTTCAAGTTCATGGTGTGCTTCCATCAAAGCCATCAGAGGTGACCCCTGAGTGAGAGACAGGCCCGACATGTTGCAGATTCGTGGATGACGATCGTGGAGGTTGAGAGATCGGGGGGGTAGTGATCGATAGGACCGCGGAGGGTTTACAGAACAGAAGACGATTCGGAAGATGGGAACATCTTCGGAAGACGCTTCTTAAACTTGACTGTCTTCGGAAGTCGACTGGACACAATTCGTATCAAGAGTGGATTTGCTTTGCTTTTGTGTTTAGAGAGACTTGGTACGAATCCTCAGTGGTGTGGTGAGTTGTTTTGTTATTTCGAGAAGTTGGAAGTCGGGAACTAGGCCTGTGCCTCCCGGTCTTCCAAGCTTCTCAACTCCCCATCTTCCTAGAGAGACTAGAAGACTGGAAGGCTGGCAAAATGAGCGAGAAGACGCGAGGGTCCATTCGAGTCTCTTCTGTCCGATTCATAGCAGCCGTTCCTTCTTCTTCCCGAACTTAGAAGAGAGTTGTGAGAAGTCTTGCTGGCAGAATCTGGAGAGAATCGTCGAGGATCATGTCTTCCCATCATGCAGCAAGCTTCTTCTGAGTGCGTATGAGAGGTGAGAAGTCAGAAGAACAGAGTGCAGTTGTCTTGAGTCTGTTGTGAGGATAGATTGCACGTAGGAAGATGAAGACAAGTGAGATCAGTGAAGGGAAGTCTGACTTCGGGAAGTCTTTCGAGAAAGACATTGAATCGGAAGCTGTCCCGAGTGTCTTCCCAGAGGCCACTGTCACCGCAGGAGCCCGCAACCATCTTCTGAACCTTTCTTATACTCTACTTCTCTCATATCTTGTATCTTCTGATAGGAAGTAGGATGTAATGCAAGGTGGGTTGTCTTCTTGGTAATCCATGCGAGGCCTTGCTTAGATAGGATTGTTTAGATATAGCTCGGAAGACGAGAGCTATCTAGGAAGTACTGTTAGAATCCCGGGCATCAAGAACGAAGAGCTTGGCTCACCGATCACGAAGAACAACCCAATCTCAGATCGCAAACGAACAAAAATCTGATGTAAGCGCTTCCTTGCGAGCCAATTTCACTCAAAACTCCCAAACCGCCCGAGGAAACTTCGTATCGTCTTCAATTTCCTGAAGAACTCGTTGTTTTGATCCCGATGGATCCAAGGATAGGAAGTTTGGACTCCGGAACGGTCCGAACGGTCCAACTCTCTTTCACAGGTAACTGAAAATCTCAAATCTGCTTCCTGCGTCTCAATTTCTCCCAGAACACAACCCCGATCCGTCTCTTCTCAAACCGTTTGAACCAGTGCATAGCCTGCACAGATCTGAACCCAACGACGCCTTGTGCGCTTGCATTGGACTCCTAAATCTCCCGAACCGTCCATTGACAAGTCGCAGACGCAAGCTAGCCCCTAAGCTGCCCCCTTGTCTCTGTACGTACGAAGTTCTCTCAATAATCCTGAATAATAAGAAGCAGGCCCCTTGCGTCTTTGATATAACGCCTGAAGCCTCATATACCCAGTCAGCAAGTAACTAGGGCCTAGCTTGATTTTCCATTCTTTTGAATCGCATTACTTCTTCTCTAGATGTCCAAACGAAGTAAACAAGATGTCCATGGAAAGCTGACAACGAGCTCTACCCATCTATGTGATGAAAGTGAAGATTCGAAGTTGCGCCAAAAGCCCGTAAGCTGGGGCCTAGCTTGTTTTCTCCATCTTTCGAGTCTTGTAACTTCTCCACTAGGCGTCCAAACGAAGTAGACAAAGTGCCCATGGAAAGCTGACAAGGAGCTCTATCCACCGATGCGATGAAAGTGGAGATCCGAAATGGTACCAAAAACCCGTAAGCTGGGACCTAGCTTGTTTTCTCCATCTTTCGAGTCTTGTAACTCCTCCACTAGGCGTCCAAAGGAAGTAGACGAAGTGCATATGGAGTGCTGACAAAGAGCTCTATCCACTGATGCGATAAAAGTGGAGATCCAAAATGGTGCCAAAAGCCCGTAAGCAGAGGCATAGCTTGTCTTCTCATGAGTGTTTTTGGAGCGACAAGCATCAAAATTTTGAATTTCAGGTAGGAGCCGGTCCACGACACGACAACGTAACACCCAATGGAGGAGAAGGTGTACCTACCAGATAGCACCTAGGTAGTAGGTAGGTCAGGTAGGTCGAAGGACCCCTAAACTGCACAAGAAGATATGGGAGAAGCGCATTAGCGCACAATCACCACCTGCTTCTCGCATCGAAGGCATTAGCGTAGAAGACCGAATTAAGAAGTGACCGAATTGAGTAAGGAGGACCAGCAGAGTGAAATTGAGGATAGCAAGGATCGATTCACAGCTAGAGAGAAAGCGAGGACGAATTTCTGAGAGTAGTAAGCACCATCGAGCTTACTCCCGGAAGTAGACATTGAAGGGTAGTTGAGGAAGAACCGGAGATGGAGTCTTGTTCGATTGAGGAGCAGCGAGACATTGACGATAGAAGCAACTCTGTGGGGTCGCATTGGAGTTGAGGTCGGAGCCGGAAGCGCGCAGAAGACTGAAGACGCTACGGGAAGCAAGCAGAAGACTGTTTGAGGTTCTTCCCATGTTCTTTTTCTCTTCCCACTGCTTCTCACCTCTTGTTTAGTATCCCTCACGCTTCCTCGGTTGTTTGCAGACAAACCGATCAATCGTTTTTTCATCCCGCATTTTTCTTTTGTAAAATTGGACGTGAAAGCACTGCCCAATTTTTGACAGTCATCTTCTTGCTTCTTCTCGAGCTGTAATCGAGCTTCCCTGTCCATCGTTCTCAAATTCGATACCGCAACTATCAATTTTTTTATCTTACCGACCCTCTACTCCTGAATCTCTGAACGGAAGACGCTTCGAAAGATCTGAACATCTTCGGAAGACGCTTCTGAATCCTGAACATCTTCGGAAGACGCTTCTGATGTCTGACCGTCTTCAGAAGACGAATGTGTACAGTTCGTATCAAGAGTGGATTGGATTTGCTTTTGTGTTAAGAGAGGCTTGGTACGAATCCCGAGTGACTTGGTGAGTTTTTTTATTATTTCGAGGAGTTGGAAGTTGGGAACCAGGTCTGTGCCTCCCGATCTTCCAAGCTTCTCAAATCCGCATCTTCCTAGAGAGACTAGAAGACTGAAAAGACTGATAGAATGCGCAAGAAGACGTGAGGGTCCTATACGTCTCTTCTGTCCGACCCATAGCAGCCTATTCCTTCTTCTTCCTGAACTTAGAAGAGAGTTGTGAGAAGTCTTGCTGGCAGAATCTGGAGAGAATGATCAAGGGTCATGTCTTCCCATCATGCAGCGAGCTTCTCCGGAGTGTGTATGAGCGGGGAGGAGTCGAAAGAACAGAGTATGAATGTATCGTGTCTGTTGTGAGATTCGATTGCGTGTCAGAAGCAGAAGACAGATGAGACCAGTGAAGGGAAGCCTGACTGCGGGAAGTCTTCCGAGAACGTTATTGAATCGGAAGCTATCTCGGGAGTCTTCCTGGAGGCCACTGTCATCGCATGAGCCCGCGATCGTCTTCTAAACTTGTCATATACTTTGCTTCTCGCATATCTTCTATCTTCTGTTAGGAAGTAGGATGTAATGCAAGGTGGTGTGGTGCCCATAAATTACAGGATGCACGAATTTTTGAAATTTTTAAGAGTAATAACTTGTTTGTATAACTGAAGAAGCGTTGTTACTTAAGGTTACGTCTTCCTTAACAGGAAGATGATCTTAAGAGCTGTTTGTAATAAGAAGTTGACTTCTTCGGAAGACGACCGTCTTCGGAAGAGCGTCTTCTCAGTTGCGTCTTCAGAAGACGGGAAGACGGCGGAAGATGAGAAGACGACGGAAGACACATGTCTTCCAGAAGACAGCGACCGCGAAGGCCCAACCACGAGTTTTTGGGTAAGACAGTAGGTGTACCTACTGGGGCGCACCGAATAGGTAGGTAGGTCAGGAAGACACCCAAGGTCGAGAACCCCTAATCTGCGGGGAAGATGCGTGAGGAAGCACATTAGGCGCATTCCAACTTCTCGCAGCACAGCGTGCTTGAGAAGATCGATTGAGAGAGTGAGCTTCGCGAGCTAGCATTGAGAGAGAAATCGAGTGAGGACATCGAGGTAGGAGAGAACAAGTTGGCAGCTAGGCGAAGGGTGAGACAGAATTGCTGGAGCACAAACAGCAGAGAGAGCGAAGGCGTTTCTGTGGAGCTTCCGAGAAGCTGACAGTGGAGAGTGGCGAGTAGAAGCGAAGGTGGAATCGAGGTGTGGACCGAAATTGACAGCAGGCGCAGTCGAGAGGAGTCGCATTGGAAGCTAGGACAAGAGCCAGAAGCGCGCGGAGGTCGAAGGCAACTCGGGGAGCCGAAGAAGACTGTAGAGGTTCTTTCCACTGTTCTTTCCCCTTCCCACTTCTTCTCGTCATTGTCTGGTACTCCTCGCGCTTCCTTGATTGTGTGCAGGCAGCCTGATCGATTATCCTCACCCCCCATTCTTTCTATTTGAGACATTGGGCGCGGAAGCGCTGCCCAATTTCTGTCAAGACATCTCCTTGCTTCTTCCCGAGCTCAATTCGAGCTTCCCTACCCCTAGTCCTCAAATTGGAGACCCCAACTATCAATTTCCCTACCCTACTACCTCTCTACCCCCGAAACTTGGAACAGAAGACGATTCGGAAGATGGGAACATCTTCGGAAGACGCTTCTTAAACTTGACTGTCTTCGGAAGACTGTCTTCGGAAGTCGACTAAACACAATTCGTATCAAGAGTGGATTTGCTTTGCTTTTATGTTTAGAGAGACTTGGTACGAATCCTGAGTGGTGTGGTGAATTGTTTTGTTATTTCGAGAAGTTGGAAGTCGGGAACTAGGCTTGTGCCTCCCGGTCTTCCAAGCTTCTCAACTCCCCATCTTCCTAGAGAGACTAGAAGACTGGAAGGCTGGCAAAATGAGCGAGAAGATGCGAGGGTCCATTCGGGTCTCTTCTGTCCGATCCATAGCAGCCGTTCCTTCTTCTTCCCGAACTTAGAAGAGAGTTGTGAGAAGTCTTGCTGGCAGAATCTGGAGGGAATGGTCGAGGGTCATGTCTTCCCATCATGCAGCAAGCTTCTTCTGAGTGCGTATGAGAGATGAGAAGTCAGAAGAACAGAGTGCAGTTGTCTTGAGTCTGTTGTGAGGATAGATTGCGCGTAGGAAGACGAAGGCAAGTGAGACCAGTGAAGGGAAGTCTGACTTCGGGAAGTCTTCCGAGAAAGACATTGAATCGGAAGCTATCCCGAGTGTCTTCCCAGAGGCCACTGTCACCGCAGGAGCCCGCAATCATCTTCTGAACCTTTCATATACTCTACTTCTCGCATATCTTGTATCTTCTGATAGGAAGTAGGATGTAATGCAAGGTGGGTTGTCTTCTTGGTAATCCATGCGAGGCCTTGCTTAGATAGGATTGTTTAGATATAGCTCGGAAGACGAGAGCTATCTAGGAAGTACTGTTAGAATCTCGGAAGACGGAGTAGCTGTCTTCTGGAAGACTAGTTTCGTCTTCTGAGAAGTAGAAGCTAGACTGTGGGCATTCGGGAAGGACTGAGCCTTCAGCTCATAGTAAGTGCTTGTGGTTTAGTGCAACAGATCTTCCAGATATGTCGATGCATCCGCGGGGCTTGGTGTTACCAGTGGCAGAATTGGCCGAGACCACTCCTTTTCTCAAGGAGTTGGGTCTCGACTTCTTCCTGTGGGATTGGAACCTCGCAGATCAAGGGCTTCTGGAGGAGATGTGGGCAGCGTTACCACCGCGTTACCGTGTACCTGCGAAGGCAGGAGTAGCTCGGGGAAGACCGTCTTCCTGGACTGAAGACTGGTGGCGTAAGGCGTTTCACAGGCCTGAGTCCGAGAACCGAGGATATTGGTACGAGAAGAAGATCTTGCCTAGGATTGTGAGTTCGTGGCATGTGCCTGAGAGCACCACCTGCCTTTTCGTGGAAGACAGACAGGGGAGGAACGGTTGGAAGATAGAATCTTACCGGGAGCCGAAGAAGCGCCTCCTGGCGAAGTTATTTCTGCATCTCTTTCCCAAGGAGAAAGCGCAGAAGACAAGGTACTTAGGCGATCAGGACGTGGAGTTCCTGGAATCAGTGTGGGATGACAGAGTGCCCATCTACTGGGGCGCGTACATCCACAACTACGTACAGACGGAGCTAGCATACTTGGGTATCTCGGCGGGAGGACACCTGACGCCCTTCCTCTGCTACTTGTATGTAGCCATGGGGGATCTTAGGGAAGATCAGCTGGCAGTGTATGGGCCAACGGAGCGACAGGAGGTGAAGGAGGAGACCTCGGAAGACGATGACCGAGAGACAGCAGCAACGCCCCCTCCCACTCTGATGCCACAGCTGAGGCCCGGCTCTCACCAGAAGACGCTTCTGGTGAGGGAAGATGAGTCTAGTGGGTCGGAAGACGCCACGTCACTGAGGAAGATGGGTCCCAGAAGTGTACCGAGGACACCCATCTCCCTCATTCACTCAGGATCGGTGTCCGACTCGGAAGAAGACCTGCTGAGTACCCGATCGGAGTAGAAGACTGCTTCTGCAACGCCTGGGAGTCTTCCGAAGACTCCAGAAGACGAAGGATGGATGGGCGCTCCTGCTGCGATGCGAGGAAGCGCAAAGAAGAGAGCCGCTCCTGTCATGAGGAGTCTTCCACCCCGGAAGATGAGAAGAGTATCTTCTTCTCGTGCGCAAAAGATGAACGCCGTAGTAGTGGAAGAGGCTTCCTTGCCTCTGGAAGACGAAGTCGACACCATGGAGTGAGTGGTGGAGATGAACTTGTCTTCCGCAGGAAGACGACTGGAGGAGTTCAGTGCCTACTTCCAGAAGGAGATCCAGCCAGCTATGGAGTTGCTGGAGAAGAGAGCGAGGGCACAGGAGAAGCCCTTACAACCTGGATTCGGCATGCGCACCTTGCTGCGACAGGGGGAAGACCAGAAGAAGACGGAGTCGCTGGAAGCTAGCCTCCGCACTACGGAGAAGCTTGCGGCCAGGTACAAGGCGGAAGCAGCCGCTTCTGCCAAGGAGCTGGTACAGCTTCAGAAGAGCAACCAGGAGTTGCAGACGCGGGTACAGCAGCGCAATCAAGAAGTCACTCAAGTGCGGGAGAAGATCACCGTCCTCGCAGAAGAGCAGACCATATGGAAGATGCAGCGAAAAGCCGCGGAAGCGCGAGCTGCAGCTGAGAAGACGCAGAGAGAAGCAGCAGAGACCCGTGCGCAGAAGATGTTGGCACAGTCGGTGGAAGCGCTTCGAAAGAAGTTCAACTACACCGCGGGTAGGAAGTTACTTATCTTAGCTAGAGGATGGGACAGCGAGTCCAAAGCGATGTTGGTGGAATGTCGGGAGAGCATGTTCAGGTACTTGGATAGACAGATAGAAGGAGTGAAGACACTTTATGGTCTTCCCTCGCTTCCGACACCTGCAACCGCATCTTCCCACGCTCTAGCACCATCGACTGGATCCGGAATGGAGAAGGAGGAGTTCGATCTCGCTGTGCACTTGGTGGTGACAGCGTTGGAAGAGGAGAAGACTCCAGAAGACGCCCCGGAAGACAAGATGTCTTCTGGAAGACAGGAAGACGAGCCGTCTTCCCAGGTATTCCGCGTGGAGGAAGCGACTTCCCTGGATCCTCATGAGGTCCCCATGGTCCCTAGTCCCGCACCCGTGCCTCAGAAGACGGAAGAAGCACCGGTCGACTCCGCTTCCCAGAAGACGCTTCTGTCTTCCGAAGCAGAAGCCGAAGCCGAGGAAGACGCAGCGACAGCAAAGCCAGCAAGAGACGAAGAAGAGGAAGCCACCTCAGTGACAACCGAGGTAACTGCAGGGCTTTCTAGCTTATCAGAAGCCGCATTAGGAGCTCCGATAGGAGCAGATCAGGTAGAGATTGCCTCCGTGCAATCTGAGTAGTTAGTAACTCCATTGACAATTCCAAATATAGTAGAATCGAACATGCTATCTATGTAATATTAGTTAGGACACCATGTGGCAGCATAGGTAGCGTAGGAAGGACAAGGTGGATGACCAATTCGGGCAGGAGAACCGCTTGCATGTGAGGTGACAACCTCCTGTCAACGCCTCTCTCTCCCTGGTGGTCGCCTCCCCTAGTTCTCACGGCAGCAGCATAAGTAGGATAGCAGAGTAGGAGATAGGGCTCTGCCAGTTCTATCAGTTCTGTAGAATTCTGTAGTAACTGAACATACACACCGATTCTACAGGCAGGCAGGCGAGACACATTAGAGCAGAGACAGTCTTAGCGCACTACACCCGTCGTTGGAAACATACGAATAGTCTTGGAATATACCAGAGGGGTCTACATACTCGCACCAGCAATGGTTCGACGATGTAGATAGAAGTAGTGGACAGTCTAGGAACAGGGAACGGCATCCTCGTGCAGTCCTATTAGCTAGGCTGGTGTGTCGAGGAGTAGACGCAGGAAGTAGAGGGAGTGAGCTTCCCAATGTCATTGTGACTTCTTCTCGAGGAATAGATTGTGGATTTGAGTGCAGAAGCTTTGTCCATGTCTTCTGGATGGTGGGTTCATTGAATTCGCTCCCAATTGTGCATGGGAAGTGTTCTTCTTGAGTGGCGGTGACTGTCAGCAGTTGTGGAAGTGTAGCTTGACTCGTTCAGTAGAGCACTTGGGATCTACGTACGAACGGTCTTCTGGGTAAGGGATCCCAGAAGACAGAGCAGTCAGAGCAGCGAAATGAAGAAGAAAGAAGCCTTCTTCCCACAACAGAAGACGACATCCTCGAGTAGAAGACGGTGCAACAGTACTCACGTTTGTTGTCTTCCTCCCCAAACTATTACAAGCAGGGATGGCTTGTTAGTCAGGATCCGGACTAGAAGCCTGTCGGAATCTTAATTTACTCTTTTCATCTTGTTTTCTCTTGTTTGGCTTTTCTCATCTTCCCCATCTTCTCCCATCTTCCCCATCTTCTTACCTTCTTCTAGTGAGTTTCCGATACTTCTATTGAGCTTCCGTGAAGGTGAATGTCGTTGTAGTGCTGCAGGAAGACAACTTCCGAAGGCAGAAGCCTGGGAAGGCTACAGGGGGCATACACCCTGTGATTGATCTAACCCGTTGAAATGTGAGTGTGAGAATAAGGTGTAACGACCGTTGCTAGTCGACTTCTGCGAAGCAAGACAGCCTTCTGGAGGTGTGAGAAGACGAGTTGAACCTCCAGAAGACGAGAATCGCTTCGGGAAGACGGTATCGAGAAGACCGGAAGAAGCAATCTGGAAGCAAGAAGATCGTCTTCCCGAACTTCTCTGTGAATAGTTGTGTGATATTGTAATTGGTAGTTGTTTGTCTGGGTCCAGAGCACCATTTGGCGTGTCTGGAAGACGTGTGGTTTTGTGTGGTTTTGTGAGAAGACGAGATTTCTAGGCAAAACCCGTGTGTTTGTGTGTTTGAACAGATCTTAGAACTTAGAGCAGCGTTACTTGTGCAAATCCTCTGTGGGAACGATATCTTGTATACTAAATGGGCAAAAGGAGAAATCCTTCGTCACTACAGGTGGGTCGTCTTCTTAGGAATCCATGCGATGCCTTGCTTAGTTAAGATTGATTAGATATAGCTCGGAAGACGAGAAGAGCTTAGGAAGCACTGTTAGAATCCCGGAAGACGGAGTAGCTGTCTTCTGGAAGACTAGATTTGTCTTCTAAGAGGGGAAGCTAGAGTGTGTGAACTTGGGAAAGACTGAGCCTTCGACTCACAGTAAGTACATGTGGCTTAGTGCAACAGAGCTTCAAGTATGTCGTCGCATCCTCGAGGGTTGGTGTTACCAGCAGTAGAGTTGGCTGAGGCCAAGCTCTTCATCAAGGAGTTGGGTCTCGACTTTTTCCTGTGGGGACTGGAACCTCGCAGATCAGAGACTTCTAGAGGAGGTTTGGACAGCATTGCCTCCCCGCAACCGTGCACTTGCGAAGGCAGGAGTTGTCCGGGGAAGACCATCTTCCTGGACAGCAGATTGGTGACGTATGACTTTTCACAGACCAGAAGCAGAGAACAAGAGCTACGAGTTAGAGAAAAAGATCCTACCGATGATCTCGAGAAGGTGGCATGTGCCTGGGAGCACAACTTGTCTCTTCCTGGAAGACAGGCAGGGAAGGAACGATGGAAGGTAGAAGCTTACCGAGAGTCACAGAAACATCTTTTGGTGAAGCTGTTCCTGCACCTCTTTCCCAAGGGGAAGGCGCAGAAGACGAGGTACCTAGTGTGGTGTCGCAGGATTACTCCTTTTGCTCATTTAGTATACAAGATATCATTCTCATAGAGGATTTGCACAAGTAACACTGCTCTAAGTTCTAAGATCTGTTCAAACACACGGGTTTGTCTAGAAATCCCGTCTTCCCACAAAACCACGCGTCTTCCAGACTCACCAAAAGGTGCTCTGGACCTAACAAACAACTACTAACTAAAATATCACACAACTATTCACGGAGAAGCTCGGGAAGACGCTTCTTGCTTCCAGATCACTTCTTCCTGTCTTCTCAGTACCATCTTCCCGAAGCAGTTCTTGGCTTCTCACACCTCCAGAAGACTGCTCCTACTTCACAGAAATCGACTAGCAACGGCTATTACAACTTACTCACTCTCACATTCCAACGGGTTAGATTAATCACAGGGTGTATGCCTCTTGTAGCCTTCTCAGGCTTCTGCACACGGAAATGGTCTTCCTGCAGCACTACAACGACATTCACCTTCACGGAAGCTCAATAGAAGTCTCGGAAGCTCACTAGAAGAAGGTAAGAAGATGGGAAAGATGAGAGAAGATGGGGAAGATGAGAGAAGATGGGGAAGAAGAGAAAATCCAAACAAGAGAAAACAAGATGAAAAGGAGAAATTAAGATTTCGACAGGCTTCTAGTCCGGATCCTGACTAACAAGCCATCCCTGCTTGTAATAGTTTGAGGAGGAAGACAACAAACGTGCGTACAGTTGCACCGTCTTCTACTTGAGGATGTCGTCTTCTGCTATGAGAAGAAGGCTTCTTTCTTCTTCTCTCGCTGCTCCGACTACTCTGTCTTCTGGGATCCCTTATCCATAAGACCGTCCGTACGTAGATCCGAAGTGCTCTACTGGACGAGCCAAGCTGCAAATCTGCACAACTGCACAACTGCTGACAGTCACCGCCACTCAAGAAGAACGCTTCCCATGCACAATCGGGAGTGAATCCAAGAAAATCCACCACCCAGAAGACATGGACAAAGCTTCTGCAATCAAATCAGCAATCCATTCCAACAATCCATTCCATCAAATCAGCAATCCATTCCCCGAGAAGAAGTCACATTGGCATTGGGAAGCTCACTCCCTCCATTTCCTGCTCCTACTCCTCGACACACCAGTTTAGCCAACAGGACTGCACGAGGATGCCGTTCCCTGTTCCTAAACTGTCCACTATCTCTATCTACATCTTCGAACCACTGCTGGTAACGAGCATGCAGACCTCTCCGATATAATCCTAGTCTATTCGTATGACTCAAACATTGGGTGTAGTGTATGTGAAGAACTAGATTTCTTACTTTTTGATCTTACTTATGCCATCTACCACGAGAAAACAGAGGAGACGACCACCAAAGAGAGATGGGCGCTGTCAGAAGACTGCCACCCCACATGCAAGCCGTTTCTCTTTTCCGGTTTAGCCCTCTACTTTGCTGTTCCTACGCTACCTATGCTGTCACATGGTATCTTTACTAATTTTACACTAAAAAACTGCCACCCTTAAGGTAGCATGTTCTGTCCTACTAAGTTTAGAAATGTCAACGTCGGTTGTGGTTACTATCTACTCTGATTGCTCGGAGGCAATCTCTTCCTGATCTGCTCCTACCGGAGCTCCTAACGCGGCTTCTAATAAGCTAGGAAGCCCTGCGAACACCTCGGGTAACACTGAGGTGGCTTCCTCCTCATCGTTCTTTGTTGGTCTTGCTGTTGCTGCTGCTGCTTCTTCCTTGGCTTCTGCTTCGGCTTCGAAAGACGGAAGCGTCTTCTGGGAAGCGGAGTCGACTGGTGCTTCCTCGCTCTTCTGGAGCATTAGTTGGTACTAGGGACCATGGTGACCTCATAGAGGTCCGAGGAAGTCGCTTCCTCCAGACGGAATACATGGGAAGACGATTCTTCTTCCTGTCTTCCAAAAGACATCTTGTCTTCCGGGGCTTCTTCCGGAGTCTTCTCGGCTTCCAGCGCTGTCACTACCAAGTGCACAGCGAGGTCAAACTCCTCCTTCTCCATGTCGGCACCGATCGACGGTACTAGGGCTTGGGAAGATGTAGTTACCGGTGGCAGAGTCGAAGGAAGTCCATAGAGTGTCTTCACCTCCTCTATCTGTCTATCCAAGTACGGAAACATACTCTCCTTGCACTCTACCAACATTGTCTTGGACTCATCGTCCCACTCTCTAGCCAAGGTAAGCAACTTCCTACCCGTGGTGAAGTTGAACTTCTTTCGAAGCGCTTCCACCGACTGTGCTAGCATCTCCTACGCACGAGCTTCCCGCTGCATCTTTCATGTCGTCTTTTCCTCTACGAGGGCGGTGATCTTCCCTCGCACTCGGAGAATCTCTTGGTCGCGCTGCTGTAAATGCGCATGCAACTCCTGGTTGCTCTTCCTCAGTTGGGTCAGCTCCTTGGCAGAAGCGGTTGCTTCCGCCTTGTACCTCGCTGCGAGCTTCTCCGTGGTGCGGAGACTAGCTTCTAGCGCTTCTGTCTTCTTCTAACCTTCTTCCTGACGCATCAAGGTGCACAGATCGAATCCAGGCTGTAAAGGCTTCTCCTGAGCCTTCGCTCTCTTCCCCAGCAACTCCATAGCTGGCTGGATCTCTGAGTGGAAGAAGGCACTAAACTCTTCCAGTCTTCTTCTTGCGGAAGACAGGTTCATCTCCACAATCCGATCGGAGGTGTCGACCTTGTCTTCTAGAGGCAAGGATGCCTCTTCCACCACTATGGTCTTCAGCTTCTGCACACGGGAAGAAGCTACTCTTCTCATCTTCTGGGGTGGAAGATCTCTCCCCATGGTAGAAGCGGTCCTCTTTACTGCGCTTCCTCGCATCGCAATAGGAGTATTCATCCATCCTTCGTCTTCTGGAGTCTTCGGAAGACTCTCTGGTGTGGCAGAAGCGGTCTTCTGCTCCGGTCGGGTACTCAGTGGCTCTTCTTGCGAGTCAGACTCCGATCCCGAATGAATGAGGGAGGTGGTCTTCCTAGATACACTTCTAGGACCCATCTTCCTCGAAGGCGTGGCGTCTTCTGACCCACTGGAGTCGTCTTCCCTCATCAGAAGCGTCTTCTGATGAGTGCCGAGCCTCAGCTGCGGCATTAGAGTGGGAGGGGGAGTTACGGCTGCTGCTCGGTCGTCTTCTTCTGAGGTCTTTTCCTTCGTCTCATGCTGCCCTGTTGGTCCATACTTCACCAACTGATCTTCCGTGAGATCCCCCATGGCTACGTACAGATAGTAGAGAAAAGGTGTCAAGTGTCCTCCTGCCGGGGTACCTAAGTACGCTAGCTCCGTCTGTACATATACGTGGAAGAACGCGCCCCAGTTGACGAGCACTCCTTCCGCGAACACTGCTTCCAGGAACTCCACGTCCTGATCTCCCAAGTACCTCGTCTTCTGCGTTTTCCCCTTGGGAAAGAGATGCAGAAACAGCTTCGCTAGAAGTCGCTTCTTCGGCTCCCGGTAAGATTCTACCTTCCATCCGTTCCTTCCCTGCCTGTCCTCCATGAAGAGGCAAGTTGTGCTTCCAGGCACATGCCACTCACTCGAGATTCTGGGTAGGATCTTCTTCTCGAGCCAATAACCTCGGTCCTTGGATTCTGGCCTGTGGAAGGCCATGCGCCACCAATCTTTAGTCCAGGAAGATGGTCTTCCTCGAGCTACTCCTGCCTTCGTAGGTACATGATTGCGAGGCGGTAAAGCTGCCCAAACCTCCTCCAGAAGACCCTGGTCGGTGAGGTTCCAATCCCACAGGAAGAAGTCGAGACCCAACTCCTTGAGGAAGGGTTTGGCCTCGGCCAACTCTGCTGCGGGTAACACCAACCCTCGAGGATGCATCGACATACTTGGAAATCTGTTGCACTAAGCCACACACACTTACTGTGAGCTGAAGACTCAGTCCTTCCCAAGTGCCCATAGTCTAGCTTCTACTTCTCAGAAGACGAAACTAGTCTTCCATAAGACAGCTACTCCGTCTTCTGGGATTCTAACAGTGCTTCCTAGATAGCTCTCGTCTTCCGAGCTATATCTAAACAATCCTAACTAAGCAAGGCCTCGCATGGATTCCTCAGAAGACAACCCACCTTGCATTACATCCTACTTCCTATCAGAAGATGGAAAATGTGCGAGAAGCAAAACGTATGAACAAGTTCCAGAAGATGATCGCGGCTCCTGCGGTGACAGTGGCCTCTGGGAAGACTTCCGGGACAGCTTCCGATTCAATGTCTTTCTCGGAAGACCTCATGAAGTCAGGCTTCCCTTCACTGGTCCCACATGTCTTCGACTTCCGACTTGCAATCTAACCTCACAACAGACACGAAACCTTCATACTATGTTCCTCGACTTCTCACCTCTCATACACACTCAGAAGAAGCTTGCTGCATGACGGGAAGACATGACCCTCGACCATTCTCTCCGGATTCTGCCAGCAAGACTTCTCACGACTCTCTCCTAAGTTCGGGAAGAAGAAGGAATGGGCTGCTATGGGTCGGACAAAAGAGACCCGAAATGGACCCTCACGTCTTCTCGCGCATTTTGCCAGCCCTTCCAGTCTTCTAGTCTCTCTAGGAAGATGTGGATTTGAGAAGCTTGGAAGACCGGGAGGCACAAGCCTAGTTCTCAGCTTCCAACTTCTCGAAATAACAAAACAACTCACCAAGCCACTCGGAATTCGTACCAAGCCTCTCTTAACACCAAAGCAAAGCAAATCCACTCTTGATACGAATTGTATACAGTCAACTTTCGAAGACAGTCAGGCTTCTGAAGCGTCTTCTGTTCAAGGTTTCGGGAGTAGAGGGATGGTAGGGTAGAGAAATTGATAGCTGGGATCTCCAATTTGAGGACGATGGGTAGGGAAGCTCGAATTGCACTCGGGAAGAAACAAGCGGCGCTTTGAGCAGCGCTTCCGCATCCAATGTCACAAAAGGAAAAACGTGGGGAGGGAATTGATCGATCGAGTTGCCTTCAAACAACCGGGGAAGCGCGGGGGATATCAAACAAAAGGCGAGAAGCGGTGGGAAGGGAAGAGAACATGAGAAGAACCTCTACTATCTTCTATCTGCTTCCCGAGCTGTCTTCGATCTTCTGTGCGCTTCCGGCTCTGATTCCAGCTCCAATGCGACCCCACAAAGCTACTTCCGCCGTCAGCTCCTGACTACGTCTCAATCGATCAAGACTTCCACCTTCGATTCCACTCAGCCGTCCTCCAATGTCAGCTTCCAGGAGTTCACAGAAAAATCCTTCAGCTCGACACGCTTCTGCTCTCAGTAATTCGACCTTACCTTCCTTCTAGCTTCGAATCAATCCTGACCTCTCTCAATTTCACCTCGCTGCTTCTCACTCAAGGCTCACCCTCGAATCGATCTTCCAACCAAAATGCGCCTTTGCTGCGGGAAGCTGAAATGTGCTAATGCGCTTCCTGCGCATCTTCCCCGCAATTTAGGAGTTTCGACCCTCCCGACCTACCTAACCTATTCGGTGCTACCTGGTAGGTGCACCTACTTCTTACGTGGTGAAGCTTTCGCGGTTGCCGTCTTCCAGAAGATACGTGTCTTCCGTCTTCCGTCTTCCGCCGTCTTCCGTCTTCGAAAGACACAACCGAGAAGACGTTTTCCGGAAGACGGTCGTCTTCCGAAGAAGTCAACTTCTTATTACAAAAAGCTCGTAAGATCATCTTCCTTCTAAGGAAGCCGTAATCTTAATTAACAACGCTTCTTCAGTTATACAAACAAGTTATTATTCTTAAAAATTTCAAAAATTCTTGAATCCTGTAATTTGTGGGCACCACACCTAGGAGACCAGGATGTGGAATTCCTAGAGGCTGTGTGGGAAGGATTGCTCGTGAACTGGGACGCGTTCTTCCACGCATATGTGCAAGCGGAGCTAGTGTACTTAGGCACCCCGGCAGGAGGACATCTGACACCATTCCTCTACTACCTGTACGTGGCCAAGAAGGACCTGACAGAGGATCAGTTGGCGAGATATGGACCAACAAGACAGCACGAGGTGAAGGAGGAGACCTCGGGAGAAGACGATCGAGTAGTAGCAATGACTCCTCCTCCCACTTTGATGCCGCAGATGAGGTCAAGTACTCATTAGAAGACGCTTCTGGTGAGGAAAGACGACTCTAGTGGGTCAGAAGACGCGACACCACCAAGGAAGATGGGTCCTAAGAGTATGCCTAGGAAGACCACCTCCCTCATTCACTCAGGATCGGAGTTCGACTCACAAGAGGAGCCACAGAGTACCCGACCTGAGCAGAAGACCGCTTCTACAACACCAGGGAGTCTTCCGAAGACTCCAGAAGACGAAGGTTGGATGGATACTCCTACTGCGATGCGAGGAAGCGCAGTAAAGAGAATCGTCTCTGCCATGGGGAGGGATCTTCCACCTCGGAAGATGAGAAGAGTAGCTTCTTCCCGTTGTCGAGGAGAGTCTTCTCAAGAAGGGCGAGCCTTTTGACTGTGATAATTCGTGAGGTAGGAGTAGAAATTGAATACCAAGACAGGAGCCAAGGCTGGTAGTACACAACGGCTGAAGTCACTCACATAGACTACTCTCTGATCATAGGTCACTTGCTATTCTTCTGATCAAGTCTCAGGAGACAGATCCATCTTCAGACACAGCAGATAAGAGAAACCTGAATTCACGATGCTTTATTTCTCTTCCAACACACTCAATAGTCTTCCACATACATCAATTTACAACTTATCTCTACTCAGCGCCTTACGTTGATCGCCGCAGATGTCAAACAGCCAATTCCCACTCAACTAGTCTTCTCTCCAGCAGATTTCTCTCCAAAACCCACAACCTATGAAGATCTGAAACCCCAACGCCTTGTATCCCTTCTTACAACAGCTTCAGCACTGAAATTTCTCAGAAGAACCTGATCTTCTCAGTCCCTATCTTCTCCTAATTCCTTTCCTTCTGCTTCAGCTCTCAGCTCTCAGTCCAAAAAATCGCTTGAAAAGTCCTCCCGATCCCAAGCCACCGCAGGTATTTAACCTAAAAGTTAAGGCCCCAGCTTAAGCTGCCCCCCTGCTGTCCTTATAGTGCACTCACTTATCAGAAGCAGGGCCCTAACTTAAGCTGCCCCCCTGCTGTCCTTATGCGTACATAGCTTTATTTACAAAGTTGGCCCCTTTTTAATACAAGTTTCACAGTTGTCTCCACATACTCTACCCCTTCACTAATAAAAGTTCTCATAGCCTCATTCCTCACGCAAGCTGACTCGATGATTATTTAACTAATTAACAAAAGTTTCCCGTGCTCTTGATGCCATCTTGAATATACTACAAGCCATCCAATGTAGGCCGAAGCCCCAACACTTATGAGGCTGCCCCACAGTGCTTACAGCCCCCCCCCCCATATGTGCACCAAGTATCTCCCATAGTATATTCAGGATGGCATGCGGAGGCTTAGACCAGGAAGTCCACGATTAAGGGAGATACCGGTCTCCCGTCCCTAGATATGCAGGACGTGGCTGCATATCCAACATAGACTCCCTTCTAGGAGGCCAATGTAGGCCGAAGCTCCAACACTTATGAGGCTGCCCCACAGGGCTTACAGCCCCCCCATATGCACACCAGGTATCTCCCATAGTATATTCAGGATGGCATGCGGAGGCTTAGGCCAGGAAGCTCATGATTAAGGGAGATACCGGTCTCCCGCCCCTAGATATGCAGGACATGGCTGCATATCCAACATAGACTCCCTTCCAGGAGGCCAACATGCCGGAATAGGAACCAGAGGTCAGGAGGGATTGATCCTGAGACCACTTCCCTCCTAGGCAGACGCCCTATCACTGGGATGGCCTTTGGTTCCGTTCAAGAAGGGAAAATTTTCTGCACATATGTTTTCATGAGGAAATTTTCCTGTAAAGTCTTTACTAGCCTTTCTCTTGCGCTAACTTCTCTATACAACTCCGTTTGTAATGAACAATGAGTCAAAACTATAGTATTTGTGAATACCTACACACTCACTCTATCAGATTCTGAGTTCGAGTCACGAGCCAGAATTGACAGATTTCCCTCTTTCACATATTTCCCAATTTAAAACCCATACTAACTATTGCTTAAAACACTTTCTGTCAAAACTGGAAGCATGAGGTCGCTCTCCTCGTCGAGCTCTGCATTCTGATGCCCTTCGACCTCTTTCAGGGTGATATTTCAGTCTAAGCTAGGGGGCAGCTTGTCAAGCATGGCCCCAGCTTAGCTCCTGCCCAGCGTGATAAGCTAGGGCGCAGCTTCCCGAACAAATGTTGGTTGAGTGCCTTCTGAAGTTCCGTTTCATCATATGGAATATCACGCACTATGACATTCACCCCCTCCAAACCTGCACATCCTCCGGTACCTGCCAACCTTTCCACTAGTCTCCAAGGTTCTCTAAATTACCATCGTCCTCCTCCTCGTCCTCTACGTCTTCTTCTGATACCAGATCTGCTTCTACATCCATCATATGATCTGACTCCAAAAATTCATTTAGCTCAATGGATTCTCCCCTTCTTCTAAACAACTTGATACGCTTACCAACAACAGGAAGTCTTAGAGGTGTACCATCGAGCTCCCGTAAAGAGTAAGTAGCATTCTGATGTACTTCTAAGACAACATACGGACCAAACCACCTCCTAGAAAATTTTCGAACCGTAGAGTGCTGATTCTCTAACGTACTGTCATACACCAAAACCCAATCTCCAGCATGTATGGGCTTCGGTTGGAGCCTGTGGGTCTTGTCAAACCTGTCCTGTTTCTGTCAACTTGTTCTTGAGACGGGCCTCTTGCAGTTTCTGTTGAGCCTCTATAAGATCCTCCTCTCTATGCTCCAACTGCCTGATTTGAAGTGCAAGAAGTTGTACATGATCCATTTCGTCCTCCCACGGTAAAGTAGCCCATGTAGGAAAGTCCTCCTCTGCTGGCATAATTGGTTTCTGACCCAGCATTAGTTCAATGGGCATGTACCGAGTAGTAGTGCAGTGAGTCGACGTGTCAGCCCATAGAGCAAAAGGGAGCAACCTAGGCCACTGTTTATGCCTACCATCGCATGCCTTTACCAGAGCTTGAACAATTGACGGATGTCCTCTCTTGCTCTAACCAATCCCTTCCGGATTCATAGCAGTAGTGAGTTTGAGTTTCACTCCGTGTTGGGTGAAGAACTCCTTCGCTTCCGTACCACGCAACTCTGCTCTGTCTGCACGCAATCTCCCTATAGATCCGTACCTACAGATAATATCTTCAAGAACAAACCTACATATCCCTTCTGTGGTCTTCGTCCTCAGAGCTCGTCCTTCCACAAAGTTGGAGAGGTCTTCTCGAGCCAACACCAAGTACCTCATACCTCATAACCCAAGAGGCATTGCTACCAAATCAAGAACCCATTGAAAATGGATACTAGGCGGATAGGTTGGCACCAGACCATCTCTGTAACGTACCTTTGAATAAAATTGACACTGCAGGCATGAACTTACAAAGTTCACCACATCTTGATAAAGTCCTCTCCACCAGTATCTCTCTTTCAACTTTGTGTAGGTAGCCCAAGCTCCTCGATGTCCGGCCCACAAGGTGTCATGAAACTCCTTCATCAATCGTTGCTTGGTCTGCAGATCATCTATAACTCGTAAAAGTGCTCCATCTCCTCTCTTTGGACGTTTCCAAAGATACCCATCTCGCAATAAGTAGTCATATGCCTTCCTCCTTACCTCTCTAAACTCTACATCACTCAAACCTTCTCGCATGTTTAAAGAACTCAGAAAGAATCCAATGTCACGTAACTTTCCCGTGTAGAACTCCTCTTTGAACGGCAGCGGCTCCAAGTTTGTAGACCGTCGATTAACCTGACACTGAGCATCCTTTCTCTCTTCTTCCTCAGCTTCTGAAAACATGACATCCTCATCTACAAATCGAGCCCTTGACAACATATCTGTGAGCACATTCTCCTTTCCTTTTATATGTTTCCGCTCTGGATTCAAACTTCTAATATAAGCAATCCAACGTAACATCGCTATGTCTGGCATGTTACAGTTGGATATCATGCCTAGTAGAGGTAGACAATCCGTTTCTAGGACTACATGAGCACCAATCAGAAACTCACAGTCTGTCTTCATCGCTGTCACCGCTCCCCACAACTCACGCTTTACCTGGGGATAATCTCGTTGCCTGTCCGTCAAGATTCTAGCTCCAAACCTAGAGGTAAGTCGCATACCATCCGCATCATCTTGACCTATCGCCCAACCAATCGCCTTTGGACTAGTATCTACTGTGACAATGACACGTCTCCCACACCTGTAGTCTACTCCTCTCAGAACAGATGGAGACTGTAGAGCCTCCTTCAGCCTATTCATAGCTTCTCGATGTACTGAGGTCCATACAAACCGCTTACCCTTCCTCAATAATGCATACAAAGGCTCAGCAACATGAGCATAATGAGGAATGGATAAACGATAAAATACACAAGCACCTAGAAAACGTCGAACTTCCGTGATATTCCTACAATCTGCTATCCTAGCTATGGCTTCAACCTTCTCCGGATTTGGTCGTCTTCCAAAAGCACCACACAAATGTCCAACCACTAAAATCTCAGACACACCAAACTTGGACTTAGCTCCTGACAGGGTGAGATGTACCTCCTCCAAACGAGTTAAGATACGTTCTACATCTCTGATATGATCTGCAACAAACCTCCTACATCCACTCGCAAGTACTGCTTCATCCTTGTCTTCAACCGCGCAACTTTTCGTAGGAATATCATCTAAAAATGAAATGGTAACATCAGGCACAAATTCCCTTAGTATCTTATGCATCGCATTCTGCATATAGGCCACCGAGTTCGTCACTCTTTGTGAAAGAGTACACATCCGCATCAATCCTAGGGCGTACGCATAGTAGTTAAATCTCTACTCTCCACAGCCAGTTGGAACTGATCATAACCAGAATATAGATCTTCTATCGAATAGATAGCTCTCCCTGCAAATGCCTCTGCTACCTCTTCGATCACAGGACCCGTCCTAAGGTTACGAATGATTACGTTATTCGCAGGCTGTAGGTCTTGAATAAAACGCAAAGCTCCTGACTTCTTGGGTACAGTGAACCACCTGCTAGAATATGGCCCCATAGACGGCTCAAGTATCCCCATCTGTACCTTCTCCTTCAACAACTCGATGAGCTTAGGCAACGAAGCATGAGGAACTGGGATCGGTTTCAGGTCCCAAGGCACATGAAGGATTGTGAATATAACCATAGGCGCTATAACCTTTGGGTCCACACAACCTATCTCCTCTGCTGAAAAAGATAATGTTTTACCATGCTTCACTATCATCTGTTCAAACACTGTCTTCTCGACCTCAGTCAAGAAATCACCCCCTCCTATCTGGAGCTCCTTCAATGTCTCCTCAGTAAACTGATGCCCTACTCGTCTATGATCACGCAATATAGACTCAGTCCCCACTAACTGTACTTGCTGCTGGGAGTTAACAGGTAGTTGAGCTGCTACCGGTCTTACCTTTCTCAGTACAGATTTGTACTTCGCATGGACATCTGCTTCTTGAGGGAGTGCACACCAACAACTTGCTTCTCTCCCTTCATTATTCTGCATCGGATGAGGAAGGAACTGCACGTTGTCGGAGTGTAATCCGTCTACCTAGGAAAGCGCCGGGCTTCTGGCTGTGGTTATTCACTCAAGAGGTTGGCTTTCAGGTCACAATAGGGCTATAAACACTCACACAGATGTGTAAGATCTAGTAATATACCCAGAAGGCGAAATTCAGGTCTAGCTGGCAGTAATAGGATTCGGCGGTGAACTTTGACACTCACGGAGAGGAAAACTATGAAGGTTTAGACCTCTAAACTTCCCTTACATGCAAATGAGGTACTACTGAACTCACAGACGAAATTTCAGCCTGAGATCAAATTCTGACACGGAGATATGAACAGAAAAGTTTTGAGCAAGAAAACTACGGCAATTTCTGGTACCTAGCTGGCTATTTCAACCTATAACAGGAGTTTGGCTCGATCAATTTCAAAGTTTCTTACAGGATTTGCAGTCTACAGGGTGCTGAACATCCCTGTGAAGTTGGGACTCCTGAATGTACACAGAACTGTAGATCTCCTCCTCTGAAGTCGCTGCTCTAGATTAAGAGCTTTTCAGACCCCCTCAGCTTCAGCGGCCGCCCTGAATTACTCAGTTGCTCAATCGATATGAAACTTTTTGTGAAATCGTAGCCCTGCTGGCGGAGAACACAACCTCGAAGTTTTGAAGCAATTTCCTCAAATCTGCTGCGAATGACACTGAAACCCCTAAATCCAACCAAAATGATTCAATTCTAGCACAATCCGAACTTCAATTGCTCATAACTCCGTCTTTATTGACTCAAATCGATCGAAATTTTCACTGGAAGTGCTTGGCATGACGAGACCTCTCTCCCTGTGCTCTCAGATTTCGAAGATCCCTCACCAAATGCTCGAACTCCACTCTAGAGATCTATTTCTAAATTTAGAGTTTAACAAAAGACAAAAATGGATCAATGGGAGTTCATAGCTCCACTTGGTTGTCCTTTAGTACCCTAAACCACGTGGCAACTTAGTTTTACTCACAGGCTACCACGTCAAGCCCCCTAGAGTGCCAGCATAAAACTTAAATTACTTAAAACGACACGTAGCCCCGAAAAATAACTTAAATCAGCTAGAAAGCGTGCATGGGCGACACGCAAATACAACCCATGAGCTTAAGCCCTAACAACATGGTAATCAACCTACTAAGACTCAAAATAGTGTTAACACCGTATGCAAAGGTGTCAAACATACACATAAACGACTAGAAGT
This sequence comes from Asterella californica, assembly GCA_036924285.1. Taxonomy (NCBI): domain Eukaryota; kingdom Viridiplantae; phylum Streptophyta; class Marchantiopsida; order Marchantiales; family Aytoniaceae; genus Asterella; species Asterella californica. The sequence goes on along the minus strand of JAYKYS010000022.1, from coordinate 2,161,992 downwards.
AATATAAGCTAACTTCTAGAACTACTAAACTCAAGCGTCGGAGTAGAAATATAACATGTAGCTGCCAAGTGGCGCGACATCCACCTCCTCTGAACCTGCACATCCTTCGGTATGTGCCATCCAGATCAAGACTCTTCAGCTTCGGCTTCAAACTCATCTTCAACCTGCATTGGGTCTTCAGCTTCATCCTCCGTAAACTCTGCAACGTTCTGGTCCTCCCCTCTCCTCCTAAAGAGCTTGATTCTCTTTCCTGCGACTGGTATCTTGAGCACTGCACCATCTAACTCTCTCAAGGAGTATGTGGCATTATCATAAACTTCTAACACCACATAAGGTCCAAACCATCTCTTGGAGAACTTCCTGATAGTGCTATGCTGATTATCAAGACTACTATCATAGACTAACACCCAATCACCTTCTTTAACTGGTTTGGGTCGTAATCTATGCGTTCTATCAAATCTGCCTTTGTTTCTCTCTCTAGCAGTCTTCAACCTTTCCACAGCTTTGGCAACATCCTCAGGTCTTCGTTCTAACTGCTGGATCCTTAATGCAAGAAGATCCTCCGTACTTCTACCATCTTCCCATGGCAAAACATTCCAAGTAGACACAACCTCCTCAATCGGCATCACAGGTTTCTGTCCTAGTATCAATTTTGCTGGCATGTAACCTGTAACGGTACTATGAGTTGTACGGTCTGCCCATAAAGCAAACGGTAGCAGTCTAGGCCATTCACGGATCTTACCCTTGCAAGCTTTTACCAAAGCTTTGATGATTGGCGGATGACCTCTTTCGCTCTTGCCATTCCCTTCAGGATTGTAAGCAGTGGTTAACGCCAACTTGATTCCCAATCGCTTGAAGAACTCAACTGCTTCTTGTGAATCCAGCTCACCCCTATCTGCAGTGATCTTTCCCACACACCCATATCTACAAATAACATCTTCAAGTAGAAAGCGGCAGACACTAGCAGTGGTCTTCGTCCTCAAGGCACGGCCTTCAACTTGGTTAGATAGATCTTCTCTAGCCAAGACTAGATACCTCATTTGTCCAAGTCCAAATGGCATAGTTACCAAATCAACTACCCATTTGTAATGAATGGCTAAAGGATAAGTAGGATGCAATCCATCACGATGACGTACGTTGGAATACATCTGGCAGGGTATACAAGATGAAACAAACTGTACTACATCCTTATACATACCCTTCCACCAATACTTCTCCTTCATCTTGGCAAATGTAGCCCAAACTCCTCTATGACCGGCCCATAAACTCTCATGGAACTCCTTGATCAGCTTCTGCTGCAATTCCAAGTCACATACCACTCGTTGCGGTATACCTCCTTGTAGCTTAGGGCGCTTCCATAGATGTCCTCCATGTAAAAAGTAACCATAAGCTATTCTACGGATCCTCTTGAAATCTGCATCAGACCAGCCTTCTTGCCTTTCCAGTGAACTCAAATAGCGTCCAAGATCCAACCACTCGCCATCATACATAGTTTCCTCAAAAAACTCCAACGAGGCTGCAAAACAGCTTCTATCTCTTCTAGCAAGAGCACTAGAATAGAACTCTGTTCCCACATCCTCCTGATCATCTATCATTTCTTTCTCATCGTAATACCTAGCCCTTGATAACATATCTGCCACAGGATTGTCTTTTCCTGCAATATGTCTAAACTCTGGGTTCAAGGACTTGATATATGCTATCCACCTCAACATGGCAATATCTGGAGTTGTACAGCTAGTGATCATTCCTAAGAGAGGTAAACAATCTGTCTCCACAACCACAGGTGCTCCTATCAAGTATTCCTTATCACTCTTCATCGCAGTAACTACTCCCCATAGCTCTCTCTTGACCTGAGGATAGTCTCTCTACCGTGAACTTAATACCTTAGCACCAAAACGCACCACATATCTATTTCCTTCCTGATCATCTTGTCCTATAGCCCATCCAATGCCAATAGGACTAGTATCAACAGTAAGGATAACAGATCTGCCCAACTCATATGTTACCTTCCGTAGAGTTGGTGGTGAAGACAACAGATCCTTCAACTTCTTCGCTTTGCTCCTCTTGCCACTGAAATCTCTGCCCCTTCCTCAGCAACTTGTACAACGGATCTGCTACATGTGCAAAGTGTGGAATCCATATATGATAAAACACACAGGCACCTAGAAATCTTCTCACCTCAGTAACCGATCCACACGTCTCCTTCATTCTTCGAATAGCATCAACCTTGTTTGGACAAGGTTTCCGACCATAAGACCCACATAGGTGTCCCACTATTAACACCTCCTGTTCTCCAAATACAGACTTTGCTCCTGATAAAGTCAAATGAACCTCCTCCAGTCGACTCAATATCTTATCACAGTCAGCTATATGGTCTGCAACAAACTTACGGCACCCCCTCTGATCCTTTACCTCATTCTTCTCCTCCTCAGCACACCCTTTGATCGGCACATCATCAAGGAATGGCATAGTTTTTTCAGGAATGAAATCCCTCAAAACTTTATTCATGCCATTCATCATATGTGCTACAGAATTCGTAGCACCTTGTGGCAAGGTGCACATCCTTAGTAACCCCAAAGGTGTCCTCATTGTAGTCAAGTCTCTACTCTCAGAGGATAACTGAAACTGATCGTAACCTGAATATAAGTCTCTCATTGAATAGATAGCACGACCAGCAAAAGCCTCTGCAAACTCGTCTACAATAGGTCCTATACCCATATTCCTGATAGTCACCTTGTTAACTGGCTGCATATCTTGAATGAATCTCAAAGCTCCACTCTTCTTCGGAACAGTAAACCATCTGCTAGAGTAGGGAGCTATAGATGGTTCCAAGATACCCATCCTAATCCTCTCATTGAGCAAGTCTATCAACTTTGGTAGATGAGCTCTAGGTACAGGGATAGGACGTAGATTCCAAGGCACATGCGGTATAGTAAAGATTACCATAGGTGCAACTACACTTGGATCTACACATCCTACCTCATGTGGCTCAAACGCAAACGCCTTACCATGCCTAGATAGCATCTCCCTGAAGCTCTTCTTCTCTTGCTTAGTAAGAAATCCATCACCTCCAATCCTCAGGTCCTTCAGTGTTGTTTCTGTAAACTGGTGCCCAATTCTTCTCGGTCCTCTAAGCGTCGGTTCTCGTGCAGCTTGCTCCATCTTCTGATTGTAATCGAGTGGTAAAGGCAAAGCCACTGGTTTGACTTTCTTTGCCACTGACTTGTACTTGGTCTCCACATACACCTCTTGCCGATCTATAAACTTATCAATTACATCATAAAGCTCCTTGGAGCTCACTCTCACCACTCTATCTACATCATCTATAGAACTTTCTACTATCGATTTCAACTCCCCTATAGTATCTACCAAATACTGCTCTTCAAACACTCCAGATACGTATTCATCTCTTGCTAACTCTCCATTATCCCACAAAGACTGCTGTACATACTTCACATGTTGCCTCTCAAACCTCTTCAGATTCTCAACCTTCCTATAACATACTGATCCACACGACGTCAATCCCAAGAAGCTAGTGGATAAAGCTTCTTGCTTTACTGGATCAGGCGAGAATACTATCTCTACTGTACCGTTGAAGTCTCGCTCTTCAATGGTACTCTGCCAAAACCCCTAGACTCTCTAAACTCCTGAGTAATCTTAGGCAGTGGACGGTCTCTCAAGCTATCACGATTCCTCTCATGTTCTGCAGCAACAGTCAAAAACTGAACAGCTCTTTTGCCGTCTCTACTACGTATCCTAGCATAGGCTGAACCATCATCCATAACTCGTGTCTCCATTCTAACAGCAGTAATGTAAGGCTGCCCTAGAATGATAGGATAGGTTGACATGTCTTGCACAAAGAAATTCTGAACATCACTGATGTCACCCACAGTTACCTTGATGTTGGGACAAGCACCATAGAGTTCTCCCCTCTGGTTGTTGGCAGCGCGGATAAGCCATCCGTGGTCAGTGTCTATGGGCCATCTCCCACGCTTGTACAGCTCCTTAGACATCAGATTAATCTCTGAGCCATGATCAATCAATGCCACCACAGGTTCCTCTAGATCTCCCAGCTTCACTAAGGTCTCTGTGGTTGCTCTCGCCCAATGGTTGTGAGAATAATGGCTCTTCTGCGATGCTTCCACCTCATCTTCAAACCTCACGTGCTGATCTGATCTTCCCTCTGATACTTGAGAGCAATAACCAGCAATCTCATCTTCCTCATCTTCCGACAGTTTGGTCCCTAGAGCGTTAAGCGTAGCTGCTTCACCCAAAATCTGACGTTTCCTCTTGATGATATCTATAATAACCTCATGGAACTCACGCTTTGCAATCCCAAGAATCTCACCCAAAGTAAACTCAACTTTCCCATTCAAGATACGGTTCTCTAACACCTGCTTCAAGTCTGTAGCAATCTCAATGTCAGATTGAAGTTTGTATGTAGGCATCTTACCCTTCTCCTTGCTTCTCTCCTTCTCCTTTGGTGTTGTAGATGGTAGATCCTCCATAGTCTCCTCCCGAGTAGGTGTTGTCTCCTGCCTTGCATCTGGTCTAGCCCTTTCACTCCTTGTAGCAGGTCGTTTGGCTGTAGAAGCCTCACCTGCATCCTCCCTCCTGCGTTTTTCTTCTAGTAGAGCTTCATGCTGACTTCTTGCAACATAAGCATGCACTGACATAGTATCCACAGGGTCATTCCATCCTGTAGTTTCTCTAATTGAGTTGCCAACCCTTCGTAGCACATCCTTGTCTAGCTCTGTTCTAGCTACAGACCGCACTACATCTGACCACAACCCAGTAGTCCCTTTCTCTCTCTCCATCTCCACTTTCACTCCACAGGTAGCAGCATTCACAAGAGAAACAGCATGTGATGCTGATATATCATTCACAAGTCTCTTCATACCACCCTTGCCAAAGTTGGTTCCCAGCATCATCCCAGTCTCTCTCAAATGGATCTTCCCATCTTTGAAGAAGATAAGATCCTTCCTCAATGCATCTGAAAACTCTCCACAATCTCTTCTTACATGGTCTAGGCTATCGCACCATATACAACGATGAACAAAGCCTTCCCTCATCTGAGGTCTCTGCATAGCAGGCTGTACATTCTGCTCCTTCTCTTCTAACCTAGTGAGCTTAAGCTTAAGCTCCTTCATACCCTTAATCAACTCATCAAGCGGTGAGTCTTCCTCTCTAGCAATTACCAAAGCAGGCTTAGTAGGCAACTGCTTGACAGGAATTATCAGAGGTGCTGCTTCACTTACCACCACCTTGTCCCTTCTTCTTTGTCTCTTGGTCAGCAAAGAGACAGCCTCCTCAACCTCCTTCCAATCAGTCTTCAATCCTCTCTCCTCACTCTTGTCTTCCAGCAACAGCTCAAGCTTCTCCTGAATAGTCACGTCCGCTGCTTGTAGGAAAAGCTCGGTCTTCTCAACCTCTAGTGTAAGCTTCTCTGTCCTAGAAAGCTGAGCATATTGACGATCAAACTCCCTTAACAACTCATTTACAGACAAACCTTTGTTAGGCTTCACCACCCACTCCAAGAATGTTCTCTTGGTCACCCTCTCTGAGTCTTCAGTGTAGTACTCCTCCTTCAAAGCTCGCATAAAGCTCTCCCAACTCTGTCCTTGCTGCTGCTTGAGCTCCTTCACACGCCCACGAATCTCAGGGACAACTGCAAGTTCAAAGTTCTCCACCATCTCCTTCTCAGGCACCTTGTTCACCTCCATCTCCCTAGCATAGTATCGCACATACTTGGAAATATCTGTACCCTTGAACTGGTCCATCTGGTGCACCACAGATTGCAACGCCTTGGTTGCTAACACCTCCTTCCTCTCTGTGCTCTGCTGCTGCTGCATGAACATGGAAAAAGCCTGAAACATCTTCATCGTAGCAGCATCAAACTGAATAGGTTGCTGAGCAGCAGCAGCACCTCCACTTGATGATCCTTGGTTGGCCATGATATCTGATCCTGTAACACTCTTAAGAAAACTCCCACCCTAGGTGTTTCACGTCGAGTTCACCAAAAGAGAGTATGTCGGAGTGTAATCCGTCTACCTAGGAAAGCGCCGGGCTTCTGGCTGTGGTTGTTCACTCAAGAGGTTGGCTTTCAGGTCACAATAGGGCTATAAACACTCACACAGATGTGTAAGATCTAGTAATATACCCAGAAGGTGAAATTCAGGTCTAGCTGGCAGTAATAGGATTCGGCGGTGAACTTTGACACTCACGGAGAGGAAAACTATGAAGGTTTAGACCTCTAAACTTCCCCTACATGCAAATGAGGTACTACTGAACTCACAGACGAAATTTCAGCCTGAGATCAAATTCTGACACGGAGATATGAACAGAAAAGTTTTGAGCAAGAAAACTACGGCAATTTCTGGTACCTAGCTGGCTATTTCAACCTATAACAGGAGTTTGGCTCGATCAATTTCAAAGTTTCTTACAGGATTTGCAGTCTACAGGGTGCTGAACATCCCTGTGAAGTTGGGACTCCTGAATGTACACAGAACTGTAGATCTCCTCCTCTGAAGTCGCTGCTCTAGATTAAGAGCTTTTCAGACCCCCTCAGCTTCAGCGGCCGCCCTGAATTACTCAGTTGCTCAATCGATATGAAACTTTTTGTGAAATCGTAGCCCTGCTGGCGGAGAACACAACCTCGAAGTTTGAAGCAATTTCCTCAAATCTGCTGCGAATGACACTGAAACCCCTAAATCCAACCAAAATGATTCAATTCTAGCACAATCCGAACTTCAATTGCTCATAACTCCGTCTTTATTGACTCAAATCGATCGAAATTTTCACTGGAAGTGCTTGGCATGACGAGACCTCTCTCCCTGTGCTCTCAGATTTCGAAGATCCCTCACCAAATGCTCGAACTCCACTCTAGAGCTCTGTTTCTAAATTTAGAGTTTAACAAAAGACAAAAATGGATCAATGGGAGTTCATAGCTCCACTTGGTTGTCCTTTAGTACCCTAAACCACGTGGCAACTTAGTTTTACTCACAGGCTACCACGTCAAGCCCCCTAGAGTGCCAGCATAAAACTTAAATTACTTAAAACGACACGTAGCCCCGAAAAATAACTTAAATCAGCTAGAAAGCGTGCATGGGCGACACGCAAATACAACCCATGAGCTTAAGCCCTAACAACATGGTAATCAACCTACTAAGACTCAAAATAGTGTTAACACCGTATGCAAAGGTGTCAAACATACATATAAACGACTAGAAGTAATATAAGCTAACTTCTAGAACTACTAAACTCAAGCGTCGGAGTAGAAATATAACATGTAGCTGCCAAGTGGCGCGACAACGTATGTAGCAATCTCCTCATATATGCGTCGAGAGTGCATAGAGATCACCGCCACACTATTTTTCCCTTCTACCAATCTACTCACGTTGTCTAACCAACCGACAACTGACTGTACAGACATAAACTCTTCAAACAAACTAGAAACCACTTCTTCTTCAGGTAGAACTCCTACACGCCACAACTCTGATATCTACTTCACCATCCATCTTTTTGTATTTTTCCTCATATCTTCAACTCTTGTAAATCGACTCCACCCATCTGTCTCAAACATCAGCAATCCAGACTGCCAACTCTGTACACTACATCTGTCTCCAGATCTTTGTACATGTCTCGTTTCTAACTCTGACGGGATCTCAACAGTAGGTTCTACACCCATGTCTTCCCGCTCTACAGGAGTGGAGTGCGAAAACCCTTACATCTCTTCGTCTGAGAATCTCTAAGGGTTTGTCGGTTCCGCTCATGTCTTGAGCGAACCATCAAAAACTGTACTGAGTATCTGTCATCAGGACTCTGAACTCTGGCATAATGAGACCCATCATTCATCACCTTTGTTTCCATTCGAACAGCGGTGATGTATGGTTGGCCCAGTATGACAGGATAGGAGGCAGACCACTGTACAAAGAAATGCTGATCGACCTCTACATCTCCAATCCTTACACGCATCTTGGGACAAGCTCCATACAACTCACCCTTTTGATTATTTGCAGCACGAAGTACCCAACCATGATTCCTTTCGATTGACCACTGCCCCCTCTCATACACCTCCTTGGAAATGATGTTGATCTCCGACCCGTGATCCACAAGTGCAAGTACTGGTTCAGAAAGTCTCCCAAGCCGAACCTACGTCTTTGTTGTCGCTCGCGCCTAGTGCTTCTCTTTGAAATCGCTGTCTGCTCTTGACCTATCCTCCTCAAACTCTTCATCTTCATTCTCAATAACAGCTGGATCAGCAACCCATACCTCATACTTATCACCTCTGAACTGATCAACACCAATAGCATCTACGGCTCCAATCATCTGACTACTTACTTGTTCAATCAATACCTGTCTCTTTCTCTTCATGATGTCTATTATCAACTCATGAAACTCTCTCTTTGCGATACCAAGCACTTCACGAAGAGTAAACTCAACTCTAGCATCCAAAATGCGTTGCTCCAGAACAACATGCAAGTCTGTTGCTGTTTCGATGTCTGCAGCTAGCTTGTAAGCTGGAGCTTTCCCTTTCTCTTGTGCTGTAAACCTCTTTCCCCGTACTCTATCTGTAGTAGTAGTCTCTTGTGATAAATCCTGTACACCTTCCATAGGATCTACTGCAGGTGGTGGAGCTATAGAGATAGAAGGTATATCCTCTGCAGCAGGAAATCTACCAGCTGGTACAGATGGTGATGGTTCCGCTGCTCTCCTTCTCGTAACCCTCCGACGGTCACTGTCCTCTGGTACTCCTGCATCTAAATCAGAAGCGTTCCGTCTTCTTTTGTCTTCGATCATGACAATTTGTTCATCACTCGTCTCTAAAAACGCTCGAATAGAAGTTGCATCTACTGGATCTCTCCATCCAGTAGCTCTCCTAATGCTTTCAGCACCTCTCTTCATCATTTCGACCGGAACCTCTTCTGCCTACTCAACCATAGTTGGATTAGAGCGCACCTCAACTCTCCCAGTATATACATCAGCCTCCGCAGAACCCGCTGTCATCGCTGTAGTATTCGCACCAATAAGTGCTGGAAGAGAACTCCTCATTCTTCCTCTTCCAAAATATGTGTTCAGAGGCTGCCCAGTGGCGGTTAGATACAATCTGTTGTCTGATAGTTGACTACGCCCTCTCGCAAGGCAACCGCCAAGTCTTGACAGTCTCCTCTGAGATGATCTGGGCTGTCGCACCAAATACATCTCCTGGTAAAGGTCCCTCCTACAGGTCGAGCACCTGGTGCAACGGGTCGTTGATCTCTCCTCAAGTCTGCCATCTCAATCCTCAAATCTCTCAACTGTTGAGTAAGTTCTTCTATCAAGTTATGTTGATTTCGGTTCTCAACATGTCGCTGCTGCTGTCTAGGTCCTCTCTGTGCTGGGATAGGTACTGCAGGCGCTTGAGGAACCACTTGAGGAACCACTATAGGTGCTTGAGGAATCACAATAGGTGCTTAGGTATTGCAGGAGGAGCTATAGAACATGAGGAGCTACAGGAACATGAGGAGCTACTCTCTGCTCTGACAAGGTCTCTAACTGCAGTACCATCTTACCACGACGTTGTCTAGCAAGGGTGGATACTGCTTCCTCCACTCTCCTCCAATCAGATGTAACTCCCCCTTCAGCTCCACGATCAGCCAACATAAAACAAAGTCTGTCCGCTGTGAACTCATCCAGATCCCCCAAGAACAACTCCGTCTTCCTAGCATCCAGCGTCAACCTCTCTAGACCAGAAAGCTGAGAGTACCTCTTCTCAAACTCACGAATTATCTCATTCAATCTCATGGAACGTCCAGGCTGACGCTCTATCCAGTCCATGAGAGTTCTTCTGGTGACTCTTTCAGAGTCCTCTTCTAGAAACTCTTCCCTCAGTGCACATTCAAACAAAGTCCACTCACTTAAATGTCTTCTCTGTAAATTTCTCACCTTCTCTCTCAATTCAGGGACAACAGTCAACTCAAAGCTTAGAATTACCTCCACTTCAGGTGCTCTGACCAACTCCATCTCACCCATATACTCCCGCAGGTACCTAGTAATGTCTCTTCCATCGAATCGCCCACATCGACCAACAATTGCTTGTAATGCTCTTGTGGACTTCTGCTCAACTCCCCCAATTGCAGGCTGCTGCTGAATCAAGGCAGCCAACGCCTGAAGAATCTGAGACGTGTCTACAGCAGGCTGTGCTGTTGCTGTTGGAACCACCGTAAGCCCTCCTTGAGAGCCAATTCCATCTTGACCAAGAGTCCCTTGAACAGGAGCACCTTGAGCAGCAGCTACACCTTGTACGGCAGCACTGTGATCCATCTTCTCCCTTGTATGCAAATCTCAACCTCAGCAACCTCAGCGATTAATCACCCCAAGATGACTCTCAGTGGAAGCACCAGATCTATGTCGAGGAGAGTCCTTCTCAGGAAGGGCGAGCCTTCTGGCTGTGATAATTCGTGAGGTAAGAGTAGAAATCGAATACCAAGACAGGAGCCAAGGCTGGTAGTACACAACGGCTGAAGTCACTCACATAGACTACTCTCTGATCATAGGTCACTTGCTATTCTTCTGATCAAGTCTCAGGAGACAGATCCATCTTCAGACACAGCAGATAAGAGAAACCTGAACTCACGATGCTTTATTTCTCTTCCAAACACACTCAATAGTCTTCCACATACATCAATTTACAACCCATCTCTACTCAGCGCCTTACGTTGATCGCCGCAGATGCCAAACAGCCAATTCCCACTCAACTAGTCTTCTCTCCAGCAGATTTCTCTCCAAAACCTACAACCTATGAAGATCTGAAACCCCAACGCCTTGTATCCTGTGGTGCCCACAAATTACAGGATTCACGAAATTTTGAAATTTTTAAGATTAATAACTTGTTTGTATAACTGAAGAAGCGTTGTTACTTAAGATTACGTCTTCCTTAGCAGGAAGACGATCTTACGAACTTTTTGTACTAAGAAGTTGACTTCTTCGGAAGACGACCGTCTTCTGGGAAGCGTCTTCTCGGCGGTGTCTTCGGAAGACGGAAGACGGCGGAAGACGGGAGATGACGGAAGACACGCATCTTCCAGAAGACGGCAATCGCGGAAGCTTAACCTGGTAAAAGAGTGGGTGTACCTACTAGGTAACACCAAGAAGGTAGGTAGGTCAGGTAGGTCATCTAGGGTCAAAACCCCTAAACTGCGGGGAAGATGCGCAGGAAGCGCATTAGCAGATTTCCAACTTCCCGCAACAGGAGCGTTTCTGGATTGAGAAGTTCGATTCGAGGGTGAGCTTTGAGTGAGGAGACAGCGAGGTGAAATCGAGTGAGGATTAGGATCGATTCGAAGCTAGCAAGAAGACAAGATCGAATTGCTGAAGCGCAGGAAGCATTAAGTGAAAGACGTTTTCTGTGAGCACCCGGAAGCTGACATTGGAGGATGACTGAAGTAGAATCGAAGGTGGAATTGAGGCGTAGCCAGAAGCTGACAGCGGAAGCAACCTTGTGGGGTCGCATTGGAGCTGGAACCCGAACCAGAAGCGCGCGGAAGATTGAAGATAGCTCGGGAAGTCAACAAAAGACAGTAGAGGTTCTTCCCATGTTCTCTTCCCTTCCCCACTGCTTCTCGCCTTTGTTGGTATCCCCCGCGCTTCCCCAGTGGTTTGCAGGCAGCCTGATCGATCGATTCTCCCATCCTCATTTTCCTATTGTGACATTGGACGCGGAAGCGCTGCCCAATTTCTGTCAAAACTCTTCTTGATTCTTCCCGAGTTCAATTCGAGCTTCCCCACCCATCGACCTCAAATTGACGATCCTAGCTATCAATTTCCCTACCCTACTATCCCTATACTCCCGAAACCTTGAACAGAAGACGCTTCAGAATATTGGAACATCTTCGGAAGACTGTCTTCGGAAGACTGTCTTCGGAAGACGCTTCAGTAGCTTGACTGTCTTCGGAAGTCGACTGTATCCAATTCGTATCAAGAGTGGATTTGTGTTGCTTTGGTGTTCAGAGAGGCTTGGTACGAATCTTGAGTGGTGTGGTGAGTTCTTTTGTTATTTCGAGAAGTTGGAAGTCGGGAACTAGACCTGTACCTCCCGGTCTTCCAAGCTTCTCAAATCCACATCTTCCTAGAGAGACTAGAAGACTGGAAGGGCTGACAAAATGCGCGAGAAAACGTGAGGGTCCATTTCGGATCTTTTCTATTCGACCCATAGCAGCCCATTCCTTCTTCTTCCCAAACTTAGGAGAGAGTCGTGAGAAGTCTTGCTGGAAGAATCTGGAGAGAATGGTCGAGGGTCATGTCTTCCAACCGAGCAGCAAGTTTCTTCTGAGTGTGTATGAGAGATGAGAAGTCAGAAGAACAGAGTGCAATTGTCTTGAGTCTGTTGTGAGGATAGATTGCGCGTAGGAAGAAGAAGACAGGTGAGACCAGTGAAGGAAAGCTTGACTTTGAGAGGTCTTCCGAGAAAGACATTGAATCAGAAACTGTCCCGGGTTTCTTCCCAGAGACCACTGTCACCGCAGGAGTCCGCAACCATCTTCTGAACCTGTTATGCACTCTACGTTTCGCGAATCTTGTATCTTCTGAAAGGAAGTAGGATGTAATGCAAGATGGGTTGTCTTCTTGGTAATCCATGCGAGGCCTTGCTTAGATAGAATTGGTTAGATATAGCTCGGAAGACGAGAGCTATCTAGGAAGTACTGTTAGAATCCCGGAAGACGGAGTAGTTGTCTTCTGGAAGACTAGTTTCGTCTTCTGAGAAGTAGAAGCTAGACTGTGGGCACTTGGGAAGGACTGAGCCTTCAGCTCACAGTAAGTGCATGTGGCTTAGTGCAACAAATCTTCCAATATGTCGATGCATCCTCGAGGGTTGGTGTTATCGACGACAGAGTTGGCCGAGGTCACACCCACGATTCCACAACTCGATGCATCCTCAAGGAGTTGGGTCTCGATTTCTTCCTATGGGATTGGAACCTCGCAGACCAGGGACTTCTGGAGGAGGTGTGAGCAGCGTTACCACTCCGCAACCGTGTACCTGCGAAGGCAGGAGTAGCTCGAGGAAGACCATCTTCCTGGACTGAAGATTGGTGGTGCAGGGCCTTCCACAGGTCAGAATCCGAGGACCGAGGGTATTGGCTCGAGAAGAAGATCCTACCCAGGGTCGTGAGTGAGTGGCATGTGCCTGGAAGCACAACTTGTCTCTTCGTGCAGGACATGCAGGGTAGGAATGGGTGGAAGATCGAATCTTACCAGGAGCCGAAGAAGCGACTTCTGGCGAAGCTATTTCTACATCTCTTTCCCAAGGGGAAAGCGCAGAAGACGAGGTACCTTGGAGATCAAGACGTGGAGTTCTTGGAAGCAGTGTGGGATGAAGGAGTGCCTGTCAACTGGGACGCATTCTTCCACATATATGTACAGACGGAGCTAGCGTACTTAGGTACCCCAGAGGACACTTGACACCTTGCCTCTGTTACTTGTACGTAGCCATGGGGGATCTCAGGGGAGATCAGTTGGTGAAGTATGAGCCAACAGGGCAACAGGAGACGAAGGAGGAGACCTCGAAAGACGAGCAGTAGCCGCAACTCCCCCTCCCACTCTGATGCCGCAGCTGAGGTCTGGCTCTCATCAGAAGACGCTTCTGGTGAGAGAAGATGACTCTAGTGGCTCGGAAGACGCCACACCTCCGAGGAAGATGGGTCCTAGAAGTGTACCTAGGAAGACCACCTCCCTCATTCATTCGGGATCGGAGTCTGACTCACCGGAGGAGTCCTTGAGCACCCGAGTTGAGCAGAAGACCGTTTTTGTCACACCAGGGAGTCTTCCGAAGACTCCAGAAGACAAGGGAAGAAGGGATACTCCTACTGCGATGCGGGGAAGCGTAGTGAAGAGGACCGCTTCTGCCATGGGGAGGAATCTTCCACCCCGGAAGATGAGAAGAGTAGCTTCTTTCCGTGCGCAGAAGATGAAGACCATAGTGATGGAAGAGGCATCCTTACCTCTGGAAGACAAGGTAGAGACCTCCGACCAAGTCGTGGAGATGAGCATGTCTTCCACAGGAAGACGACTGGAGGAGTTCAGTGCTTTCTTCCGATCCGAGATCCAGCCCGCCAGAAGAGAGCGAAGGTTCAGGAGAAGCCCTTGCAACCTGGATTCGGTCTGCGCACCTTGCTGCGACAGGAAGAAGACCAGAAGAAGACAGAGGCGCTGGAAGCTAGTCTCCGCACCACGGAGAAGCTCGCAGCGAAGTACAAGGTGGAAGCAGCCGCTTCTGTCAAGGAGCTGGTGCAGCTTCGGAAGAGCAACCAGGAGTTGCAGGCACGTGTACAGCAACGCGATCAGGAGGTTCTCCGAGTGCGGGAGAAGATCACCGTCCTCGCAGAGGAGAAGATGACTTGGACGACGCAGCGGGAAGCCGCAGAAGATGGAGTTGCAACTGAGAAGACGCAGCGGGAAGCAGCAAAAGCTCGTGCGCAAGAGATGCTAGCACAGTTCGGTGGAAGCGCTTCGGAAGAAGTTCAACTTCACCGCGGGTAGGAAGTTGCTTACCCTGGCTAGAGGATGGGACAACGAGTCCAAGACGATGTTGGTGGAATGCAGAGAGAGCATGTTCAGGTATTTGGATCGGCAGATAGAGGGAGTGAAAACACTCTATGGTCTTCTCTCGCTTCCGACACCCGCAACTGCATCTTCTCAAGCTCCAGCACCATCTATCTGGATCCGAATTGGAGAAGGAGGAGTTCGACCTCGCTGTGCACTTGGTGGTGACAGCGTTGGAAGCCGAGAAGACTCCGGAAGACGCTCCGAAAGACAAGATGTCTTCTGGAAGACAGGAAGACGAGCCGTCTTCCTAGGTATTCCGCGTGGAGGAAGCGACTTCCTCGGATCCCTATGAGGTCGCCATGGTCCCTAGTGCCGAGCTGATGCTCCAGAAGAGCGAGGAAGCACCGGTTGACTCCGTTTCCCAGAAGACGCTTCCGTCTTCCGAAGCAGAAGCAGAAGCAGAATCAGAAGCCGAAGCCGAAGCCGAGGAAGAAGCAGCAGCAGCGACAGCAGGGCCAACGAAGAGCGATGAGGAGGAAGGCACCTCAGTGACACCCGAGGTAACTGCAGGGCTTTCTAGCTTATCAGAAGTCGCGTTAGGAGCTCCGATAGGAGCAGATCAGGTAGAGGTTATCTCCGAGCAATCATAGTAGATAGTAATCGAAGTTGACATCTCCAAATTTAGTAGGATCGAACATGCTATCTTAAGGGTGGCAGTTTTTCAGTGTAAAATTAGTTAGGATACCATGTGGTAGCATAGGTACCGTAGGAGCAACAAGGTGGATGGCTAATTAGGAAGGGGAACCGCTTGCATGTGGGGTGGCAGCCTCCTGTCAGCGCCTCTCTCTCCCTGGTGGTCGCCTCCTCGGTTTTCTCATGGTAGCGGCATAAGTAGGATCGAAAGGTAGGATCGAAGGGTAGGAAATCAGAGCTCTGTAGGCTCTGCACACACACACATCGATTTGACGGTGCAGACGGAGAGCACACACAGACACATGATAGACATTACAGTGTACACTACACCCATTGTTGGAAACATACGAATAGTCTGGGAATACACAGAAGGGGTCTGCATGCTTGTTACCAGCAGTGGTTCAAAGATGTAGATAGAGGTAGTGGACAGTTTAGGAACAGGGAACGGCATCCTCGTGCAGTCCTGTTGACTAGACTGGTGTGTCGAGGAGTAGGCGCAGAAAGTAAAGGGAGTGAGCTTCCCAATGCCAATGTGACTTCTTCTTGGGGAATGGATTGTTGATTTGAGTGCAGAAGCTTTGTTCATGTCTTCTGGGTGGTGGGTTTCCTTGAATTCGCTCCCAATTGTGCATGGGAAGTGTTCTTCTTGAGTGGCGGTGACTGTCAGCAGTTGTGGAAGTGTAGCTTGGCTCGTCCAGTAGAGCACTTAGGATCTACGTACAGACTGTCTTATGGGTAAGGGATCCCAGAAGACAGAGTAGTCGGAGCAACGAAGAGAAGAAGAAAGAAGCCTTCTTCCCGCAACAGAAGACGACATCCTCGAGTGGAAGACGGTGCCACTGTACTCACATTTGTTGTCTTCCTCCCCAAACTATTACAAGCAGGGATGGCTTGTTAGTCAAGATCCGGACTAGAAGCCTGTCGGAATCTTAATTTCCTCTTTTCATCTTGTTTTCCTCTTGTTTCGATTTTCTCTTCTTCCCCATCTTCTCCCATCTTCCCCATCTTCTTACCTTCTTCTAGTGAGCTTCCGAGACTTCTATTGAGCTTCTGTGAAGGTGAATGTCGTTGTAGTGCTGCAAGAAGACTATTTTCGTAGGCAGAAGCATGGGAAGGCTACAGGGGGCATACGCCCTGTGATTAATCTAACCCGTTGGAATGTGAGAGTGAGTAAGATGTAACAGCCGTTGCTA
This sequence comes from Asterella californica, assembly GCA_036924285.1. Classification (NCBI taxonomy): domain Eukaryota; kingdom Viridiplantae; phylum Streptophyta; class Marchantiopsida; order Marchantiales; family Aytoniaceae; genus Asterella; species Asterella californica. Next base: position 2,145,586 of record JAYKYS010000022.1, on the reverse strand, counting down.
GTCGACTTGTGCGAAGCAGGAGCAGTCTTTTTGGAGGTGTGAGAAGCCGAGTTGAACCTCCAGAAGCCGAGAATTACTTCGGGAAGACGGTATTGAGAAGACCGGAAGAAGCAACCTGGAAGCAAGAAGATCGTCTTCCCGAGCTTCTCTGTGAATAGTTGTGTGATATTGTAGTTAGTAGTTGTTTATTTAGGTCCAGTGCACCTTTTGGCGTATCTGGAAGACGCGTGGTTTTGTGAGAAGACGAGATTTCTAGGCAAAACCCGTGTGTTTGTGTGTTTGAACAGATCTTAGAACTGAGCAGCGTTACTTGTGCAAATCCTCTGTGGGAACGATATCTTGTATACTAAATGGGCAAAAGGAGTAATCCTGCGACACTACATATAGTGAGCACCATTTTTGGCACCGCTGCCAGAGATTTCAAACGGATCTCTCTCAATAAAACAACCTCCTGTCCGTTCAGAAGGTAGTTCTGACCCCAAATTGTATAATAGATAAAGTTCCCGCTCCCTAACACTTGTCCGCCTCAGTTCTGTCAGAAAAATTGATCTCTCCCAGCCTCCAAGCTTCTCCTGCACTTCCCTGATCCTAAATCCCTAATTCCCTTCCTTCCGCTTCAGCTCTCAGCTCTCAGTCCAAAAAATCACTTGAAATTCCTCCTATCCCAAGCCGCCGCAGGTATTTAACCTAAAAGTTAAGGCCCCAGCTTAAGCTGCCCCCCCTGCTGTCCTTATAAGTGCACTCACTTATCAGAAGCAGTGCCTTAGCTTAAGCTGCCCCCCTGCTACCCTTATGCGTACAGAGCTTTATTTACAAAGTTGACCCCTTTTTAATACAAGTTTCACAGTTGTCTCCACATACTCTACCCCTTCACTAATAAAGGTTCTCATAGCCTCATTCCTCATCGCAAGCTGACTCGATGGTTATTTAACTAATTAACAAAAGTTTCACGTGCTCTTGATACCATCTTGAATATACTACAAGCCATCCAATGTAGGCCGAAGCCCCAACGCTTATGAGGCTGCCCCACAGGACTTACAGCCCCTTCATATACGCACCAGGTATCTCCTATAGTATATTCAGGATGGCATGCGAAGGCTTAGGCCAGGAAGCCCACGATTAAGGGAGATATCGGTCTCCCGCCCCTAGATATGTAAGACGTGGCTGCATATCCAACATAGACTCCCTTCCAGGAGGCCAACATGCCGGAATAAGAACCAGAGACCAGGAGGGATTGATCCTGAGACCACTTCCCTCCTAGGCAGGCGCCCTATCACTGGGATGGCCTTTGGTTCCGTTCAAGAAGGGAAAATTTTTGGTACATATGTTTTCCTGAGGAAATTTTTCTGTAAAGTCTTTACTAGCCTTTCTTGCGCTAACTTCTCTATACAACTCCGTTTTTAATGAACAAGGAGTCAAAACTATAGTATTTGTGAACACCTACACACTCACTCTATCAGATTCTGAGTTCGAGTCACGAGCCAGAATCGACGGATTTCTCTCTTTCGCATATTTCTCAGTTTAAAACCCGTACTAACTATTGCTTAAAACACTTTCTGTCAAAACTGGAAGCATGAGTTCTCCTCATCGAGCTCTGTGTGGTGCCCACAAATTACAGGATTCACAAATTTTTGAAATTTTTGAGATTAATAACTTAATTGTATAATTGAAGAAGCGTTGTTACGTAAGATTACGACTTCCTTAGCAGGAAGATGATCTTAAGGGCTGTTTGAAATAAGAAGTTGACTTCTTCGGAAGACGACTGTCTTCGGTAGAGCGTCTTCTCGGTGGTGTCTTCGGAAGACGGAAGACGGCGGAAGACACGCATCTTCCGGAAGATGGCAACCATGGGAGCTTAACCACGTAAGGAGTAGGTGCACCTACCAGGTAGCACCGAATCGGTTAGGTAGGTCAGGAGGGTCAAAACCCCTAAACTGCGGGGGAGATGCGCAGGAAGCGCATTAGCACAGAAATCTACCTGCTTCCCGCATCAAGAGATTGAAGACCGAGAAGATCGATTCAGGCAGCGAGTTGATTTGAGTGAGAAAATCAGCGAGTAAAATCGAGTGAAGTTTGGATCGATTAGACGCTAGGAGAAAGGCAAAGTCGAATTGTTGAGCGCAGAAGAGTGTCGAGCTGAAGACGGTTTTCCGGACGCCGGACACTGGTGGTCGATCATGTACAGAGACACTTTTCAGGAGATCAGGAAATGTGATGCGTGCCAGAGGGTGGGAAGACCAACAGCTACTACTAGGTGGCCTCTTACTCCTATTCTTCCGCTTGCTCCTTTTGAAAATTGGGGAATCGACTTTGTTGGGTCTATCGCCCCGGTGGCTAGAACACGAGCACGGTATATTCTGATAGCTACCGACTATGCTATCAATGAACAAAGCATATGAACAAAGATCATATGCTAGAAGGTGGATTGAGCGTGGCCAGCCCCGACGCGATAGCCACTTGCACCTCATCAGTGCCAAGAAGCCGAAAGGAGATGTTGGATCGACGAAACCCTGTTGTGGACAAGAAGACGATGGATGTAAGAAAAAAGAACCTGAAGAGGTTGTAGAACATTTTTTTCATATTTAATTCATTTTAGGTGAGAAAAGTCAGTCTAGCTTGCCTGAGGTAGGTCCTACTTTCTGTTATTGTGATGGTTGTGTCCCGTTTCCATGTTCTCCCAAGTTCACACTAGAATGTTGGAAGCAACATCTTTGTATATCGATTGTGTATTTGCTAGCTGTCAAGAGGATTCCTTCTCTTGTCTCATGGAAGCAAGTGGGTTCATGTTCATCTGAGTATGTCAGAGTGGACTGTGGGAGCACTCACTTTGTTTCCCCTGTAAAGCTGTTACGCCGCAGTTATTTCCAGTATCCAGTCCCTTGCATGACATTTTCTTGTGTAGTTGGTTTCAAGTAGTAGATAGAAGTTCTGTGTTCCCAATCGAAAGGGCAGGTTGCAGCACGAGGGGCAGTAGACGTTGAAATCTGAAAGAGAGGAAACACCGCTCTGTTTCATACTCGTCTGTATGAGTCGAGATTCCGAGTAACGTTGGTCATGTAGGCATTTCCTGGAGAGAGTTTGTAGGTCAGTTGTTCGGCTCAATGTGGGTGAGGAAGAACCTTGTGAATCCCAAGTGTTCAGCGCTGTTTGGAGAGCCCAGCACGTTATGTGAGACAGTCCCTCCATCAGAAGTACTGCCGTATTAGCGAATTTGCCTATGTAGAAGCGATTAGTTAATATCTATTGCAGCTACCTGGGATGCATGTGGAACTGAATATTGTAAATTAACATGGAAGCCGAAACTCCGAAGAGGAAGGTCTATTTGTGTGTGTGTTGTGTCATGGAAAAACCTGAGCGAAAACCTGTGTCGAAGGAACAGCTCAATAACATGAATCTCGGGATATGTGGGGTACACTGAGCGTCATTCCTCCTCTCTGTAAGCCCTCACAGATGCACCGTTTTCACTTTCCTGCCGCCCCTTACAGAGCGAAGTCACTCTGGAGCCTTAAGAAATTAAACAGCAAACTGGTACCTCCGGTCAGTTATGGACGTATCATCGTACAGTCCATTTTTCTGAAGGTGCGTTTCCTTTATAGCCGGTACATATGCTGCACATATGGCATCAGTAGGTGATCATTCATTGTATTCATACGAGGATTGTCCATCCGACTTAGTTAGATTAAGCCAAGCCAAAAGCTTCTGTCTTAAAGTTATATATATAGATTGGAATTGTTGATTCGTACCCATTAGGGCACTCCATGTGAAAAGTAGAAGATGGTTCAACACAATGCGAAAATCTAGCAAATAAATAGTTCAAACAATGGAGTGAATTTTTGTCCAATGCCATCTTACGTATAGAATAAGCCAGTAAAAGCGACGAATTGGATACCAAACAGATGGAAAGAGCCCATCAACCTGAACAAGTGCAAGTGAAGAGCTCAAATTTGAGTTTATACATGATAAATTTCATTCAAAAGCATCAAGAAAATAAAAAATACATAAACTTGTATAAGGGGTTCAGTTTCTTGATTTCATGAAAGCAAACTCGCAAAAGAGGATTGTTTGCTACCAGAATGGGGCACCGAGTTCAAGCGTTATTACAAATTGTTCTTTGAGTATATTGTTCTAAAGTTTTAAATTGTTCTGATTGTTTTAAACTTCCATCATATCCAAAGCAAAAGCGTAATAAAACAAATTTTGAATCAAAGTAAAAAGTTTAGAACTTAAATGGCTTTAAAATTTAACGTTCAAGTAAAAACTCTTCTAGTAGTTTGAAGACTAGCATAAAATCATAGTAACCTAGAGTAAACTGACCAATGCAACTAGAGTGTTGTTTTAATCCTACATGTGGTCAAGTTATCATTCCGGTCACTGGCTGTAGTTGGCCTAAGCACTCCAATTTCAAACGGGTTCAGAATCTGTTTTACCTGAAAAACATTTTATGTAAAATCAAGCAACTATGTCAAAATTTACTTTCCGGTGTTAGACCGAACTGGGATGGATTCCTTGGCTTGTGGTATTTTTAACGGTCGTGTGCGTAGCCTTACTTGCTGTCATTCATCGGAGACCCTAAAGACTCACGAGCAAACTACTGCAAAGAGTGGTGAAATCGATTTCATGTAAGAGTGCAAAAGCTCGACAAGCGATTGTCAAAGAGTCATTCACTCCTCTCCTCTTAGCAGAAATTCATATGTCTCCAGTTTCAGTCTTTGTCAAGGAGTGTAGATTCAAAAGTTTCGAACAATGTGCAATATTATTTTTACTAACATAGATTTTATTGCATTTACAGACATAGATTGATCTCGAGAAATGATAAGTAAAATTATCGTAGAAACAAGTAAAACTTTTTATTGAAATTATGAAAATCCCTTACAACCAACGGTGGAATAGTCTAGTAAACTAGATTATGCTTTCCCTAGCAATTTACTTGACCACAACCCTCTTAAGATCGTTCTACTTGATCTTCACTGGTAACAGCAGGTTTAATAGATCAACATGTTATTTCAATGTGAATCATTCATGCGAACAACAGATCACCGTTAGTCTGACATGAGAGTTTTCGTATGGAAAGTTTGGTTAGAAGTGTTTTTACAGTCTCTTACTTGTTCTATGTTTAGCAGAAGCAAGAAGCTCACTCCCTCGAGCAGTAGGTTTACATGCGTAAGTCACCTTTGGATAATGACTTAGGATCGTAAAGCATGCCATCAATGGATAAGGTATTCTACGATGTAACCCCCGTGGTCAGAGGTTTATTCTTATGTTGTCTGATAGAAATTTCTCCAATGTGATGTCTAGTTATGACAATAAACTTGTTAAACCTAGTATTGTCCATCAAGGTCACATTAATCAAGTCTTAAATCCAACAAAAATATCAAGGGTGCGGTAAAGTAAATTTCGGTGCTTTTCATCAACAATTAGGGAATAAGAACATCATGTATATGGTCCGAGTACAGTAATGATGGTATGAACAAGTGAGAGATAACTTTGGAAGCAATAGCAACACTTGTACACTACATAGTAATCTCCCGTTTAACAAAAGACGGGTCCCTCTTTCCCTTGTAGGTTTGATGGGGTCTTCCCATCACTTGGTTATTCACTGTGTCGCATTCTCGTATAGCTACAGTTCCTCGGACAGCTGGAATACTGGGACTGAACCATTCTTATGTCCAATACGAGATTGTCGTTGTGACAGTCCACGTGTCTCCTTCCATGCACGAAGAGAACTGACCAGAGACACAGAACTACAGATAAGAACCGTTGGAACTTGACAAGGATCCCTCACTCAGTCGATTTAGGTCCAGGATTCTAGGGCTCCAGGGTCCAAGCCCGGTATCACTCCCTGAGCACCATTGACTTCGGTCAAAGGGTCGGCGGCCGGGGGATTGACGAGCACGGCACGCCGAGAGCTGCTAAGAACCATAAGATAAAAGAGTTCTAAAACATATTATAAGATCCATTGACGTTCCTAAGCGTCCATAAATGAAATCATGAGGATCATCATTGTGGCTGGATTCATGTGTGAAGATTGACAACAAGTTTAATCATTTTATCACTAGGAGATCAGTGCTTGCCAAAGTGAAGAAACAAGATTGTTTAACAGGAAGAACCCTAACCTCCATAGTTTGTCAAATATAACTTTGTATAGAATTGTTCAATCTCCACGAGTAACCGTTTGAGTTGACAGTACCGTTTCTTCTCAAAATTCTTATTAATGTTTCTGAAACTTGAATATAAACGTCCTTACTACCAAAAGGAGTACGGAGCAACTTAAAAATGCTTGAGGCATTTTTCTACTGGTGCTTTTAGAAGATGCTCCCAAAAAGCACCCATGGCCTCTTGCCGAAGATGTTATGCAACCAAATTGGCTAGTTTGAGTGACTTCTTCTTTTTAGAGTGTTATTATGGAGTAATAATCAATACAATATTTTAATATAAATATAAATATAATAAGTATGTTTATGAGATCGTGAGATTCTGTTTTGTAATCTTATGATCTGATGCATAATCTCACGCTCTCCTCAGATCCAAACAATGTGGAAGTTAAAGAAATAAAAAATGTCTCAGTGCTTAACGTATAAATACTTCAACTATATTTGTGCATTACTCTATGTAATGCAATCTTTGTCGAGCATTACGTCTGTTTCAGATCTCTATGTTGATTGTGACTATCAAAAGAGGTAATATATTCTTAAGAGTGCATTACCCTATATATAACCGTCTCTCGTGGAGTAAAAATATTTAACAAAGATTTTGACACTCTATATTACATAATAGAGAATGTTAAAGTTAAAAAAAGATTCTTTAATGAAAAAAGGAGCAAAAGAATTATATATCAAAGGATAACTTTATATAGAAATTTAAATCTCTAAAAGCTATCTTTGTGAATTGGCAAGACAATTTCATGTTCAAATTTCTTATGCTTCTGAAACTTTGAATAACTCCCCTGAGTATTGGTTTTCTCCACCGCCAAAATAGAATGAAAAGCAATTAAGAAACGTCCTTGCATTCCTAACCAGTCATCATTCTCCCACCATAATTAGTAAAGATTATAGCTTTGGACACCTCTAATGCAAAGGTCTTTACTCTTTAGAATCTCTACAATGTGGAAATTTATTTGTCTAAGAGCATCTCCATTGCATGTCTGTAAAATCTCCTCTAACCAGTTAGGGAGCCAGTTAGGGAAACCTTCCCACCGTTGATCTTTATACTAGTTTTTAATTCACGAATTTCCTAAAAGCTATCCCATCTCCCTAACTTCAAAATTACAATAAAAACCCTTTAACCTCATATCAAATCATTTGATGAATAGTTTTTAGTAATTTTGAAAAGGTTTGAGTTTCTCATATTCTTTAGAGATCCATTTAAAGAGTGCGTTGGGAAAATTCTTCCTTTGGAGCTGTCGTGCGCATACACATTGCTACATAACGTACATCATTGTCAAAGGTAAATCACACAAACAATACATGGACGATGTCATACACACACACAAGTGTACCAAGTGTACCACAATAGATAAATGATATGTACTCACTCCACCATGCCAACAAGCACTAGACAATCACTAAAGTTGAGTCAAATCCACTCTGTGCTCGTAGAGAATCCAGATTGCACTCACCAAAGACTACCGACCATAGCCAAGAGCTTGAAGGCTCAACTTGAAGAACTAAGGCTTCCAATCCTTAAGTGCGAAATATACCTCTAATGGACACTCTGATCAACTTGACCTAACGGCATTAACGGTCTTATCGAGATTCGTCACTTCGCACTCGGTCAACCTAGCCGAGTTGCCAAACTGACGTGACAGAGATAAAAATCTTTTCACTCTTCATCTGTAAAATAGAGATAATAAGGTCTTTGTCTCTATACGAGATGCTTTAACACTTTGTTTATGAAAGTATTCCTAGTAGGTGGTACTGTAAAGATCTATGACGTGACCTTTTAAACTGATCGAGACTAGATTCCTTAACTTATAGCTCAACATTACACAATCTTTGAATCCAAGAGACGCTCGACAAGTAAACTGTATCACTCTAAGGATGTTCTAGTTCTACTCCAGAGAAGTTTAACGATGAATGTATGAAAACCTCTTTAATAGACTTATTCTCGATAAATGTTGAACATGTCTATAAAGTGTTATCTTCCTTGACCAGTTGTATGACTGGAAGTGGTCATACAACTGGTCTTGTGGATGTGAACAAAATAATATATTGTGTGAGCAAAACAAGTGTAATTAGTACAATTAGTATGATGCAGAAGATGAAGCCTTGTTACCAAACAAAATCAGATATATTGTTTTGCCAGCACGGCAAATGACACGTGACACTAAGAAGCCAACATCTCGAAATTTATCTTTGGACGGATGGATATACACATCATCTGTTCTTCTCTTGCCAACGATCATGGACTTGGTATAACAAGTCACAATCCACTTGGAACAAGAAAATATAAAATAATCTATTCGCCAGTTACCTGCAAATAAACCATCTAAGCCTTAGTCTCTTTGCATCTATTCGTGGTTTATTTTTGACAGACGGTCGATCTTTTCTCTCTACTTGATTGTCTAGGTTTGAGAAATTGAGAGACCATTGTTTAGACTCAGTTTAGATTCAAGTTGTTAATATATCATTGTTGAGATTTGAGAAGATACGAACCTGTTTGATTGCTAATAAATATGTTAATATTCAGAAAATACTTACATGGTTGTCATGAGCCCCTGGAAGGTAATGGTTTATATGATAAACCACTCCCTCCAGAGGTTTATAGATCATCTGCAGCGGAATATTAGACAAGATATGATAAACTTTGATTGGTGATAAATCATGATTTATATGTTAATGTGATAAACCATGAACTTAAACAATATTTCTAGAAACGCAATTCAATGGTTAGATCTTCTCCTAAAACAATCAAGACTTTATATTTTTTTAATCCTTTCAACTAGGAGAACAATTGTCATAGTCATGCATCCTAGTTCAATCTCAGAGAATGGTTTTGGACTAAAAAACCACCTCCTTCTCGTGACTTATGCTATGCATATTCTGTGCCTAAGTCAAATCAAACTGGATAGGGATGGACCAAGAACTGGTTTGTAGCTTGAATGCATATGGACTTGTGAATTTCTGAACTCTTGTGTCATGTAGAAATGGGGCGTCTTAGCTAGTGTTCATTTATTATGACACCTATTATAAGTATACGCTGCTTTAAGTATATGCACTGATCTAGTACCTTATAGCAAACGCTTGAGCAAGATTTCACATCACTCGTGTTGCACATTCGCCTTACCAAGCTCCACTCTTTATAACACAATTCTTGTACACTCCGGTGGTCGATTCTTTCACGCAGTTTTAGACTCATTTTCTTCTGGGAATCTGGATCTGAAAATGTATTTGACCTCTAATCGTTAAACTTTTTGAGCATTTCCACTGGGCATTTCTAGTACATTTAAACAACATAATAAGAGTCAAATTTCTTTTCTGTGTTGAGTACGATGTTCGGTTAAGTAAACCCAATGACAAAGAATACTAGATTAGACAAAAATTAAAATTAAATTGTTGAAACATAAACAAGAAGTCTCATTTGCAGTGGAATTGTGTATTTATGCGTTAGAGATTTAGATCTTTTTTGTTTCTTTTCTGGGTTTAATAGGGACTTACTATCTCTTCCTCCTTAACTACATAATAAAACTACGAAATATACCACACACACAATATTCTTTTTGCTTTTCGGTTTAACCATCTATGTATAATTATTCTAACGCACATTAAACACCAGGCTTGCTAATTATTCAAAGTAAATTTAAACATAACATGAAAAATAGTGACCAAAAATATTTTTCTTAGAAGCTTTCCACAAAGAGTGTTTGCAATGCACACCAAAAGTGATTTCTGCTAATTTTCAAACTTTCATCATTCTTCTTCCGTCTTCCACATTTAAACAGAGTGAAAGACATGTTACTATTGAGAGTTAATAATCTTGAAAAGTATTCTCACTTCGAACTCCTAATATTTTCATTTTTTAAACTCCGTAATACGAAGACGTCTCAGACCCCACCCCATATAAACACGAAATTAAGCGTTGAAAAACATACGTTGCAAAGTTGTTGGATCATATTAGAACAAACACAAAGTGGACAAATATTCGACTGGAAAGTTTCGAACTGCTATGAATAGAAGAAACTCACAAGAAGATATCACTTTAGTAATTTTTACGTACTTCTTCAAGTAAAGTGGATCGGTCACGAGAAATCCTCATAAAATCGCATATAAGGACGATGAGAATGATTCACGACATAGCTTTTGAAATGCTACACTTCTCGACAAGCTAATGGAGAAGAACTTCGTTTGTGGATCCTTCAGACTTCACATGCGCTTGGTCTTATTTATGCAATGATCATCATGAATAAACTACATAAGGTCGATTGATTCTTTTAGATTCGAGTCATGTCGATGTGCCTCGTCTGTTAGACGTAGTAAAAGTTTAGATCTATTAAATCTTGATCATGAAAGACTACTTACTATCTCACGACTGCTGTTCAACAATTCCTCTCTCATTCCTCTTCCCTTTACGGGTTGGAACCATACTCCATATACATCTATTGTAACAAATTTTTGTTTTATTAATGTAAAAAAACCTAAACAATTATAATTTATTTACGTTTTTAAACTCCGTAATACGAAGACGTCTCAGACCCCACCCCATATAAACACGAAATTAAGCGTTGAAAAACATACGTTGCAAAGTTGTTGGATCATATTAGAACAAACACAAAGTGGACAAATATTCGACTGGAAAGTTTCGAACTGCTATGAATAGAAGAAACTCACAAGAAGATATCACTTTAGTAATTTTTACGTACTTCTTCAAGTAAAGTGGATCGATCACGAGAAATCCTCATAAAATCGCATATAAGGACGATGAGAATGATTCACGACATAGCTTTTGAAATGCTACACTTCTCGACAAGCTAATGGAGAAGAACTTCGTTTGTGGATCCTTCAGACTTCACATGCGCTTGGTCTTATTTATGCAATGATCATCATGAATAAACTACATAAGGTCGATTGATTCTTTTAGATTCGAGTCATGTCGATGTGCCTCGTCTGTTAGACGTAGTAAAAGTTTAGATCTATTAAATCTTGATCATGAAAGACTACTTACTATCTCACGACTGCTGTTCAACAATTCCTCTCTCATTCCTCTTCCCTTTACGGGTTGGAACCATACTCCATATACATCTATTGTAACAAATTTTTGTTTTATTAATGTAAAAAAACTAAACAATTATAATTTATTTACGTTAACCCTAATGGCTACTCAGATTCACCAGATGGGTGCATTTTTACCCATAACTTTCATTTTTAAACATCATCTTCTTGTCTTTTAGCTCATGTCTATCATCTACTTCTGACGTCCACCTTCGTCCAGATGACTGAAGTGGACTTCACCGGTGTTGCCTACATGGGCCTGCGGCTTACGGCTGCACGGTTATATGCGCCTCTCACTACGGCCCGCACACAACCTCCATAAGACTTTGGACGCCTTCAGCGAAGTCTCTAGCAGATCACAGCCGCTTACATCTAGGTGCTCCAACCTACTTAAATTTTCAAATGTCTCCGGACCTCCCTCAAGCGTTGCACACGAAAGTATTTCTAAATGTTTCAACCACTCTAAGTCCCCAAATGTCTCCGGTAATCTTTTCAATACGTGACAAGAGCTAATCGCCAAATGCTCCAACTTACTCAAACTTCCAAATGTCTCCGGTAATCTTTCCAGTACATGTGACCATGTAATCTCCAAATGCTTCAACGCCCTCAAGTTTCCGAATGTCTCCGGTAATCTTTCTAGTACAAGACATACATGAATCTCCAGATGCTCCAACTTACTCAAGTTTCCAAATGTCTCCGGTAATTCCTTTAGTACAACACACCCACGAATCTCTAGATGTTCCAACCTAGTCAAGTTTCCAAATGTGTCCGGTAATCTTTCTAATACAAAACACCCACCAATCTCCAAATGCTCCACCCTACTCAAGCTTCCAAATGTTTCTGGTAATCTTTTCAGCGCATCACACCAGTTAATCTCCAAATGCTGTAACCATCTCAAGTCTCCAAATCTCTCCGGTAATTTTTCCAACATAGGACACCCATTAATCTCTAAATGCTCCAACTTACTCAAGTTTCCAAATGTCTCCGGTAATCTTCTCAGTACACGACACCAACTAATCTTCAAACGCTCCAACCTACTCAAGTCTCCAAATGTCTCCGGTAATTTTTCTAATTCAAAACATCCATTAATCTTCAAACGCTTTAACTTACTCAAGTTTCCAAATGTCTCTGGTAATCTTTTCAATATAGAACACCCACTGATCTCCAAACGCTCCAACCTCTTCAAGTTTCCAAATGTCTCTGGCAAACTTTCCAGTATAGAACACCCACTAATCTCCAAATGCACCAACCCACTCAAGTTTTCAAATGTTTCCGGTAATCTTTCCAGTATAGAACATCCACTAATCTCCAAACGTTCCAACCAACTCAAGTTTCCAAGTGTCTCTGGTAATCTTTCTAGCATAGAACACCCACTAATCTCCAAACGCTCCAACCTCTTCAAGTCTTCAAATGTCTTCGGAAATCTTTTCAGCATAGGACATGCACTAATCTCCAAATGCACCAACCAACCCAAGTTTCCAAATGTCTCCGGAAGCCTTTCCAATCTTCCACACGAATATATTTTTAAATGTCGCAAGCTGCTTAAGCTCCCAAATGCATCTGACAGGCAAACTAACCCTGAGGATTTTATAATCAATCGTTTTAATCTGGACAAATATCCACATGCTTGTGGCGAAAGGATGTCTAGGGAACATCATCTTCCCTGTCTAGTATCAAAACAACCAACGACTTGCAAACTGAAGCCTCCAAAGCAAGTTTGAGATTTGGTTTGGAACCCTCCCACCGAAACAGAACCAGACCGCTAGGAAGAGAAAAACCTCGTGCGGGAAATGTAAGACCTCGTGGGGGAGATGTAATCTTGCATGTCCCACATGAGAAAAACGACCTCAACCTCAACCTCAAATGACGTATTCCTTGCGGATGAGAGATATCCGCCCGGAGTCCAACTACTTTCTCCGGATGAATGAGGTGTTCTCCCTGCAAAAAGACCACAGGAACATAAATCACAAACCTAAATAAACTAAGACTGCATATCAATATTACAGGTTGATATGTACGGTTAGTTCTCTTGACTCAAACAAGAGTGCTTTTGTTTCGAACTCTATTTGATTTAATGGGTTCGGGACAAAAACCATACATACGCTAAATCCGAGAAACTGTTTCACGAATGACCTCTTTCACTTCATCTATCGAAATAAGACAATCAGACAAACCAAAACTGTACATGTATACGTATCACCAAGAAAAGGATAAGTCCCAAGTGCAAACACTTACCCATTGATGGTCAATCAACGAAACATATCGACTCGACATTTTTGCAATCCTCTGGCCCATTCTCCTCAGATGTTCATGCATACGTATGTGCACAACGATTTTGACCTTCCGACGATCACCTCCATGGTCTGTCGTCCATAGTGTTCGAGAAGTGGTTTCACGCTCCCTGTAGCTGTATATCACTTCTTCTTGAACCAGAGACCGGTCCACCAATGTTTTCCATCGTGTGTTCACATATTTGTACATTGAAGACCATGCAGTTCTAATTTCTTCGAAACTAAACAGAGGATCTTCAACGAGCAAAAGAGAAGCAATATCCAGAAACATATACTGCTCCGTATCTTCCAAAGCATCATAGCTCAGTTGCAATTTTCTCCACACTCTATCTTCCAGATCGATGTTGGGAATTTCTTCTGCATTTCTCACTGCATCTAAAACCTCACTCCAAATCTTGTCATCAATTGTCCCTCCAAGATATTTTCCAAGGACCACCAGAGTGAGCGGCAAACCTGCACATCCTTCCACTAAGTCCTCCATAATGTGCTTCAAGTGCTCCGGAGGTTCCTTTCCATCAGGAAATGCGTGCGTGATAAACAGCTCTCTTGCAAATTTGTCTTCCAAAAATGGAACATTACATATGTGAATCCGATTTACACCAAAGTATCCCCGAACTCTAGCATTACGACTGGTTACAATGAATCGACTTTCTTTCGAGCCGTTGTCATCTGCAATCTCTTGGAGAAGCTCTGCATGTCCGGATGTCTCAATGTCATCGAACACAAGCAGCAACTTTTTGCCACCGACTTTCGCCCACATATCTGCGCTGGTCCCTCCTGGCACAGACTTGCCATGGCGACGCATGTTCTTCCAAACCTTCTCCTTGATCTCTTCCTTGTTTCCCTGGATCAGCTTCACTTCACTCACGAAACAAGTGTACTCAAATGTGGCAGACAGGGTGTTGAACGCTACCCTTGCCATGGTCGTTTTACCAACACCTCCCATGCCACAAAACCCCAGAAAAGTATGTTTCTGCAAGTGTTTCTGAACTTCAGTCTGAAGAGATTCTACCCCCACCACGTTCAGGACAACCTTTGAGGGTACCAAAATATACAGAGAGAATCCGATTCAGTGAACGCATATGGCAGTCCATCTAATTTACCGATGAGCATATCAGAGATTCTTTCTAATTAATTATGACTTTGTACTATTTCTCAAATCAAGATCGAAGAACTGAAAACAAAATTAAGCAAAATAAATTCAAATTTCACTTCTACAAAATACTTTGGGCAGTCCATAATACCTGAGGACTCCTCTCAGTATATACGGCGTCGATGAGATCAACGAGGTGTAGGTATCTATTGCTCGTTCTGCTTACAGGTCTACAGATAGAGAAGTGATCAGATTCATCTGTCAGATAGTTATCACCAAATCGGGAAGATGCCTCCGGCACTAGAGGGTCGCGTTGTCCTTCTATCGCCTGCATGGAAGCAATAAAAAGACGCACAATTTACTCAAATTACGGCCATGTATTCTGTCTCTTCTCTTGCAAACTATTAGCCTAAGGGACCTCATGCCACAACCCCAAAATCTCTGAGAAGGAGATCTGTATCTTTTGTGATGTTAAACCTAATTAAAAGCGTGGTTCGACAACTTATATTAGTTTGCAAAATATCGGGCAATAAAAGAACATAGCATTATTCGTGTGTAGATTGCCGTAGACTGAATTCTCGTCCTTTAAAACTCAATTCATGTTCACAGAATGTATGACATGACACCTCCAGTCTAAACATTGGATTTTATAATTTCAGGTCAGGCAGCATGCAGTCACTGACAGAGTACCTAACTGAACTATTGCGTACATCAATGAGATCATAACATTTCGTAAGGATAGACGCGAACTAATTAAAGACGAACAAAAATCATGTAACTTACATGTAACTCTCCGAGTCCATAAATTCGCCACTTGTACTCTCGCGCCCTCTGCTCAAATTGTTCATGAAGTCTCGCAGCATCTTTGCCAAGTAGTTCCACGAATGCCAGCATGCTACTCATCACAGAATCTTTGAACACAACTGCTTTATTCATCTCCAGTCCACGGTGTGGTGTTCCGTAGAAAAATATTCCCCGAATGCTTTCTAGAAACTTGCCAATATCTTGCCCATTTGCAGATCTTTCTTCGCTCTGGGAAGCATGGAGGCACAACTGCTTTATAACAAGGCCACCAAAGCTGTGACCCACGAGAACTATTGGACAATCTATCCTCTTAATTTTACGAACCCACAAAATCTCTCTCAACAAGTTTTCACCGATCAGGTACATATCCATCATTCCTTCCGTGGAAGTAGTTCGTACGAAAGCATCATACGATACCGATAAAATTCGCGCTCTAGAATATTTCTCCGGAAGTCACGTTTGTGGCCAGACTTCTTGCGATGCACCTCCTCTTGTCCAAGTGGAAAGATATGCATCAGAGTTGTGCCCAAACTGAAGCCCATGAAAGAAAATGATATCGATGCTTACAATAGCTGGTGGAGCTGGTTCGAACAGCTTGAAGAGAGAATCGCTCATCTGAACATGTGTGCAAAGTTCAGTCACAAAGATTTTCGCAACAGATGAACGGAATACAGGAAACTGCGCTGAGATGAAACATCCAGCAATAATACGCACAACGCAGGACCACCGTATATCCGTGCAATAGATAAGAACTGAAGAGACGTAATAAGCATTACAACAGGAGACTTACTATGAGAATGAAGTGGAGTAAGTATGCTTCTCTAATAAAAAACGAGTAATACCCAGTTACATCCAGATTGTTGCAAGCGGTCGGATCACAACCTTTTTAGGAGAATCCGAAGTACTGCTTGAAGCTTCATCGATCCTCAGCTTCTTGAACTTCGCCATGAAGTAGCTACTGTCGCCTCGTTAGATAGCCCTGATTCTTCTTCACGGCTAGCACGAATATACTTCCAAAGCAAACCAGTACCAGTATAAGCAGCGTACACAACGTCTAGATCTTGACAGTGTACCAAGAACTTATTCAGGAACGACCTGTGGAGGAAATTAAATCGAGCGTTGAATCTACTAGGTTGTGATCATGACCCTTCTTAAGAAATGGGCATCACGATGACAATCAATCTCCGACGACGACACTTACTATTACTCGTTGGTGCTTCCGCGAAAGCACAGTTGGACTCCACGTTTGATCGGAGATGTCACCGATTATATCTGTTTATCTTTGTAGCTTCACAGAGGTAGAGATTGAAGAGATCACAGCATCGCTCACTCTTCTTCCTGGGCAGACTGACACCAGTGTGAATGCTGGAACTGAAATGAGCACGCATACATGAGCTTGATACGATCATCAAGAGCAAGAGTTGAATGTACCAATAAACAGAAGGAGTTGGAACATGATGGATCGATATCCAAGCTCATGTCAAGTAAACGTCAAGTAGATTGTCGCGCTGCAAATCCCAGTGAAGGTGTAGACTCTCTAACTGTACCTGAAAGTGAGGTGACTTCGGCATAGTCTCCTTCAATAGCCGCTGCGATCTGGCTTCACTCTATATCGACCTCTATCAAGAGACACTTTCCACGTAGACAAGGCTTCCAAGTATTCAATCGCTTTTCGAACTATCCACGCATCCTCACCAGCGTTTGAAAAAAACTACTCTCATTCCTCTAAGGCAGAAGTACAGTAGTTTACTTGAACACCAATGCTCAGAATTATCTCATCGCTCACGTAAGTTCACTCGTAGCCTTGGCACACAAGAAAAATTGCTGGATTTCTTGTCCATATTTTATACAAGGCTCCAGTCGACTGACTCATAACGCGGATCCAGTCTAACTTAAGCTTATGCACCTACTACATGTGATAGTTACATGGCTTTGCTATTGCTGTACATTCAGCCATGTGCGGGACGGTACGCTCTCACCTAACGATCGTAAAACTTACCTACATCCGAATTCCTAGCTGAAAGATCGTTCTATTCTAACATAGATAACAATTGCAAGACACTCAATGACACTAACACGTTTTGATCAGAACGTGTTCAGCAGGGTTCTCTTACACGACTACCGGAAAGTTCTCGCGTCTATTAAAGCGAACAGACGATATCAACGGCAGGCTAGTGGTATAGTAGTGAATATATATTCAACTATATGGTTGCTTATTCACCTCTTCTCAGTCTGTTCAATGTATGTAAGTTTGGTTGATTTTTCACATACATTATTTTTAAGTCAAACCAATCATAAGCAATTTTAACTTGATTTCTCATCATCAGAATAATGAATACACCCCTCTAAATCTTTTTTATAATCATTATCTCTATAGGATTTTCTGGACTGATGTTAATTCAACTCCTTGAAGATTACAAGGAGCAGGGCTTCTGAAGTGAACAACATTCGAACTCTCCCGGCTAGGTCTCTATAACCAAGCTGTTGCCGTTACGTCATATGAGTGTACGAGTAGAACCTCTGCAGTCCAAGTTTAAAAACTTACTTCGATCTACTACCACGTGTTGAGATCACCTGATTAAGCTATAATAAAAATCACTGCGTGCGATATCTCTGGAGCAAGAGCTTACGATAAAAGAGGTTGGCAACTTGGAACTGATTTTAAGTTATAATAGAAATCATTGCGAGCGAAATCTCTGGGGCAAGAGCTTACGATAAAAACAAAAAAATTATAAGTTAGAACGCCACAAAAAACCATAACCACCGTCCTCGCCCATCATAAAATTTTCAAATTCATCGCTTGTCGTGTAGCGCTCGTTACTGACTAAAGTTCAGTGTGGCTGCTTATTTATTCAACTAAAGTCTGACTGAAAAGACACAACGTTAGATAGAAGCGAATATGTCTTTCCAGCAGTGAGAAGAATAAGAGACCTTGTTTACTGTTTATCGCCTGGATACCTTCCTTCAGCACTGGGGAGCTCTGCAGGCAGTCTTATATTAACACGTCATGCAATATGTCAGGCGATGTCGGACTTCCGCGTGTCGGCCCAAAGGATCCTCCAAGCTGGCATTGGGGCCACGTTCAAGCTTGAATCATCGAATTTAGATTCAGAGCACAGTGGGTCTGAATCGTAACATCCTAAATATCACAGTGCATTCGCATGAAGACAAGTCAGTTATCTCAGATACTAAAACTGTTAAGTGACTGGAAGGTACACACAAGCACAATCTCTGAATTATAACTGTTATAATGTCATGAATCAATCAGTCCAAATAGTTCAATAAATCCAATAAATCCAAGATTGTTTTTCTTTCATCCTTCTCTTCTCTTAACCGAAGGCGCCGAACGACAAACAACCATTACTGCCAGCGCTTGAGCGGGTTAAAACACGTGCCAAAGAATGGTGAGAGTAGATATATATGAGTCCGGCGCGGGCTCCTAATCTGGCTATACTGAGATCTATCCTCATGTTGCTTGCCATACTCGCTAGAACTGAATCAGTTCTACGGCCTAAACCTGCTGCGCTTCCCAGGATTTCACAAGAGCTCGAACTTTGTCCGATGCTTGACTCTAATTTTGACGCCTTGCAGGATAGTCGACGTAATAAGTTTTCATATTGTAGCTTCTCAGAGTGAAGAGTAATGTTGATTGTTTAGATTAAACACGCTCTAGATCTGTCCTGTCACTAGTAGAATGGCATAGCTGCGAAAAGAAGCCTAAGTACCTTTCCTTATCTGTTTTACTTCTGATTGGGAATGCTTTGCTGCGGCACTGGTGTTACTTCCAGGCGGCGTCACAGAGTCTTCTTGTGTTATCTAAGTTGGACAGCATGCAGAAAGCAGCTTATTTTATGGTGAAAAAGTCGCAGCATGTGGGTCATGTAGCTTTGACCTGCTGATGCGGGACGCGAGGCGGGCGGCGAATGACGAAAAGCATCACTTAGGTTGTAACAGCACCATGGTTTTTTGGCATAGTTTTTTGTTTTAACATCCGTGGAGGCTAAGTTCGGTAATAAAGGTGTCACTGCACCATGCGAGTTTTTTTGGCACCTCCTTTGCACCAGGCCAGCTCCGAGAATTAAAAGATAATCTTTGGGGAACTCTGTTAACACCAGAAATGTGTTAAAAGATAATCTTTGGAGAACTCTGTTAAAATCAGAATATTTATAAATATTCACTGCTAATCCAAACCTGGAAATATGGAAGACCTGGATATAAACGATAAGGGATGAGTCAACTGCGGTGCTTCTGAAGGTAAAAGTCCGAGAACGAATACTATCTATACATGACTTTACTTTATGAGTTTAGTTTATTATCTAACCCTAGTGCGGGGAGGGGTAGGTAATAAATTAAACCCTAAATTAATCCATGCATATTTTCCTCTTCCATAGAAAGATGGATGGGGTGTATTATGCTTAGCTGCAAATGATCTAGCTTTCGGAGAAAAACATGCCAATTGCCAATTGTAGAACCAACTGCGAATTCGAGATATCTGGTTAATGTACGCTCCATACCAAATAGATTAATTCTCGTCTGTTGAAGTCATCGTGGGCTATCACATGAATACCAAAATGAATGGTGAACACATGTAC
Source organism: Asterella californica (assembly GCA_036924285.1). Taxonomy (NCBI): domain Eukaryota; kingdom Viridiplantae; phylum Streptophyta; class Marchantiopsida; order Marchantiales; family Aytoniaceae; genus Asterella; species Asterella californica. Next base: position 2,125,602 of record JAYKYS010000022.1, on the reverse strand, counting down.
AGCTTACTTAATTAGCAAGGTTTAGTCTTGCTCAGGAGGACTACAGCATTCAACACTGATATACCCGGATGCTCCTAGCGACTCAAGTTTCGAAATGTCTGCGGAACCCCTTCAAGCCTTCTTTTGCTGTATCAGCTGTGTCAATCACCGTATATATCCGTGTAACTGATAACCAATTCAAGAGCGTTCAAGAACCATTAACGTTATAAGCTTTACAACAGCAGACTTAGTATGAGAATGAAGTGGAGTAAGTATGTTAGACGACGCCAGACTTCTAAAGAATGAAAACCTTCCGCGTATCGGCCCACAATTGCAAGGATCTCCAAGTTGGCATTGGGGCCACATTTCAGGCTTGAATCAACGAATCTAGAATCGTAGAGCAGTGGGTCTCATAGTCAATTATCTCAGATAAGGAAACTGTTAAACCCCCCCTCCTGGTATAAAAGGGTCCTAGAGGAATATGCCTCTTAGATTCTTGTTCTGAATTCAAAATCCCTCTCCGGAAATATGGAACACAGAAAAGCTTAGAATTTAACAGACTGGTTTCTAATAATGCTTAGATGAAAATCAAAACTCTTTTTGCGAAAATGTAGTGCTTTTCAGTCGCTTTCCAACGCTACCTACCACGTCAACAACGGAGGTCAGACTCAAATGTAATGAAAAGACGCAGTTTGCTCTGAGTAGCCCAGAGGTCCGTCCTTCACGTCCGCGGACGTCAAAAAATGAGTCTGGGTAACCCAGACCCTAAATATCAGGAGCAGGGGTTTAAATGACTGGAATTCGAAAGTACACACAAGCACATCAATGAAAATTCCCTGTTATAATGTCAATTTAGTCCAATTTATTTCAATAAATCCAATACTTTTAATCTTTTATTATTCCCGCAGGCGCTGAAGCGCAAAGAACCGTTACTGCCAGCGTTTTAAGAGGGTTAAAACACCCATTAAGGTACAAAGACTACATCGAATGATGAGAGTGAATATGTAAACCCCCTGCCCGTGCTCCTAGTCTCGCTATACTGAGATTTATCCTTGCTACCCTCTTGAAGAGAAAAACGCGACCCAATGAATAGCAAATGGATGGGAAGACCTCATCAAGCCTTACAAAGAAAAGAGGGACCCGAAAGACCAAGCAACTACCACCCCGAAGGGAATAACATCTGGGCTAAGCACCGCTATCAGTAGCTCTAGAATCGCCTGTCGCATCTATAATATCAGAGACCAGAAAGTCAGTATCTCTACATACAACGAGTGCACCTGAAGAAGCATCGCCTACTGCTATTGCCCTCCTATGGATGGCGCCTGCTAAAGCTCTCTGTAGAGCAATGGAAACTCGCTGCCTAAAAATATGGTACAGAAAGAAAGAGAAAGTGGTACCCCTTGACGCCTCTCATGGTAGTGCAGTGCCGAAGAAAACCATCGAACTCCAAAGTTGTCGATCCGTATATCTCCAATGCTAGGGGGATAAAGCGATGTCCTACCTGCATACTCCTATATTTGGTTACCTTCGCTGCTGCCGTCACGCCTACCGCTCATCTTGGGAGATGAGTGATCACCTGTGCCGCTACTGAGTCACGTGTCGGATCCGTGACAACCACATCAGCCATTAAGACTTGATCCTCTCTCATCATGTACAGGTCAGCTCTCACTGATCCTCTCGTCTGAAAAACATATCAACGCTCTCTCCACGTTCTGTGATCGCTCTCCCGTGCTAAGACAAACACGACGTCCCTGATGGCGTCGTGGGTAGCTATCCGCTCTCCACCGTGAAGACACCGTACAAGGTGACAACCCGAGGTGTCGAATGAGAAACCGCACTCGCAAGTGGATAGTGCCGAAGCAGCAGACTGGACCAAGCCTAGGCGAAACCTCATCGTTGTAGAGAAGATAGTCAGGCGAGTCGGAACGCTCTAATGCAGGGTCGACCTATGCACCAAGAACCTGCGCCCTTGTCCGAACAAGAGCGGTGTCGTGTCGTGGACCGGCTCCTACTTGAAATTCAAACTTCGATGCTTGTCACTCCAAAGTCACTCATGAGAAGACAAGCTAGACCCCAGCTTACGGATTTTTGGTACAATCTCAGATCTCCATTTCATCGCATAGATGGATAGAGCTCCTTGTCAGCTTTTCATAGGCACTTTGTCTACTTTGTTTGGACGGCTAGTGGAGAAGTTACAAGACTCGAAAGATGGAGAAAATAAGCTAGGCCCCAGCTTACGGGTTTTTGGCACCACTTCGGATCTTCGTTTTTATTGCATCAGTGGATAGAGCTCCTTGTCAGCTTTCCATAGGTACTTCATCTACTTCGTTTGGACGCCTAGTGGAAAAATTACAAGATTCGAAAGATGGAGAAAACAAGCTAGGTCCCAGCTTATGGGCTTTTGGCGCAACTTCGGATCTTCACTTTCATCACATAGATGGGTAGAGCTCGTTGTCAGCTTTCCATGGGCATCTTGTTTACTTCGTTTAGACATCCAGAGAAGAAGTTATGCGATTCAAAAGAAGGCAAAATCAAGCTAGGCCCCTAGTTACTTGCTGATTGGGTATTTAGGACTTCAGGCGTTATATCAAAGACGCAAGAGGCCTGCTTCTTAGAATTCAGGAGTGAACTGTACGTACAGAGACTGTTGCAAGGGGGTGCTTTAGGGGCTAGCTTGCGTCTGCGACTTGTCAACGGACGGTTCGGGAGATTTAGGAGTCCAATGCAAACGCGCAAGGCGTCGTTGGGTTCAGATCTGTGTAGGCTACGCACTGGTTCAAACGGTTTGGGAAGAGACAGATCAATGAGTGCGTACTAAGTGAAATTGAGACGCAGGAAGCAGATTTGGAGTTTTCAGTTACCTGTGAAGGAGAGTTGGACCGTTCGGGCCGTTCCGGAGTCCAAACTTGCTGTCCTTGGATCCATCGGGATCAGAACACCAAGTTCTACAGGAAATTGAAGACGATACCAGTTTTCATCGGACGGTTTGGAAGTTCTGAGTGAAATTGGCTCGTAAGGAAGCGCTTACATCAGATTTTCGTTCACCTGCGACCTGAGGTTGGGCTGTTCTTCGCGATAGGTGAGCCAAGCTCTTTGTTCTTGGTGCCTACGCGATCAGGGAGTCTTCATCTACTCATAGGAGAAGACTATACGTAGATTGGATTGTTGGTTTGGGTGTGGTGAGCAAGTTTGAGCCGCAGGGAGCCGGTTTACGTCAGTTTTTTGCAACCTGCGACCAAATTTCTTGCGTGGTTTTGCAAGGGGAACTCCAAACGACTTGTTTGGAGTCTCGTTGGGTTCAGGGTAGCTAGATCTATCTGCCAGGGAAGACGGATATCAGTTTAGACGATCCGTTTGTGCGGCGTGTGTGGTTTTAAGCCGCAGGGAGGAATTTTTGAAGGTTCGGTCACCTGCGACCGAAAATCGGCGATATCTCGACTGATGGGAGTCGGATCTGAAAGTTTCTTGGGTTAACGGAGTCAGCGGAGGAGACCCTATTGACATCTGAAGTCCGTTCAGCGAAAGGAGGAAGCTCACATATAGGCCTTTTTCGGTTTCTTCGTTACGGGTTTTGCTCTTTTGAGTTCGTTAGAGTTCTGGTTGGCTGTATACAGCTTGTGGTAGCTAGCTTTAGCTAAGAGCTTATACATGGATGTGGTTTGGACTTGGGTTTGGATCGCGTGATACTGCTGTGGCTCTGTTTGTTAGCAAAGGGAAGTTTCTCTTGCTTTGAGCTACGCTTCGGTGGTTTTGGGTCAGGGTTGTGATTCAGGGGTTTGTTTTAGGGCTTCTGAAGTAGGTTACGGACCGCTCAGGTCTGGTTATCAGTTCTGTACTGTTAGGAGAAAGAACCGGCCGTGTACATACATTTGGAGTGTATATATCGCAGCATTCGTTTTCGTGGTTGTTTTTCTCTGTCTTGTCTCCGTTTCAGCACACAACATCTCCACAGCCAGGAACCTCGCGTTTTCCTGGACATCCTTCACGCAATATCCGACACGACAGCGGAGTCGAGCTCTAGTATCCCGTGAGATGGAAGGATCCACTAAGAGTGCATGGAGAACCTGCTGGAAGTGGTGTCCCGTCAGAGAGGACTGAAGTCCACGAGATCCATCAGAAGCTAAGGTATCGAATCGGGGGTGTGCCTCACGTGCCTCAAGAGTCAGACTATCTCTTGTCTCACGGAGACAGATCTGTAGTGGGTAGGAACCATCCTCCACCTCTGTCACATATCTCTCTAGAATAGGTCTTTCTCGCATGAGAAAACGACAACAGAGTCAAGGTGTCGAGAAGGTCCAACTACCCAAAAAGGTTGCCAGAGCACTCTCCTCCGTGGATAATAAGCCCACTCTACCACATGATATCGACAAAGATGTCTGCCTACGTGCGAGGGGTCCTACCACACAGTCAAAAGTCTCTGGTCCTACGATATCATCAAACACCCCCATGATCTTCCTATCTAACTCTCTAAGGCGCGAGATGAAGATAGGAGATGGAGGTACTGTGCGGAGTAAGTAACTAGGACGACGTGCAATGAAAGAGAAAAAGATATCAAAGGCAACCTGTGGGTCCTCTAACATAGGGAGATCCTCGATATGCAAAACATCTTTCGCAAGGACAACGTCTAAGAACCGAGAGACAAAATCGTCTGTACCCATCGGTTCTCCGAGAATGCGTAAACCATCAATAGGGATGATAAATCCCATCGGGAGTTGGAGGTCCGACGGTATACCTATGGGAGACCAAGCCTTGCACTTTGACACATTCACTCTCAGTCCTACCAAAGTCAATTGAGAGACGAGGTGACCAAAGATAACACTGACTTGGTCCTCCAGACCTACGATGTGCGTATCATCCACTAGAGATGGAAAAATCAACCTGGAGCAGCCAAGGCGGTGGCCAAGAGCCCCTCTATCGTAGGACCATGCTGATAATAGAGAAGGGAGGAAGAACCATAGAACGATCGCACGAAGAGAACGAGACCCGCTAGAGATCCACTGCCATCCATGAGCTCCTTAAAGATGGAAGCGCGAGAAACGCTATTAAAAGTATTTTCCACATCCACTTGTAGGACAACCCAATGGGGATGAATGTCTAAGAGAGCCCTAATGCCGAAAGACACGGACTGGCAACCTCTAGGCGTCACAACTCCAAACTGATGTGGACAAAGGTGATCCTGAAAAGTACCTCGGAGCTGTAGGACAATGGTACAACTGATAAGTCGTACGAAAATCTCACCGATGGCTATCGGTCGGATCTCACCACCATCCTTCGTCATGACCAACAGTCTAGCTGTCTCGAGTACCTGAGCTAGAGGAATATGTCCCTGAGCTAATACTACTACCGCTACCTGAAAAAGCTCCGTGAAACCACTAGAGGGGTCGTCTGTTTGAAAACAGTCCCGTATGTGCTTGTAAACCATCCCAGACAGACCTCCAGAGGATAGACGTGGAGTTGTACACAAGACCTGAGCGAACAAGGATCTATCGAGACATAATGACTCCTCAGGCTGATAGTCCTGAACCTCATGTGGTGGAAGATCACTCGGTGGGGGATGAAGGAGACGCTATGCAGCGATCGTCTCCTCAGTAGGACATGCCACTGACAAAGGATGCAATGCTCTAGCTGCTCTGCTGTATTCTCCAGCTTGTCCTAGCATCCTACAACGTCGTATGCGAGCGGAAGGTGAGACATCACGTGTAGAGACAGACTCACTCTTATCTCTTATCGCCCGTACAGATTTCTCCTGTAAGGCTGCCCAATCACCTGCACTGAATCTCCGAAGACGGGCCGTCACCTCTCGATGTCTTTCTCTACCACCTTGAGTATAACGAGGCACCAACGAGGAAATAACAGCAAGAGCAACCATGCCGCCTCATCTCTGGTGTTCTGGACTAACATGTCGAAGGGTAGACGGAATGCCTGCCTCACCTCGTCACGAACAAACTCAAAATAGTGTTAGAGTGGACTCTCAACCACTCCCACGACTCAGGAGGAACTCCAAGAAGAAGGGCTAACAGTGCCGTAATGACAACTCGTGTAGACCTCCGCTCTCGGCTAACCTCGACATCTCTTGTGGTCCTATCATAGCTCTTGTGCATCTTTCCCACATGAGATTTTCCCCCTTGTGAGGTAAATAACTGATTGCACATCGGACATGATGTGTCTCGAATCAGTCTCGATCTCAGGAGAGAGAGAGTACCCATAGCTACAAAAGAGACGATATCCGACCTAACGATATCGTGTCGGATATTGCGTGAAAGATGTCCAAGAAAACATGAGGTTCCGGGCTGTGGAGATGCTGTGTGCTGAAACAGAGACAAGACAGAGAAAAACAACCACGGAAACGAATGCTGCGATATATACCACTCCAAATGTATGTACACTGCTGGTTCTTTCTCCTAAGAGCACAAAACTGAAAAACAGACCAGAGCGGTCTGTAACCTGCTTCAAAGCCCTTCAAAACAACCCCTGAATCACAACCCTGATCCAAAACCACCGAAGTGTAGCTCAAAGCAAGAGAAACTTCTCTTTGCTAACAAACAAAGCCACAGCAGTATCACGCGATCCAAACCCAAGTCCAAACCACATCCATGTACAAGTTCTTAGCTAAAGCTAGCTATCACAAGTTGTATATAGCCAACCAGAACTCTAACAAACTCAAAAGAGCAAAACCCGTAGCGAAGAAATCAAAAAAGATCTATCTGAGAACTTCCTCCTTTCGCCGAACGGACTTCAGAGGTTGATAGGGTCTCCTCCGCTAACTCCGTTAACCTAAGAAACCTTCAGATCCGACTCCTGAGAGTCGAGATATCGTCGATTTTTGGTCCTAGGTGATCGAACCTTCAAAAACTCCTCCCTACGGCTTAAAACCGCATACATCGCACAAACTGATAGTCTAAACTGATATCCATCTTCTCTGGTAGGTAGATCTAGCTACCCTGAACCCAACAAGACTCCAAACAAGCCGTTTGGAGTTCCCCTTGCAGAACCACACGGGAAATTCGATCGCAGGTTGCAAAAAAACTGATGTAAATCGGCTCCCTGCGGCTCAAACTCGCTCACCACACCCTAACCAACAATCCAATTAACATATTGTCTTCTCCTATGAGTAGATGAAGACTCCTTGATCGCGTAAGCACCAAGAACGAAGAGCTTGGCTCACCTATCGCGAAGAACAACCCAATCTCATGTCGCAGGCGAAAAAAAATCTGACGTAACGCTTCCTTGCGAGCCAATTTCACTCAGAACTCCTGAACCGTCCGATGAAAACCTGTATCGTCTTCAATTTCCTGTAGAATTTGGTGTTCTGATCCCGATGGATCCAAGGACAGCAAGTTTGGACTCTGGAACGGCTCGAAAGATCCAACTCTCCTTCACAGATAACTGAAATCTCTCAAATCTCTCTCTTGCGTCTCAATTTCTCCCAGTACGCACTCCTCGATCCGTCTCTTCCCAAACCGTCTTAACTTGTGCGTAGCCTGCACAGATCTGAACCCAATGACACCTTGCGCGCGTGTATTGGACTTCTCAAATCCCCAAACCATCCACCGACAGATCAAAGACACAAGCTAGATCTTAAGCTGCCCCCTTTTCACAGTCTCTGTACGTACGAAGTTCTCTCAGAATAATATGAAGCAGGCCTCTTGCGTCTTTGATAGAACGTCTGAAGCCTCAAATACCCAGTCAGCAAGTAACTAGGGCCTAGCTTGATTTTGTCTTCTTTCGAATCGCATAACTTCATCACTAGATGTCCAAACGAAGTAAACAAGATGCCCATGGAAAGCTGACAATGAGCTCTAACCACTAATGCGATGAATGCGAAGATCTGAAATTGCACCAAAAGCTCGTAAGCTGGGGCTTAGCTTGTTTCCTCCATCTTTGCGAGTCTTGTAACTTCTCCACTAGGCGTCTAAATGAAGTAAACAAGATGCTCATGGAAAGCTGACAACGAGCTCTACCCATCAATGTGGTGAAATGGAAGATCTGAGGTTGTGCCAAAAGCCTGTAAACTGAGGCCTAGCTTGTTTTCTCCATCTTTCGAGTCCTGCAACTTCTCCACTAGGTGTCCAAACCAAGTAGACGAAGTGCCTATGGAGTGTTGACAAAGAGCTCTAACCACTAATGCGATGAAAGTGGAGACTCAAAACTACGCCAAAAGTCCGTAAGCTGAGGCCTAGCTTGCTCTTCTCATGAGTGTCTTTGGAGTGAGAAGCATCGAATTTTGAATTTCAGATAGGAACCCGTCCACGACACGACATCCACTCCCTCCAAACCTGTGCATCTCCGGTATGCACCAAAGATACCAACCAAAGAGTGGACCGGCACGCACACTCGTCCCCATCTTCTCATCCTCCTCCCATCTCGGTCAACCTCATCCTCTAGTCTGCAACCTGATCGCCATCTTGAAGTTGCAATCCTGCCATGATCCCTCCTAGATCTATGCTCATCGACTTTCTCCTCGAACCTCTCATCCAATCACCCCCTCTAAATCTACACATCTTTCGATATGCGAAGACATAGAAAGAATAACGCATCATATCATAGAAATGTCTTCCATGCGCCTTGTAGAACCTCACCGTCGAGGTTTGTGACCCAAGTGTCGTAGTAGACATCACCCATCATCCCAATCATCACTGCATATCATTGTAACCCTCAACCTCAAGTCGATCCATGTCATCGTATCTAAACCTCTCTTTTTCTTTTTTTTGTTTTTCTAAAAAATAAAACACCACGCGGCTGCAAGTAAAATCCTCAACCGCAACCATCATTATCTCGTTGTACAATGATATCCTCCTCAATCATCATCCTCCCTGATCTCTTCTTCTGAAAATCCTCAAAACCTCCCAAACATCACTCTCTCAACCCAAATCACCTTCAGCAATGGCTTCTCCTCTATAAGCCATCCTTACCCATCATCCTATATCCGTAATCTCGAAAGCATCCGTCCACTCTCGTTCACCCTCAACATGTCCGTCCTTGGGTGCGACTTCCCTTGTAGTCGCACCCAAGACCTCCCGTAAAATGAATCTAACCTTGACATCTTGAATGCGCTCCTCCCAACCTCCATTCACATCCATCATTATACCAATATCTGGTCGTTGTATGTCTGCAATCAGATCACGCATATCTACTATCTGCACGTCAATCATCTCCTCCGGTTGTGAAGTATCGTCCTCCATTGCCTGTATAGGAAGAATAGTTTCCTGTTGAACCTTATCCTCCCCAGCTTGCTTTCCTGAAGAAGTCTCTTCTTGTCCCTTCTTCTCGCTCTGCATCGTGGATGCAATATCCAATTTGAGCTCGATTAGATCCTCGTGCTCACCCAAACCATCTCTATGGAGATCATGCTCAATCTCCTCCACCCTAGCACCATAACTTGTAGCTTCGATAGCTACAACTGCATGTGTCGTAAAGTAATCATCCACCAATCTCTTCATCCTTCCTTTACCAACGTTGGCTTGAAAGAGAGTACCTGTACTTCTGAATCCAACATTTCCATCCTCTCAATAAATAACCTCTCGTTGCAAAGACTCTGCAAAGTCGATGCAATCATCTCGCTGATATCATCATACCACAAGCAGTGATGTACCCAAGCTGGTTTGGGTACAAGCTCCATCTTGATCGACGATCTCTTATCCTCCAACCTAATAACCTTAGCTTGCGGATCTTGCATCTTTTGTTGTAGGTCCTCGATGGTTGGATCCTTCTCTTCTACAACCACAGCTGGAGGTTGAACCTCAAATACTACTCGAACTGGTGTGGTAGTCACCGATACAGATGTCAACCTGGTAACCTTGTATATCTCCAGACAAGAAGCTCAACCGCTTCATGCACAACCTCTCAATTCCTTGTCAACCCTTCTTCTTCTTCCCCATCCTCCAAAAGTAGCTCCAACTGTTCTTGCCATGGTTCATCCGCAGCTTGAAGAAACAACTCTGTCTTGTAGCTCTCCAAGGTTAGCTTCTCCACCCGAGATAGTTGAGAGAATTGTCTCTCGAACTCCTTCAATAACTCTATAGGCTGCAAACCCTTGCTGGATTGGTTAACCCATTCCAGAAATGATTTCTTGGTTACTCGATCTGAGTTTCCCAAGAAATACTCCTCCCTCAGCGCATGTGAAAATGTATCCCTGTTCCTCCCAAAATGCTTTGTTAGACCTTTCACATGCTCTCTTATCTCAGGCATCGCAGCGAGTTCGAACCAATATCCTTCTCTGATATCTGATCCAAATCCATCTCCATCTTGTAACATCTCAAGTACTCAGTGATGTCTCTCCTACCAAATAGATCGAACTTGTCGATCACCCTTCCAAGCGCCTTCTTTCCCAAAGCCTTCTTTTGTTGGTTCTATTGCTCTTGTTGCAAAAACAAAGTGAAAGCTTGAAACAAACGTGCAGTTGCTGCATCCAACTACACCCCTAGTAACCCCTCTGGTCCTTCCATCTCGTCCATAGTCATGGTCCCATCCTCCCATGATCCCAACCGTCTACAAATCCATCATCCCAGGTTCACAGCATCCTCCCGAACAACCGTCTCCATCTTCATCTTCGTTCATGATTCCTGATCTCTTCTGTCCAGTTCTAACACACAAATATCTCCACCCCGGACCTTCACGTCGAATTCACCACCATATCATGTCGGATATTGCGTGAAGGATGTCCAAGAAAATACGAGGTTCCTGGCTGTGGAGATGCTGTGTGCTGAAATAGAGACAAGATAGAGAAAAACAACCACGGAAATGAATGCTACGATATACACCACTCCAAATGTACGTACAATGCTGGTTCTTTCTCCTAAGAGCACAAAACTGAAAAACATACCAAAGCGGTCTGTAACCTACTTCAAAGCTCTTGAAAACAACCCCTGAATCACAACCTTAATCCAAAACCACCGAAGTGTAATTCAAAGCAACAAAGAGAAGTTTCTCCAAGTCCAAACCACATCCATGTACAAGTTCTTAGCTAAAGCTAGCTACCACAAGTTGTATATAGCCAACCAGAACTCTAACAAACTCAAAAGAGCAAACCCCGTAGCGAAGAAATCAAAAAAGATCTATCTGAGAACTTCCTCCTTTCGTCGAACGGACTTCAGAGGTCGATAGGGTCTCCTCCGCTAACTCCGTTAACCCAAGAAACCTTCAGATCCGACTCTTGAGAGTCGAGATACCACTGATTTTTTATCGCATGTGATCGAACCTTCAAAAACTCCTCCCTACAGCTTAAAACCGCACACATAGCACAAACGGATCATCTAAACTGATATCCGTCTTCTCTGGTAGGTAGATCTAGCTACACTAAACCCAACAAGACTCCAAACAAGCCGTTTGGAGTTCCTCTTGCAAAACCACACGGGAAATTCGATCGCAGGTTGCAAAAAAACTGATGTAATCCTTGCGGCTCAAACTCGCTCACCACACCTTAACCAACAATCCAATTAACGTATTGTCTTCTCCTATGAGTAGATGAAGACTCCCTGATCGCGTAGGCACCAAGAACGAAGAGCTTGGCTCACCTATCGCGAAGAACAACCCAATCTCAAGTCGCAGACGAAAAACAATCTGACGTAACGCTTCCCTGCGAGCCAATTTCACTCAGAACTCCTGAACCGCTCGATGAAAACTCGTATCGTCTTCAATTTCCTGTAGAACTCGGTGTTCTAATCCCGATGGATCCAAGGACAGCAAGTTTGGACTCCGGAATGGTCCGAACGGTCCAACTCTCCTTCACAGATAACTGAAATCTCTCAAATCTCCCTCTTGCGTCTCAATTTCCCTCAGTACGCACTCCTCGATTTGTCTCTTCCCAAACTGTCTTAACATGTGCGTAGCTTGCATAGATGTGAACCCAATGACACCTTGCACGTGTGTATTGGACTTCCCAAATCCTCAAACCATCCACCGACAGGTCGCAGACACAAGCTAGCCCTTAAGCTGCCCTCTTTTCACAGCCTCTGTACGTACGAAGTTCTCTAAGAAAATATGAAGCAGGCCCCTTGCGTCTTTGATATAACGCCTGAAGCCTCAAGTACCCAGTCAGCAAGTAACTAGGGTCTAGCTTGATTTTATCTTCTTTCGAGTCGCATAACTTCATCACTAGATGTCCAAACGAAGTAAACAAGATGTCCATGGAAAGCTGACAATGAGCTCTACCCACTGATGCGATGAATACGAAGATCTGAAATTGCGCCAAAAGCTCGTAAGCTAGGGCCTAGCTTGTTTCCTCCATCTTTCGAGTCTTGTAACTTCTCCACTAGGCGTCCAAACGAAGTAGACAAGATGCCCATGGAAAACTGACAATGAGCTCTACCCATCAATGCGATGAAAGGAAAGATCCGAAGTTGTGCCAAAAGCCTGTAAGCTGGGACCTAGCTTGTTTTCTCCATCTTTCAAGTCCTGCAACTTCTCCACTAGGCGTCCAAACCAAGTAGATGAAGTGCCTATGGAGTGTTGACAAGGAGCTCAAGCCACTAATGCGATGAAAGTGGAGACTCAAAACTACGCCAAAAGCCCGTTAGCTGGGGTCTAGCTTGCTCTTCCCATGAGTGTCTTTGGAGTGACAAGCATCGAATTTTGAATTTCAGATAGGAGTCGGTCCACGACATGACAACGGAACTCGTGATAAAAACATCTCGAAAAAACCAACAACAAAATATAGCACAAAAAACAAAAACAAAAACAAAACAAAACGAAATAAAAAACAAAAAACAAAAGATAAAAGAAAAACAAAACCACTAAAAAGAAGAACCCTTGTATGTAGAAAAGAAAGAAAGAAGAAAGAAGAAAAGAGAAAGAGAAAGAGAAAAGACACTAAATGCAGTTAAAAAGATCTCAAAAGTCTCTCAAGAACCCTAAACAGAAGACTCTATAACCCTAAATTCTCAAGAAATCCAAAATCATTTAATACTCACTCAATTCTCCACAGAATGTACCAATTCGAAGATCAAAAGAAAGAGAAAAGAAAAATGAAAAGGAATATGTAAACATAATGCAAAGAACATGGCGGACACCAACATCAGTAAGAATGGATGGGGCAGGTCTGGAGACTTGAACGTACGTTGAACTGTGAACGACCAGAGAGGGGGCAGAGAGGGACGCGCGCGCGAGGGGGCGGAGAGCACTGCAGGGAGTTTTAGAGTGGGAGGAGAGAGGGTGGTATAGTGTGATAAGGGGTATCTTTTTTACATAAATTTTTTTATTTTGTTTTTTTCTTTCTTTTGGTTCTACAATTGACACATTTGGTGGACAGATGAGTGAGTATTAAATAGTTTTTGATTTTCTGAGAAGTTAGGGTTAGAGAGTGTTCTTTTTAGGGTTTCTTGTGAGACTTTTGACAGTTTTTGAGACACTCATTGTATAAGGGTTCAGGATTCTTCTTTTTTCTTTCCTTTTTTTCTTCTTTTTTTCTTTTCTTGTTTTCTTTGTTTTCTCTCTTTTTGTTTTTGTTTTTTTTATTCTTCTATGTTCCTTTTTCTTTTTGGAGATGTTTCTGTTACGACTACCGTTTGATCAGATATCATTTTTTCTTTAGCTATGGGTACTCTCTCTCCCATGAGATCGAGACTGATTCGAGACACACCATGTCCGGTGTGCAATCAGTTATTTACTTCGCAAGGAGTAAAATCTCATGTGGGAAAGATGCACAAGAGCTATGATACGACCACATGGGATGCCTAGGTTAGCCGAGATCGGAGGTCTACACGTGCAGTCACTATGGCACCATTAGTCCTTCTTCTTGGAGTTCCTCTAGAGTCGTGGGAGTGGTTGAGAGCTCACTCTGGCACCATTCTCAGTTTGTTCGAGACGAGTTTCCCTTGTCCACGTTTGTTTCATCGGTTATCTCGTGCTCTTCATGACGAGGTGAGACAAGCATTTCGTCTACCTCTCGACATGTTGGCACGGAACACCAAGGACGAGGCGGCGTGGTTACTTTTCCTTCTACTTCCTCATTGGTGTCTCCGTTATACTCGAGGTGGCAGAGGAGGACACTAGGAGGTGGCGCCCCGTCTTCGGAGATTCTGTGTTGGTGATTGGGCGGCCTTACAGGAGGAATCAGTCCGTGCGGTACGAGGTAGGAGCAGGCCTTGTGTACAGCTCCACGTCTATCTTTTGGAGGTCTGTCTGGGATGGTCTACGAGCACCTACGGGATTGTTTTCAGACAGACGACCCCTCTAGTGGTTTCACGGAGCTTTTTCAGGTAGCGACAACAGTAGCTCAGGGACATATTCTTCAGTCTATAGCTCAGGTACTAGGGGCAGCTAGACTTTTGGCCATGACGAAGGATGGGGGAGGGATTCGACCGATAGCCATCGGGGAGATTCTCTTACGACTTATCAGTCGTACCATTGTCCTTCAGCTTCGAGATACTTTTCAGGACCACCTTTGCCCACATCAGTTTGGAGTTGCGACACCGGGAGGTTGTGAGTCTGTGTCTTTCGACATTAGAGCTCTCTTGGACATCCATCCCGATTGGGTTGTCCTACAAGTGGACGTGAAAAATGCTTTTAATAGCGTTTCTCGCGCTTCTATCTTTAGGGAGCTCATGGATGGTGGAGACTCTCTGACGGGTCTGATCTCTTTCGTGCGATCCTTCTATGGTTCTCCTTCTTCTCTTTACTACCAGCACGGTCCTACGATAGAGGGGGTTACAATCATCAGCTCCGCTGCAGGTACTCGTCAGGGAGATCCTTTGGGTGGACCCCTCTTTGCCTTAGCTCACTACAGAGCTTTCTTGGCCATCGCCTTGGCTGCTCCAGGTTGTGTTTTTCCATCTCTAGCTGATGATACGCACATCGTAGGTCCGGCGGACCAAGTCGGTGTTGCCTTTGACCACCTTGTCTCTCAATTGGCCTTGGTAGGGCTGAGGGTGAAGGTGTCAAAGTGCAAGGCTTGGTCTCCCATAGGTATACCGTCGGACCTACTGCTCCCGGAGGGATTTGTTATCCCCACTGATGGTTTACGTATCCTCGGAGTACCTGTGGGTACAGAAGACTTTGTCTCTAGATTCTTAGATGTTGCTCTAGCGGAGGACGTCTTGCATATTGAGGATCTCCCTATGTTGGAGGATCCTCAAGTTGCCTTTGGTATCCTTTACTCTTCTATTGCGCGACGTCCTAGTTACTTACTCCAGACAGTACCTCCATCTCCTATCTTCATCTCGCGCCTTAGAGAGTTTGATAGGAAGATCATGAGGGTGTTTGGCGACATCATAGGACCAGGGACTTTTGACTGTGTGGCAGGACCTGTCGCACGTAGGCAAACATCTTTGCCGATATCATGTGGCGGGGTGGGCTTATTATCCATGGAGGGGACTGCTTCGGCAGCCTTTTTGGGTAGTTGGACCCTCTCATCACCTTGGCTCTGTTGTCGTTTCCTCGTGCGACTACAGTCTTCTCTGACGGGGCACCACTTCCAGCAGGTTCTCCATGCTCTCTTAGTGGATCCTCCCATCTCACGGGATACTAGAGCTCGACTTCGCTCTTGTTCGGACAAGGGCGCAGGCTCTTGGCTCATACTTCGACCTTGCATTAGAGCGTTCCGACTCGCATCGACTATCTTCTCTACAGCGATGAGGTTCCGTCTAGGCTTGGTACAGTCTGTTGCTTCGGCACTATCCACTTGCGAGTGCGGTGTCTCACTCGACACATCGGGTCGTCATCTTGCTCGATGTCCTCATGGTAGAGAGCGGATAGCTACCCACGATGTCATCAGAGACGTCGTGTTTGCCTTAGCACGGGAGAGCGGTCACATGACGTGGAGAGAGCGTTGGTATGCCTTTCAGACAGGAGGATCAGTGAGAGCTGACCTGTACATGATGAGAGAGGATCAGGTCTCAGTGGCTGATGTGGTTGTCACGGATCCGACACGAGACTCAGTGGCGGCACAGGTGATCACCCATCCTCCAGGATGGGCTGCAAGCGTGGCGGCAGCAGCGAAGGTGACCAAGTATAGGGGTATGCAAGTGGGACATCGCTTCATCCCTTTAGCTTTGGGAGATATACGGATCGACAGGTTTGGAGTTCGACGTCTTTCTGAGAGATTGTGCTAGAGCCTATCATGAGAGGCGCCAGGGAGTACCACTCTCTTCTTTCTGCACCATGTTTTTTAGGCAGCGAGTTTCCATTGCTCTACAGAGAGCTTTAGCAGGAGCAGTTCACAGGAGAGCAATCGCAGTAGGTGCTGCCTCTTCAGGTGCGCTAGTTGTTTGTAAGGATACTGACTTTTTGATCTCTGACATTATAGGTGCGACTGGTGATTTTAGAGCTACTGATAGCGGGGCTTAGCCCCGATGTGGTTGTTGCTTGGCCCTTCGGGTCCTTCTTTCTCTTGTGAGGCTTGATGAGGTCTTCTCATCCGTTTTGCTATTCATTGGGTCGCGTTTTCCCGATGACGGATTCATGCAGTAGGATGATATAATTCAGTCGGAGTCAGCTTTCCTACGGCCGACTGCAACCAAGACTCCACAGCATGACCGTGACTCATCATCGACTTGTGTGGGTGACATTGACCATCAGCGGTACATGAGGCACTCACGTTCATTTCGTTATCATGCATGGGACGGACATAGAGCCTCTGGACTCTACGTGTCAACATCCTAGAAGAATTAAATTCTGTCAAGTCTGTCACTAACTTATATCGGTCTACGGTATCTCCGGATCCAGTGTTCCGGAAATAATGGTTGTCAAAAGTAGCAACCATTATTTCTCGCAGCGTTGTCGAGACGGATGCCCTCCACAATATCTTCAATAAAGAACTGTCTATTAAAGTTAGCAGAAGTGTAAATCTTTTTTACGGCGACTGCCGTCCTAGTGCTCAAGCTCGGCAGGAATTGGCTTGATCATACCCTCAGTACGATCGCTGCGCTTGATCATACTCCTCTTAACGTTTGATTGCTTGATCATACTCCCAACCTGCCATTGTCCGTCCTACCGGTAGATCAAACCATGTCACTCTACACTGCCAGCTTGGATTTCTCTCTTGTTGACGACGTGGACCCCGACTACCTGAGACCTCGTTCATTCTCCACACTGAGAAGAGTTTCTGGGACTCGAGGCGTTTCAGCTTGTGATTCTTGCAGATTTCAGAATAATCTAACCCGTCAAAGCTCATTCTTCTGAAACAAGGTATTGACAGAGGCGCAGTACTGGACCGCACTTGCTCTTGAATTTTTCCTCCGCCATGATTTCTAGGAGGCCCTGTTTGTATTCGCTGCGACCTGGTGTTGAATCGCTAGCAAAGTTACCTTCGTCATGGTTTCTGACGAAGGTAAATTTGCTAGAAACCATGACGAATTTACCTTCGCCTCGCGGTTCAGCATTAGGTCGCAGCAGTCAATATATTAACAGCTGCGACCTAATGCTGAACCGCGAGGCAAAACATGTTTTGCTGCATTGCAAGGCGAAACAGGCATGCGATGCAGTGTCATGTTTCGTTCGCTTGTAAGGAGCGAAACAGTCTGTTTCACTCTTTACGTCTATGCACATGCCGTGTTGGTAGTGACATGGCCTGATCTACATGGCACGGATACAGACAGACGGACGATGACAAGTTGGAGGTATGATCAAGCAACCAAACGTTAAGAGGGGTATGATCAAGCACAGCGATCGTACTGGGGGTATGATCAAGCCAATTCTTGCAAGCTCGAACCATCCCTATTTTCAGTACAGTATTTGAACAGATATCGTAACAGGTCAATAATACCATTTGCGGCTGCATGTCTAGAGGATAACACTTTCCGGCTCTCTTTATAGTGGTCTCAATGCTGATATTATTGATCCTGAATTTTTATTTTACTTTTTAAAGTAAAATGGTGGTTGATGATAAGATCAAATGATAGATGATGGAAATAATTTATTTAAATCAACGTCATGAAAATCCATAAAAATCTGAAGACATCGACAAGTCTGGAATCTGGCTTGTGTTTTCATTAATGGACGCCGTTATCTTGAGACTAGAGAGTGTAAGCAACACAACATTACCAGGATGTGCAGTCGAACAAGTATTTTACTGAAAAAGTAGTTTGTATGTGAATTCTCATGAACTCGGTCAAGAAGAATAAGACATTGTATCCAACCTCCAAGCATGGGATCCGAACACCGGACCCCTTTGGAAGGAGGATCAGAACTCAACCGTGATCTAGAAAATGAGAACCATCATCGATATCTCCAGAGCTAATGCTCGGGGATTTTTGATCCTCTGTTTGTTGCCTCTCTCTGAAAGACCAATTGTGTTTGACTTCTTGCTTCAGCGAATAGCAGCCACTAGTCGAAGTCCGATTGTATATTGTCTTGGAAATTGCATTGAAACCAATGGTTCCGTTCTCATTTTGGTTTTCTTTTGTCTCGATAGATAAAATTAATCATTGATAATTTATATATAGAGTTTTACATGCTCTCTGATATTATTTATAATAATCTGTGTTAGACATCTATGATGATCTATCTATCCATAATGTACACGACCCAACTCTATTAGTGTCATTTCAAAATTCGCTGTAAAGTAGTAAATTTGGATGGATAAACATGTGTTACTCACATGGCAAACTTCCTATGTCCTACGTAAACAATATTAGAGTTTAGCACTAATTCTGATTACACATAAATAAATTATCACTTGCCGTATTTAAGTTAAGTTTACACACTATTTGAGTGTAGGGTAAATTTCAGAATGAAATAATATGCTTTCTGAAGTATTCATGTAGCATTTCAATAAAACAGTTTACATTAGTTCATATGGGGAATCCATTTTTCCAAGGACTATCAAGCAAATTGGTTTATTGGAACTAGCCTCGAGACTCAGGACTCGAGAAGAGGTTTCTGGAACAAGGTGGATCATTCCAATGCAGGACCTCGAAGACAGCCATTCATGTTTTTGCTATTGAATGGAAGCATGTGGTGCACATGGATGCAGTCTCTCAGATTCAGAAGATGATTAAGCAGGGGGTCAGTTTTTTGGACTTTGATTTCATCACTCAATGTCTTCAAAAGTGTGAACTTGTTTCTGAGGATGCATACATTTATCTACATTTATATATACGAAACTAAAATTACCAAGCAGAGGCAAGAAGCTGCATACAAGCTAGAGGGATTCAAGTTTCAAGCAAACATTCTTGCTATTAAGAAGGGGAAGTAGAACTCCACTCCATACACATTATCTAGAGATCTGAATTTCATGCATTGCTTGAGGTTCAGCAAGTGAAGTCAAAGCTTCAAAATCTGTCATCCTCTCATGATTTCTCAAAAAGTTACGTTGATACTTATGATAAATAACTTCATGTCAAAGATTAGTTGCTGCAACTTCCATTCCCACTGAGGACCTTGAAACTTAACCCGCATCTGATCATAGCTTTTCTTGCGAATGTGACTCATGTGTGCTTGCAGCGTTGCTGATTAACTTCTCTCACTGACTCTGATTCCAACTCTAAGAAATATGTTTGCAACATGCCGTTTGTCTCCTCCTCCCCCGCACCTTGCCATAACCCTTGACTGCTCATTTCTTCTTCTTCTTCTTCCATTTTTTATGCCACACATTCTTGATTTTAACTATGACAAAATTGTTTGCGATGTTGTGTCATGGATCGACTATGGTATTAATATAAAGTTCCATGATAGAATTTCTCAACTTGTTTCAAACATGTCTCTGACAGCAGCATTGATAGCCCTTGCCGATGAGATCAAAATTAATCTTTTGATCATGGACAGAGCTAAGAAAACGGAGTTACATGCAGTGTTGACTTTTAGAGATAGTTGATGAGACGTTTGACAAGCTGACGTGGCATCTAGAGTGCTGATGGAGGAGAGTGTTGACATTGCAGGTGCTGAGTGGATGAAGATACTGATATGGCATTAGAGCTGAGTTGGTAGATTAAGATGAGGTGTCACTACTCATATGCACCATCCAACCTTTTGGGACACATGACACTTAGCAGGTTTGCATGCATGACATCCGGATTTCTACCCCTTAGCTTCCAAAGAGTATTAAAAGCTGAGGACTCTTACAGTTTTGGTAGCAGAATTTTGATTAGATGTTGTCATTTTTCGCTTGGAAAATAGATACTTCGTATGGGTTTTTGGATCAAGATGGATCTACTCAGCAAATCAACACGAGATCTCGTGCAGATTTACTAAAGTGAAGAGATCAGTAAACTTTTAGCGGAAGTAGTTATCTCCACACAACTCAGTTTGGCTCATGCTTGGTATCATTGGAAAGAGGAGATGTTTCCAACATCATCTCAACTGTGTGATTTGGACCTGTGGTTTACGAACTACTCGGGTTTGAAGTTGACAAGGTAATTTGAAGCTCTATATCAAATCTATGTGAGACCTTACCCCAGATTTTAGTAGGAGAGTTTGTTTTAGGCCTTGCATGATAATTTGCACTAGAGTTTGTGTAGATTTCTTCATAAAGGGATCTGAAATCTTAAAATGATAGTAATCCTGAAGTATACTTTCTGTGTATCTTGCCTGAAAGAGGTATAACATTTCATTGTGTTCCAGAAACTGAACTCCAAGGCAAAAGTTGAGAAGTCCTAGATCTTTCATACCAAACCCTTGCATAAAGCTTGCTGAATCTTTTGTACTCCTCCTTGATTACTTCCCAGTATTATCAGATCATCCACGTACAGTAACAGTAAAACAATATCTTGAGAAGTAATCAAAACATAAAAGTTTGGATCACCTTTTGTAGGAGAGAAGCCTTGCTGCTTCAAGAAGCTTTCGATTATTGTGTACCAAGCCCTTGGAGCTTGTTTGAGGCCATACAATGTCTTATGCAGCTTGTATACTAATTGTTGATCTCCTTTATGAACAAATCTAGGTGGTTGCTGCAAGTAGATATCTTCTTCAAGAATCCATTAAGAAATGCATTCTTAACATCCATTTGTAAACATTTCCAACCATGTAGTTTTGCAAGAGTACAAAGAACTCAAATGGAGTTAAGTTTTACCACAGGTGTGAAGGTCTCTTGAAAATCTTCTCCTGCAGCCTGCAAATAACCTTTTGCAACAAGACGAGTCTTGTATCTCTCAATAGTTCCATCCGCATGTCTCTTGATCTTATAAACCCACTTACAGCCAAGTGCTTTCCTGTTTGCTGGAAGAGGTACTAGGCTCCAGGTTGCATTTTTGAGTAATGCATCATATTCTTCTTGCATAGCACGTCTCCATTGATCTTTACGGAAAGGTTCCTCGAATGTAATAGTTTCTCCATCACCTTGAGCTTCAGCCATGAGAATATATCCTCTAGCCTTGCAAGAACCTTCCTTGTTCTGATGGGTCTCCTTGGTTGGGCGGCAAGATTCGATTCTGAAGTAGTCTGATGTATCAGAGGCGAATCTGCTGTAGTTGGACCTGATTCAGTAACTTCAACCTGTGTAAGTGGTGTAGGTGGTGGTTCTACTAGAGTTTCTTCTTCATGATTCTCTGAAGTAGGTGTTCGGATTGAGAGAGGAGGTAGGTCAGAAAGATGATGTTGTGAATTTTGAGATGAAAGGACTTCTAAAAATACTACATCTCAACTGATGATGATCTTTCTTGCAGCATTCAACAGCCTATATCCCTTTTCTCTTGCTGAATATCTTATGAATGTACAGATCTGAGATCTATCATCAAACTTTTGGAGTAATTTCTGCGGAGTTCTAGCATATGCTTTACATCCAAAAACTCATAGGTTAGAGAGGTATGGTTTCTTCCCTGTGAAAGGTTCAAATGGAGTTTTTTTGTACATAGCATTAGTTGGACTTCTATTGAGAAGGTAAACCGCAGTATTCACAGCTTCAGCCCAAAGGTCTTTTGGAAGATCTTGCTCAAGAAGAAGACTTCTTGTCATCTCCATGACAGTTTTGTTCCTCCTCTCAACAACTCCATTTTGCTGAGACGTGTAAGTTATAGTCAACTGCCGTAGTATCCCTTTCTCAGTGAAATATTTGTCAGCTGCCTTGGAAGTGAACGCTCCTCCTCTATCACTTCGTAGCTTCTTCACTTGTTGTCCACTTTGTCATTCCACCATGTTAACAAACTGTTGAAGATGCGAGAGTGCTTCGGACTTTCTTAACAAGAAGAAAACCCAAATGTATCTCGAGAAGTCATCAACAACGAGCATAAAATACTTAGAACCTCCAAGCGAAATAGTCTCAATAGGTCCACAGAGATCTGTATGTAACAGCTGAAGGATTTCTGTTGCGCTTGTTGCAGTAGTTTTGAAGAACTTCCTTCAAGTCTGTTTAGATGTGAGACAAACTTCACACAGGGTGTTTACAAGGACGAGTTTGGAAACACCAAGTGCCAAGTTCTCATGAAACAACTTCTGCATTCTCTGATAGTGTAAGTGTCCAAGTCGAAGATGTCATAATTCGCTTGTCTTTGTTACAGCAGCTAGAACTGCAGCTGCCAAAGGTAAGACTTGTAACTCATACAAGTGGCTTCAATCCTGTAGCTACCACAGATCCTTGGTCGAGAATAGAACATCCTTGTGCATCAAATGACAGTTGAAACTCCTTTGCAACAAGTTTATCAACACTCAAAAGATTATGCACTACACCAGGTACAAACCAAACACCTCCAATGGTTCGAATCTGACCTAAAGATAGCTTAATATGAATGTATCTTCCCCCTGGACTTGATATCTCTTACCATCACCTAGACGTATCTCAAGTCCATTTAGACGATGAAAATCTTGAAACCACTCTTTCTTTGATGTGATATGATTCGATGCTCCAGAATCAATCCACCATTGTTGGTCATGAATATCAGTGTACATGGCAGTGAAGAATAATTTCTCTTTGTTATCAGTTGCCTGTATGAAGTTACCTCTGTTGTTGGTGTTGGAACGTTGATCAGATGTCTTCTTTCTGCATTCATACGCGTAGTGACCGGGTTTCTTACAGTAGTTGCAGTTCTCATGTTTTGGTTTGTTGGAGTTGCCTTCTGAGTCTCGTTTGTTGAACTTGCCTTTCTTGTTGTCCCAATGCTCCTTCTGTTTTGATTGTGAAAGAAAGAAGCATCATTAGTGACAGTTGCTTGAGTTGACTTAGTTTCAATGTTCATAGCTTCTTGCAAAGTTAGAGTCTGCAGTTCTTCGAATGTGACAAGATCCTTGCGTACATCCACAGCTTTGACAAAATGCTCGTATGGTTCTGGTAAGCTCTGGAGCACTATCAACACCAAATCATCCTCGTCTATACCTCCACCTAGGTCTTCAGTTGTTCTACCAACCCTTTAACTGTATTGAAGTGCTCTTCGAGTGAGATGTCCATAGCCATTTGCAAAGTATTTAACTTTCTGCATAACATTCTTTTTCTCCCTCGAGCTGCTCATTCATGTTTCTTGGTGAATGTATCCCAAGCCTCTTTCGAAGTTTTAGCCTCCAAGATATCTAAGACTTCCGAGTCTTTGATGGTCTTTTTGATGATGGCTAGAGCTTGTTGATCTCATTTGTTCCAAGCTTTGATAGCTGCTGGTGATTCAAAAAATGTCTTTCTTCATCACCTAGCACTATGTCCCACAAGTCATAGTTCTGAAAAATGGCTTGAACCTTGAAACACCATATTGGATAGTTTGTACTATCCAACTTATGATGATCATGAAGCAAGTTATCACTAACGTTGATCATCGATAGAAAGTTAAGTAGCTGAGAAAAATTTGGAACTCCCCAAAGTGATTGTGGAGGTGGAAGTAGTGTCTATATTGTTATCCTCTGCACGTTGTCCAACACGGCAAAAATCTCAGAATTGCCAAAATTGATCGTTAAGACCTTCAAAAACGTAGTCAAAGTTCCATTGACCAAGGGTTTCCAAAGTGTAACTTCCTTATTCGAGGTCCGTTTGGGTCGAAAGTTGAACTGTTTGGAAGCTCTCTCTAGGCGGAGCTTTTTTAACCCCCAAATCCACTCTCCGATTTGCCTAATTCGATCTCCTTCTCCTCCAAAAATACAGTCAAAGGTGGTTTGATCAGATATTTTCGTCTACTTTCTCTCATTTCAGTTGAAGATGATGTGCTCACTTTATGTCTTTTTTACTCTCTGGTTCCTCAATTTCCTTGCTAATGCTCGTACCTAAGCTCTGATACCAAGTTAAAGAACCAAACCAAGTAACTTGTCTCTCTTGTATAAGAGATATCAGCAAAGGAATCAGTCGACTCATCATCTCCCAAGAGGGGGTTGCTATATACTCTAACCTATGGACAAGAGGTTAGTCACTAGTCAGTCATAGAGATGTGACTGTAGATGTGCCTATGGAGGTGACTATAGATGTGACTATAGATTAGACATTATTTTTAACAATAACTCATATAATACAAAACGTTTTATGTTATAAAAACTATATTAAGAGAATCAAAAATATTTAATATAAAATAAGAATAGAGAAATATAATATTCACTAGATATTCACTTAGTTTTATACCATATAGAGTTATCACACTCAAACTACATGTTTGCTCAGTTATAACTCACTGCAGTCAAGTACTCAACCATACTAAGAAGACATGTGTCATATTGGTCTTTCAATGTATATAGAGCATAATTAATACTTGCGTAAGTTTTACTTCAAAGTTGAATAAGTTGCCCTGCAAAGATCTGGAGTCATTCTCGAACTTCCGTTGCTTGTTCACTTATGAGGCATGAAACCAGTTGATAAATGTTTGGATGATGATTCACCATCCGGTTGAATGTTTGGTGCCAACCTTCACAGTTGTTGTTCTCTCTCCTCCGATGACTGTCATATACATTCCACATCCTCAATAGAATACGCGCACATCAATAAGTAATGAAATAATCCAACAAGCTCCTCAATTTAACATGATCTCTATGTGAATGTGAAAGGACTATTGCTTGAAGACCATCTTGTACTTCGCCATAAGAGCTAGAGCCAGAAGTTGTCGAATCCCTCCTCTTATGACGTCACTTCAGATGTACATGTGAGTCAAACTCAAATGTTGAACATTCTACCAAATTGCTTGAGTGAAGTGAAAGTAACACCCTCGATGCAAGGAATCTGAAAACTTATCACGGATAGCATATACCAAACCAGATCCGAAGTAATTTAGGATCTGTTTGAGAGAAAAATGTCGTTCCTTGAGTGGGAAGTAACACCTTCGATGTGAAGACTCTGGAAACTCATCACGGATAGTAGATATCAAACCAGATCCGAAGTCACTTAGAATCCGTTCGGGAAAAACGTCATTCATGGTGAACTGCCCAGTCCTTCAAACCACGAAACGAATATATATGCTTCTCTATCTTTGCTGCTCATGAGAATATACAACAACGGTACTTGCATGTCGCTAAAAAAAATGTACATTATGAACAGTTGTAAAAACAAGTGAAGACAAGCATCAAATTTTCCATCCATGTAAATGTTGGAAGCAGTACACAAAGTCAGTTCTCGAGCC
The DNA here is from genome assembly GCA_036924285.1 of Asterella californica. NCBI lineage: Eukaryota > Viridiplantae > Streptophyta > Marchantiopsida > Marchantiales > Aytoniaceae > Asterella > Asterella californica. The sequence goes on along the minus strand of JAYKYS010000022.1, from coordinate 2,100,241 downwards.
AAAAACCATCGTAGCATCTTTTGTAACTGAAACAAGATAAACAGCCTCCCCTCCATGAACTGCAAGCTTGATGGTACAACAATATCTTGACATTTTCTAGATAAAAGAGGTAGCTGATGACGTCGTGCTCTCTAGTCAACACTTCTGACCATCAGAGTGATGATTCAAGTACCAAAATTACAAGTTTGAAAACAGAGATATGCATGCACTTCAACTACAATTCAGATGATATTGCGTTCACATAACATCTTGAAAACTGGAACAAGCAGGAGCTCAAAATTATAGAGAGATTGTAGACTGTTTGTTCTTTGTAGACTATATTGTACTTTCTCCAATCTCTATGACTCCGTACCTCGCATAAAATTTTTGACTGCAGAATATTTCTGGACGGAATTTATCTACAAATATAATGTCTTTTGTATTTACTTCTGTCAAAATTCTATAAATAATTTACAGTTCAAATAATATATTTGAGAACTACTCAGCCTATTTTCAATGAGATTTATCGCTTGTTCACTACCCTTCTTCTTTTGGAGGATCTTCGTCGCTTTCGCTTTCAAGTAACATTACAAAAGCTGATACGAAAGATGCTAAGGTATTTGCCTCTTCTTGATAAATATGTGGTATAGATGTGTTCTCAGAGGCAGCACGTTCTCGCATACGTTCTACTGATGAATGATGAGTTCATCTGGATTGCTACGATGAGAATGACCACTCTCTCGTGGTACAAGATTATGAAGATCAACGCTCGTTTCGACCCACACAATCATCTTTCGTACATAGTCAAAGAATGTCCATTAGCACAACGACAATGAGATCGATATCCTGCATAAGAACGATCTATGTTTGTTTGAAAACAACAAACTTCATCCATGATTAAAATGTACTAATAGCAGATGACTAAGAATATGAGGTATGGAAGCCAAACAATGTTAAACTACTTTCAGTCTTCTTAGAGAGAGAGCTAATTCTTATATGACCTAGAAGTCTATCTTATATGATGTAATCATATTTTTCTAAACAAATATACGTGTTGATATATTAGATGTGGATATGTGATGGCATATGACATTTCTTTCTATCTTTGTGAAATTCTTTTTTGAAAAAATTTGGTGCTCGAGATATCATATCCATTCTTACCACGTTAGTTGTTAACTTTTAGCCAGTAGACAATTTGCTATAATGAAGCTTCACTGTAGTGACGTTGTGCGGAAAGGGGAAACGCTGGTCACGATGAAAAGCCTCGCACGGGCACAGCGGCAATACCTGCAACATGTACTTCTGGCCGGGGACCTATAAATCAGGGTTAGATTATGGTTGTTTATGAAATATTAACTATGAATTTCTAAATCTTAAATAAAAATATAAGATATCATCAAAATTAAGATATTTTAATAATAAAAATTATATATTATGTACATAATCTCTGCAAGAAATGTGAGAGAAAACACATAAATCATTTAAGTTGAAACGCACTCCAAAAACTACAAGATTCACATTTTAAAATTTATAATAAATTTAGTTTATCATCTAAGGCCGAAAAAGTGATGTGATAACTTTGCAGTATTATTGAAGGAAAAGGTGAATTATGCAAGGGAAGAGAGAATGTTGTCCTAGTGTTTGAACTCCGGTCGAGTACCGAGAATAGAAAGACCATCGTCTCCGAAAACTCCCCAGACTTTAGTAGGGAATCCTCCAAATAAGCTTCAGACGGCGGTTACCATCGGTTGCGTTGATTGCCTTTAAACAAACTGAAGATTGAATTTTAAACATATGCTAAAATAACAAAGAAAACTCGTAAGTAACGCACGTGAAACCTCACCTCGAGAGAAAAACCAACTCGTCTGGCGAATAAAAGAATTTCTTTTGTACAGATTTAATTTATCAACTAATCCTTCTCCCAAGTATGTTAACATTAGATAATAAATTTAAACTCTTTGCATATCATATTCATATTATATTTGAGACAAAGGGATGAATAATGAAATAGAGCAAGAACGACGGCAACTCCGATGAACAAAAATGGACGGTTGAAAAGATAGTGGACAATCGATTTTTAATTTTTTCACCCAAAGATGCTTAAATAAGAAGAAAACATACGAGAATAAAATAAAACGATCGATGAATACGTTATGTGTACTACTGATTTTGCATGCATATTTCACTTTCGATCAAAGCATCTGCATATTTTCACCTCCTCCATCGTGCGATGGAGGAGGTAAATATAGAGGAGGTTAATTTAATATTTAACCCTTCCAACAGAAAAGGTTAAATATTAAATTAATATCTGAGTATATTATTGTATTAGTGAGTGTGGACTCTCTGACTTGTACCTTCTGAAGCGTGGTACTCAGGGCAAGACTTATGGGTTATCTTTTACTCTTTCCGTGTTTTCAGACATGGATAACAGATAATATTTGTAAAATATTTTAATTCTTTATATTTATTTAGTATATATATTTTACTTAACACATATATATATTCTCGATATCATTAAGCGAGCAAAAGTTCCCGGAGTTCATCCAGCATGCATATTCATCTTCTATCATCGATAGATAGATCATCGTAGATGTCTAACACAGATTATTATAAATAATATCTGGGAGCAGGTAAAACTCTATATAAACTATCAATGATCAATTTTATCTATCGAGACATTGATAGATAAAATGAGAACGGAACCACTGGTTTCAGTGCAATCTCCAAGACAATATACAATCGGATTCTGACTAGTGGCTGCTATTCGTTGAAGCAAGAAGTCGAACACAATTGGTCTTTCAGAGAGAGACAACAAACAGAGGATCAAAGACCCCCGAGCATTAGCTCTAGAGGTATCGGTGACGGTTCTCATTTTCTAGATCACGGTTCAGCTCTGATCCTCCTTCCAAGGGGGTCCCGTGTTCGGATCCCGTGCTTGGAGGTTGGATACAGTGTCTTACTTTGCTTGACCGAGTTCATGAGAATTCTCATACAAATTTTTCTTTCAGCAAAATACTCCATCGACTGCACATCCTGGTGATGTTGTGTTGCTTACACTCTCTAGTCTCAAGGTAGTGGAGTCCATTAATGCAAACACAAGCCAGATTCCAGACTTGTACATGTCTTCAGGTTTTTATGTATTTTTATTATGCTGATTTAAATAAATTATGTCCATCATCTCTCATTTGATCTTATCATCATCTACCATTTTATTTTAAAAAGTAAAATAAAAATTCAAGATCAATAATATCAACGTTGAGACGACTAAGAGCCGGAAAGTGTTCGTCCTCTAGACATGCAGCCGCAAATGGTATTATTGGCCTGTTACGATACAGTTCAAATACTGTACTGAAAATAGAGATGGTCCGAGCTTCATCACTGGGACGGCAGTCGCCGTAAAAGAAATTTACACTTCTGCTAACTTTAGTCGACAGTTCTTTATTGAAGATACTGTGGAGGGCATCCGCCCCGACAACGCTGCGGGAAATAATGGTGGCCACTTTTTGCAACCATTATTTCCGGAACAGTGGATCCGGAGGTACCGTAGACCGATATAAGTCAGTGAGAGACTCGATGGAATTTGCTTCTTCTAGGATGCTGGCACGTAGAGTCCAGATGCTCTACGTTCGTCCCATGCATGATAACCAAATGAACGTGAGTGCGGTTATGTACCGCTGATGGTCAGTGTCACCCACACGAGTCGACGATAGGTCGCGGTCATGCTCTGGAGTCTTGGTTGCGGTCGGTCGCAGGAAAGCTGACTCCGACTGAATTATATCATCCTACTGTTCATTCACTGCATGAATAAGTCTCCAGACCTGCCCCATCCATCCATACTAATGTTGGTGTCCGCCATGTTCTTTGCAAAGTCCGTTACGAAATAAGAATAACTATGCCGTGTGCTGCTTCTGCTGATCCACCTGTAGGAGACGTTTGCTATTTAAACCTTCACGTTTTTGTGCCGGCGTTGCTGTACTCTGCCAGTCACTGAAATACTCCACTGGGTACTGCAGGTATTTATGCTCCCGGTAAATATTCCGGTTTACTGCGGGGACGAAGAAAATCGAGATAGTACCGAGGCCTCTGATAGCGTTTGCCGCTTGAAAGTCATTTTCTCCCGAGCACGGTGGTCAAACTGACGGTGGAAACCATACCTCCCGTCTGTGATCCGTCATGGTGAGACGCCCTTGTACTTCTGCGCTCGTTTGAAATAAATGTTTCCTCGCTCCTCGGAAAAGAAATAAAAATTAAAAAAAAATGATGAGATTTAAAATAAATAAATATTTTATTGTGGAAGTGAGAGTTCAATTCTTAGCACCTTCTTAACTAAGGAAGGGAGAAACCTTTTCTCACTTGGAGGCACTTGGAGGCACCATATCTCCAGTGTGCAAAGCCGCCTGAACGACTTTTCTTACAGAGGAGCGCATGAAGACTTTTCCCGCAAGGACGAGGTCCAGTCCATGAACATCATTCTGTAGCATCATCTCGTTGAGTGTGCATAAATATGCATGCAAGATCAACTTGGGATAACTTTTTTATCCAAAAAAATTAAAAAATTATGTAAAAAATTATGAAAAAATAAAAAATATTTTTAGAAGATAAATGATAACTGCACCTAGAGTTACAAGACAATCCAAACATTACCCATAAGGAGAATGTGGCATACACGTTTTCGAAAGTACACCTTCCTTGCATTTTAAATTTATTATTTAACCTTTTTCCTTAAAGGAAAAAGAAAAAGAAATTAAACCTTTACATATTTATCTCTTACATAAGAAAATGAAGATCCATACCCAACGATCGGCCGACAGATTTCCAAGGTGAAACAGACTCCACTAAAACAAAGTAAAAGTTATGAACAGAACGAGGTTGCTATAGGCTTGATTCTACATAAATAACTCTCTTTATTATATAATTCATTATTTAATTTAATTTATAGAAAAGATTTAGATTGATCTCTTTCATATGTCCCGAGGTAGTCGGTTCCTTTACTCCACTCCCAGCACAGTGTACATGTTGCTTCCGTATCAAGATGTAGAGTTTCAGATGGATGCAAATGGCGCGATAGGTTACGGCGTGTCAAAGTTAAATGTAAAGACTTCTATACGGTCGACTTGAAAAAAATTGTAAAAGCCAATCAAATTACTTTGTTGGGAACGGTTCTCAAAAAAATAAGATTTAGATTGACATAATTATTTCTTAGTTAATTAATTTTTGTCATTTACAATAAAAATTGGTAATTTACATTTACATCTTCTTACCGACATCGTTCACGGATGAGTCGAACCAACACTGAACAAACAAATGCTCAAAAGCGTTTCCTACATCTCCTTGCATATTTCACCTCTTCCATCTTCCGATGGAGGAGGCAAATATGCAGTAGTTGAATTGAATGTCTAATCTTTTTGGCAGAAAGGGGTAGGTATAAAATTAAACTCAATGTATATAAATATCTTAATAAGTATAGATCTCGATCTTGTATATTTTAAAGTGTGACACTGGGGTAAAGTCTTATGGGTTATTTTTTATTTTCTTTATGTTTCCATACATGAGCTAATAAATAATTTTTATAATATATTTTGATTATTTATATTTATTTTAATATATATTATATTTAACATATATATATATTAATAATATTAAAAACAAAATTGATCCAACATGCAAAAAACTCCAGAAACGGTTCCAACTCCACGCGTTTTCCTCGCTTATTCTTTTTCTTTCCCCGACAGGATGTATGCTTTGGATGCATATTTAGTTTACCTCCGAAATTACTCACAGGAAACTCCCGCGTATCTATGGACGAAGTCGTAACTCCAGCCCGCGAGCGAAGAATCTCTTGAAAAGTGTCAAAAGTTTGACACCCCTAATAGAGCCAAAAACAGAAAAGCGATCCAACAATTGGTGCGAAAACAGTGCACGTACACGGAACAACAGTTCGGGCCCACTTCGGGGCCAAGAAGTAGTAACCAAAATGAAGGGAAATGTTGCCTTACCTTCCCAGCACACGAGAACTGTGCAGACTGGGAGCGACAATTAATAAGGCCGCTTCTCACATGCGCCGTGTTAAATCAGCGGACAGTGATGGGCTTTACGGGAACAGACAACAGTAACCGGTACATGCATACAATCCAACTCCATCCGGGAAAGGAAAATAATTACTATCCGGTGACCACGTTCACGGGATCATTTCCGCCAATTCACTCCAAGAAGAAACCCTTTATGTACTCCGGGGGAACCCTCATCCATATGCACAGATGTACTTGATCATACCCCTAGAAAGATTGTAGTACCATTCTTATAAGTCTTTCCTTGAGAAGACATTTCAACGGGAGTTGCTAGTCATACAGATCACTTTGCCTAGTCAGCAATATGTAATATAATTAGCAAAAATAACTACACATACATACTGACAAGTCAAACAGTAATCTAATTAAGCTTTTTAAGAATTTTTTTCTCTTGGACTTGCGTAACCGAAACAAGTTTCAGTTTTTGATATGACTAAGCAACATGATCTGTATGACTGGCAAACTCCAGGTCAGAGTGATCAAACAAGAAATTATTAGAGATGTCTGATCAAGTCCGACATTCATTGTGAAGTCTGTCAAATAAATCTCTGCATCCATATGCAGAACTTCTCAGTTATAGTATACGCATAAATCTAGTTTCGAACTGAAATTTGCTTGATCAACCCTTAGAACGTTTGTCCGGCTTGATAAGATTCTTTAATGATTTATCACTCGATCAAGCCTCTGACTTGCAGCAGCTTGAAATTCTGATATATAAATGTCTGATGTATGTGTATTGTCTGATGAATCTATAAATCGATCTGAGCTAGTACAACATTCAATGCAAAATTTTGGAAACACACTTGAAGTTCATCACCTAGCTTTCTCAAATATTAATGACAGTTCGATATACCTCGTGTATCGGAACAGACTGCGGCCAGGCCAAGGTCCGATCAAGTGACTAACATTAAGGAAGGTCTGGTCAACCTGACAAATGTATAAGGAGGCTGATCAAGCAAATTTTTGGGTTTCGAAGATCCGACTAGAATTTCAAATTCACTGCAATTTTCTACATATATATTTAGATCCTTCTCTGTTAAAATGAATTAATTAGTTCATTTTATCTTCATTTCAGTTCTTTATCTTGTTATATCCAGTAAATCCCATACACAGTTGAATAACTGATTGACTCACATGAGTAACCAAAATGACAGGTTGAACTTTAAAATAACAATTACGCCTGGTCGAGTATTAATTTGATCATACTTAGTTCTTATTTGGTCCATTGGCTTATATTTTGGGCTTCTGGGAACACGTTAGTTACACATAGTTTTTTGCATATACAATGAGAAATTAACTGAAGTTTTAGTGTTGAATTGTACATGCCACTTTCGTTTTATTTCCTTTCGCTCACGCTGTATGTGGAGATATGATTCATATGGACACAGAGTTACAGAGTTAGTAAGTGTTACGAATACCAAGTACCAGAAAACCTCTAAACAGTTGTGAGAAGACAAGGGAATGACTTTGAAGGCGCTCGTAAAGGATTCTGGAAATATTAAATATAGCCTCTTTTATATTTTGGAGTGGTTTTATGTACGACTGATCATCCTCCGTAGTGGATTATAAGGCAAGACATTTTGATACACTATGATGAGTTGATAAACCATGATTTTCATGGTTAAGTTATGATTTTTATGGTATTTAAATTACGATATTTAAACAATAGTTTTGGAAAACACGAATCAGCCGTTAAATATTTTTGCAAAAAATAAATTTGTTTTTGTTTTTACGTTACGGGAGCCACGATCATAGTCGTGACTTCTCATTCCTAAACATCTCACTCTCCTGGATTCTACTTATGAGAGTGGCTTCCCATGTACATAAACATGCTCATAAGCCATCAACGAATGTAATTTAATAACTTTAAATCAGTAATTTAATTAATTAAATTATGTATTACATAATCCTCTGAAGGGAGCGGTTTATGTTGATAAACCATGATCCTTCGGAGATAACACCAACTATGGATGCATATGTGAGAATATTACAGTATCTACTATCAACGTAACTTTGTGAAAATCTAGCCTAAACAGTAGCATATTATTACAGGATCCTTAACTGAGCCTGAATTGTGGTTTATAATTTTCTAAACCCGTGTCCAGATTGAACCTAAACAGTAGAAGTTTGAAAGAAATTTGTTTGAAAGAAACTCCAATACGTTTTGTTGGGCTTGACCAGACACTCCATAACATCTTTTTCACTTGGTCGGCCTCCTGACTGTCTACAGCTTGTAGTTTCTCTACTGGAGCCATGTCAAACTGACATTAATGTTTACAGAAGCCAGGTGATGTTAACTTTAAGGGGCGTGTTCTCAACATGTTGTAATTGGATGTCGCACTGGTTGTACAATTTGCAAATTCACTAAAAGATACGCACATTTCAGACATCTATATACCAGAATTACAGACTGTGCAAGTCAGAGGTATGATCGAGTGACGAAACGTTAAAGAGGATCTTATCAAACCTCACAAACCTTCTGGTAGCTTGATCATGCAAATTTCTGAAAGATATGATGATAATAGAGTTTTTAGTAAATTCTCTTGTGAGTTTCGTCTTGACACTGAAAAAACTCAAATTGGTATTGCCTTTCTCTGTAGGTCGTAAATTCACAAATTTTTGATTAAACCACATGTGGGACTATATTAACGGCGGGATATCCCACCGGAATCAGTTTCAGTTCAAAATTTCAGAGATTAGCTCCGACGGGCTAGCTCACCGAAACTGTACTTACTTGTCACGTTCTTATTTGTTGTCTAAAGTTGGTGATCTAGGGCTCAAAACGTTGAGAATCTTGAGACCTACAAAATGAACCGTAGATGTCTTCAAACTGAGATCTGACGATTGAAAAATAAACTAAAAAAGAAAGCTGTGATGTGAACTAGAAAAAAGAAATATACTCTTTTTTGAATTTTGAAAAGTTCTCTTATCGAATGAATCTTGTTACAGTGAACGAAAATTTTGTTACAGTGGTAAAAATTTCAGTTCGAACCATAATTCGAACCTGAGAACTCTTCCTCCCCACGTTCGAACACTTTTGACAAGGCTGGGTTTCTCCTTTTATACCCAACCTGTGGTTTACAGACGGACGGTCATCTTGAGTTCAGTCTTCTTTCTACTCTCCGTGCACAGTCACAAGTCACATGTTCTTTTAGTCTGGACATAGTCCAGTTTCTCCTCCACTCTTCTCTTGATCTTTGTTACTTCTATTTTCTACACGCAGATGTATCAACTGTGTTCGACTGCAAGTCTTAACACGCGATGAATTTTTGTGATCAGCTGTTTAATTGCATTTTGGAGTTTGAACCCTAGTTTGCATGATCCCAAACCCGAAGATCGTGAAGATTGAAGTGGACAAGAGTTTTTAGTAAATACGAGACCTACGCAGTTCATCTCATAAGACTCCAATATATTGATGCATCCGGAAGCTGAATACAGTACAGTAGGTGAATGACTACGTAGTAACATCCTTAAAGTAATCCTCACTAAATAAGGATGCATCGTGACAGACAGTTGAATAACTAATGTACTGTCGTGAATCCTTGACAGGAAAGGATATACCCTTATGAATGCCCTTCTTTTGAAATTTGCAAGGTACGTGTGTATGTAATCCTACTCCCTCTGGAGTCTGGACTCTACTACCCGTTACGTTTCGAGGCGCTTCATTACAAGCAGATCGTACCCGTTTACCAGCGTGAAGTCTTCTTACTATTCGGGACGAAATAAGTACAATGGGACAAACATTCAACCCCGGCGGTTGTGCTGCATTCAATGACCATAACTTTGACGGCAGTACTGTGGTTACTTACTGCCGCGACAGCTTGCTCTAGTCTCTAGTCGCAGTCTGGGGATATCAGTTGCCACATATTTCATGCGTGGGACCCGCAGTCTCGATCTATTCACTTTACGATGGCATGGATCGCGACTTTCACGATAACTTTTCACTGTTCAAACAAAAGTTACAACGAATCACAGTAAGTCGGTGATACTGTAATTCAAACTACACCGCCAATAATGGAAATATGAAGCAGTATGATCTAGATAAATGTATAAACAACTATTTTACGTGTAGAAAGAGAATCTATGGGAAAATCTAAAAATGTTAGTAAATTGCGGGGAGAAAACTCCTAAAAACGGGATTGGCGGTTTTTCCTATTTTAGTGAAGTAATGTTCCAATAGTAATATACATATATATCTGTTTTCAGATAGTTTAGAACACTGATCATATTCATAAAAGCCAAATTAGGATCAACATCTTTAGAATGCACAATAGTTTCACAGCTATACCAGATGAATCTGTTGTACAGGAATTTTCCTTTGAGCAGAAATTTGCTTGTCAAGAGATTTCAGTCAGTAACCAGGGGTTTGATCAAGCAAATTTCTGCTCCTTTCGAATACTGTGTCATAAGAACGCGGTTTCCTTTCACCGAACGCGTGTAAAGCGTATCGTGTGCTTTGTACAGCATTCTCAGCTGATTGCAATTTACACGTACTACATTTCTTTTCAGCAGAAGCAGAAGCTGTCCCTGGCTCCTGATCCGTTTGGTACTTGACACTATTCGAGGAAAACGTACATGTTTGGGTCGGAGAGTTTGTAGAGGGAAGTCTTTTGCGTCCCCACACTTTAGGTGAAATGGAGTGTACTGAGCTGCAGGGTTCAAACACCCCCTTCGACAAACGCCTCTGGCTTGGACCCTCACTCCCTCTTTAGGACAGAAGCCTTTGGGTCCACAGTCGTGGCACAGAATGCTCATAAGTACAGAATGCTCGTAAGTACGTAGAAACTAAAGACAGAAAGGATGGCCAACTATTGCGACGACTGGCGCGCTCTACCTAGGCATGTAGAGATGCACTATGACTCGTACGATTCCCTGGCACTTCAACCAAGTGGACACAGAAGACGTGACCTTCCCACGGTCGTGCTACGATAGTAACAACGACGTACGAGCCGATTCCGAAGGTCTCAGGTCCTGACACTACATCATGAGAAGTGTAACGAAGTGTGAACGAAATCGTTTAACGAAGTCGGTGAGAAATTATGTTGGTTAAAGAAAATGAAGAGCTTGATAAACCAGATTCAGTTGTCATCATACCATGAGACTCAGTCGAGGATTCCAAATGTCATGTTACTAGAGAGAACGTCGGTGACGAAAGAGGTATATTACAGAGCCGTCTCGGAGGGCTGTGGAACTCACTTCACCAGCCACTTCACGAGGATAGTAAACAACGCCACAACTTACATTGTGTCCGAAAAAAAATCTCAAGTTAAGTACTCAACATATACTGACTCATTTCTCAACCGAGATTGAGCTTGACTCAATCTATCATTCCTGCGATAAGGCTCCGCGATCGAACTACCAACTTGCACTATCCTCCCCGGCTAATCTTTCGCGTTCGGCAGTGAAATCCGCTGGCTCCCCAGCGTTATGCAGATCAAGAGAAGCCTTCCAATTTTCCGTTCTCTCAGTAAACTACACGCAGGAGTTGTCCTGCTCACTCACGGCACTCAAGTTGGCTTCGTCGAACAATGCTGCCTGTGCTGCGGCTGCCTTGTTTGAAACGAGAGCCGCATGGAAGTTTTCTATTACCTGTTGATGGGAGAACTTGTACTGAGGCCGAGTGTACGCATTCAGTATGGCAGTGCACCCGCTTCGAGCTAAGGAATGGTAACCATCATCGTGCTTGTCTACGAGCGCTTGCAAAATGGTCGTCGATCTCCCATAGACCTGAGTGGAAGGAGTACCGAACGCGTCCCCAACGCTCGATTTGATACTGAAGAAGGCGGGCCACCTTTGAGTGTTCGAAATCCAATACCTGAGAACAAAAGCCACGACAAAGCATGAGACATGACACTCCGCCCTTTGGCAACAAAGACAGCTGCTGGCACACTTGCCTCACAACGAATAAGATTTTTATTAATCAGCAGAAATGACACTCACCCTGTTGGGCAACCTCCACCGCTCAGCTCGTAAGGCACGTCGTCGTCTCTATTGTTCATCTTGGTATTCTGGACATAGCTGCCTGGCTCTTGGTTTTGGTTCTGAACGTACTGATTGAAGGTGGTCCGAGAACGTTGGTAGTTATTGAAGTAACGATGATCGAACGTGCTTGGAGATCGTTCCGTCGAAGGCTTTCCCTGAGGAGAGCCCCCGTAGTTCTGATACTCAGGATTGACCCACCAGGGCCTCGCGTCGGCCGTGAAGTCTCCCGAGGTGTACGTTCCCTGATGGTCCGGCTGATTGACTTCAGCAGGAAAGAAATCCTTCTTCGATTCCTCTTTGCTCTCCTTACCTGGAATTATGTTCTCCTCTTTCACCGGCCTCGGGTATTTGACCTCATCGGGTACGTCGGGGACCAAACTATTCGGATTCGCGTAGTATGTGGTCTGCGAGAAACGCTCGTGTGTTCTTCCACATTCCACTCTCAAGCAGACCCCCAAACAAAACACCAACACCAGCAATCCTTCCTTTCCCAGTCCCATTCCTAGGAAACTCACGCTCTCTCTCTCTGCAATACTCCACAAACTTCCGAGCTGTCCGCTCGCTCCGCGTTACACTTCGTCTACTGATGAACACTCACAGCACCTGCGATGAGAAGCCGTGCAATGCAACGAAATAACGTCCACCAAATGCTGGGAACGGAGACGAAGAGCCGAAAATCGGGAGCTGATGAAGGGCGGGGTACAAATGTATGTCTCAGCGCCAGATGAGCCTCTTTCTCGCGCATAAATGCTTCTCGTTGCGCTGCACTGTAACTGTTGTGCAGAAGGCACAGCTTTATAGTAACTGTTGTGCAGAAGGCACAGCTTTATAGCCTACGTGGTTACACGACTACGTGGTTCCCCTCTGCATTTGCATAGCTAATTGTCGATTTTGCAAGACGACAAGAAAGTGGAAATAAGTAGTTGTCGTTTTCTACTTTGACTTAACATGCATATTTTGTATTTATTCTCATACCCTTCTTTATGTCCACTTTCTCTGCAGTAGCAAACTGATAGCGTCGCAGGACAATGTTTTTCCCGATCCACATATCAAATGGGGCAAGCATATTTTTCCTTCTCGTTTGATATATTTATTTTCAGATCGTTTTTGTCATGGAGCGTCTGCATTTAACGGATATAGATATCTCCCGTCGCGAGATCCGCCCATGCGGATGGATCCCGGCTGACTCGGCGTGACAACCAGATGCAAACCCCGGCTGGAACCCCCACCTGAAAACATTTGAACCCCGATCACAATTTCCCAGGTGGCAGGCCAGACCATTAATAAGCATCCCCTCCGGCGTTCCGCCGTTTGGGATGCTTATTTATAGGCTTGCTGGCCTTCTCTACAACTATGCAGTTTCTCGGCTGCTCGATGTCTGCATGCTACATCGTACGGCTCGACACTGCTTATACAAAGTCGTCCATCATTCTACATGTTCGTTACTAGTTATTTTCCTAGGGTGTATCGCTGTCTCTTCACTACAATGAAAAAAGACAAGCACATATGATATGCATGGTATATAAATTTCGGGTAAATTTTGTCGTTTTCTGTTATCAGAGAATAATATTATATAAATATTATGGAATATTATTATGAAATATCTAAAAGATTAAATTTCTCTGTAAGTATTAAATGGTAATCAAATCTAGAGTTACTGGTGGGTCTATTTGGGAAATAAAGAGAAGGTGTTACAAAACTGAGAACTGTACTCCCAAGTCTCTCAAAATATAGAACTTATCTCTCAGAACAAAATGCTACCAGCCTATTAGAACTGATAACAAATCAACCTGTTAAAACTAATCAGAAGAAGAACTGAACAGAAATATTCCGAGATGAAATGTGCACAGCTTTACTTAGACTTCAGAACTGATATTGACAGAAAGAGTCTCCTACTCATACTACTCTACAAAGAATGTGAGCTAATATACTATTGGTACATAACTGCTGTCACCTCAAAGTTACTTACCTAACTGCTGTTACAGTGCTTCTCACGTCACAAGGCATGTCACAAGTCACCTCTTCCTTTTTTTACTTTTGTCTTTTTATCTTCCGTAGAGTTTTGATGTGACTCTCTAATGATATTTAACACCCTCTTTCATTAGAGCATCACTTCTTTCATATCTAGTAAATCTCTAATATGTATAAACTTTAGCTTAGGTAAAGCTTTGAAAAATATCAGCTAACTGATCTTCCGATAGACAATATTCCAGCTTGACTATTTTAGCTTACATTTTCTCTCTTATATGATGTAACTTTTTCTCCAAACTTTTTGTTTTTCTCTGATAACTCTATTGTTAGCCAAGAACATTACACTCTGATTATCCACATGTAATACTGTTGGTCCAGATATATTTTCTCTCATCTCCCGCGATAAATTCCTTAACTATATCAAGGTTATAGAACCATCACTAAGAGCAATGTATTCAGCTTCCGTTGAAGACCTTGCTACTGTATTCTGCTTCTTGCTTCAAATGTTTTCAGGTGGGGGTTCCAGCCGGGGTTTGCCTCTGGTTGTCACGCCGAGTCAACCGGGATCCATCCGCATGGGCGGATCTCGCGACGGGAGATATCAAGCCCGCAGCTGTGGCACAGTTGCGCTAATTACGTCTCGACTTAAACGTGCGAGTTAATTAGTGATCGGCCCCAGATTCGTGGTCGCATGTAACCGGGTTCCCGCTGATTACCGCAGTCACCGAGGCTCGAACTGCAACTGCGAGCCTGGTTACGGTATCAACTGCACGGTTCAAACGGCGTGATCATGGTTACGGTCTCAACTACACAGTCACCGAGCTCAAAGCACAGTAATGGGTTCTCCGTCCGTTTTCCGTTCATTTTGAATTAGACACAGTTTCACAAGAAATTCGTCCGTTCTCCGTTCATTTTGAATTAGGCACAGTTCAACAAAAAATTGTCAGGTTTCTCAGATGTGCTCAGAAACGTGGTGGTCTTGATAGTCTCACAATGCGCGAAATGTGAGCATCAGTAACACACTCGCAGTGTTCGTTAACCTCGAGCTTCCGTTAATACAGCTTTGATATTGCGTCTGATTGCTTGATATTGCGCTCCATAAGTTTGATCATCAGTGTATTGCGTTTTGAAGTCTGATCTTCAGTGATGTTCTATTCTTCTGCGACAGTGAGCAGCTACGGGAGACGTAATTTACAGTACTTGGTGGACTGCTTGGAAACTAATATGTGTTGCTCTCATCTGTTACTGAAGGTTTCGGTCTTAGCGTATGCAGAAAGTGGATTCAGGACATATGACGGATGCGACAGATGCAGCAAAAAGTTATGTGGGTTATTTTGTTCGAGATGTAAAAGTGAACGTCTGTCGTCGATAAAATGTTTCAGATTGCAGCTTTTGTTAGCGGATGAAAGTGCCAACGCGTGGGCCATAGCATGGGAAGCTGGGAGAGATTTTCTAGACATAAGTGCCTCGGCTTATAGTCTACTGGAATTACGTGGAGATGATAATGTTTTGATGGAGCGGATCGTTGGTCAGCATTGGTACTGTCATTTCACCATTGTGACAAGTAAAGTTGTTGGAGGAAAATATATTTGGATCGACCAAGCACAGCCCTGTGGAAAACGACAGTTATTCGGTGTCTCTTCATCTCTTCCAGATTCAGAAAGGCGAATGTCTACTACTCGAATTGTCATTCCTACCTAGTGTGTTATACCAGGGTCGAGCACAAGCACCACACCGGAGCAAGACATCAACTTTCGTGGAGAGGAGACACATAAAGTACCTGCAGAAGAGAGACGGAGAGATAAAGTAGCGAATTCTCATGATTATAAGAGTGGTTTTTTTGTGGGGTTTTCAGTGGGATCTATGGTCGTGTTATTATCGATGGTTATGTTTGCTTTTGCTATATTGAAGTGGTGGCGGTGACCGTTCGTGATGGACTGTAATATGCGTTACGCATACAGTCAAAATGTATGGTTACATTTTTAACATTTTGAATGAATAGATGGCAGTTTTCGCGTATACACACTTCTTCGTCTATTATGTATACCCTGCGTCATGTTATCTCCCTGTAGTGTTTACCGAAACTCTAGAAATGAATGTAAAACACGAGAGAGAGAGCTTGAGCAGCGCGCTCAGTGCGTCAAATGATCGGTCGCACTGAGCGCATCTAGTCGCGCGCTACACAGTGCGACAGTACACAGTGCGACATGTGACAGTACACAGTGCGACAAGTGTAGTGTCCCAGTGCGATAATTATCGCAGTGCGATAATTGTTCGGTCGCACTGAGCCCTCAGTGCGACCGACCATTTGAAAACGATTTGACCAACATCATCTTCGACGCCGAGATGTCATCAACAGAAAAGGTCTTTTCAGCATCGACGCAGCCGTTGGAACTGACCCCTGCACTGCACCCTTCTCCAACAGTTTGCGAACAACAGGCAGCTCTTCTTCTCAACATTTCAAACAGCTTTCACTAAGATGACTAACTTCAGCTCAGTGCGATACATCTCAGTGCGATACATTGACGGTCGCATTGAGCTGTTGGGGTTGTTACTCAAGTGCGACCAGTCAGTGATTCGCACTCAGTGCGATCTTGGACCGGTCGCACTGAGCGAGCGAGGTTAACTGCATAAGGGTACTTTGAGCTGTTGGGGTGGAGAGAAGAGTTTAAGTAAAAACATAGAGTAACCAAATGATAAAACAAGACACTTTATTAACTTATTCCAGTTTCTCCCTACATAGATTAACCAAGTCAGAAAACAGATTAACCAAGTCAGAAAACAACACTTTATTAAATGGATTTCAGTTTTTTCATAAATTCAGTCGCTTGAACGATAGTGCAAGAACGCCAAATCAAACTGATTTCCTCCTCTGACATAGCGCCCCAGTAGTTCTTAAGAGCAGGATAAGGATCTCTTCCAAAAGCCTGTCTATACTTGGCAGCTACATAACCTGGGGTATCTTGGGTGCTGTTTGCCCATGATTTCAACCATGGTATGAGTACATTCATGAGATAATCATCTCTGTCCATGTCACCTGACTCAGGCATGAAAGAAGGGGGATGGATTGCGTTGAATGGATGATTAGTACTATTCTTCTCAGGAGAGTCATCTATCAACAACACATCTCGTGTACACAAGTTAAACGCGAACAATCGAGAAAAATCCTTCAGATACAAGTAATTACCACTAGCAGCTTCTCTGATAGTCTTGAAACGACTACACATGAGTTGTGCGAAGATTCTGCAGATCTGCATTATACAATAATGAGACAAGGTAAATAGAAAAAAAGTGAAACAAATACAATAATGAGACAAGGGTTTTAGAAAAAAAAGTGAAACAAAGGGAAGATATGTATAGTACGATTACTATTAACAGAAACAAAGTGGAAAGAAAATGGAAACATTGTGAAGATCTGTATCCTACAACCAAGAAACGGAAGCATAATTTTAATAGCAATGACTTTGTTTGCAGTTACCTGGCCTGAAGCAATCCCTGTAGGCAAGTACTTTTTGGTCTCCATGGATCGAAGGAGGGCGTTGCAGTTGGTAAGAGTTTTGGATGTCCATATCAGCACTTGAAAATCCTGACAGCATATCTCCATGAACTCTTTAACTCCTTTTTGTACCACATAGAATAAATCCTTTTTGGCACTCTGAACTTGGTAACCTCTCTCTTTAGCTCCTTGAAGCTCTAAGTCATTACGTCCCGTTCTTATCAACAAACCGTTCTGATCTAGAATCAGTGTCTTCCTTCTGATCACACCAGGATCTGTCAATCTGGGATAGAAGAGTTTAGAAGAACGAAGGCGAGTGACATCATTCTTTAACCTCTCCAACTCCTCATCCTGTAGTTGTATGCGGTCGTACATGTCTTGTTCTCTCTGGATCGCTTCTGTTATTCGGAGGTTTAAACTTTCTTCTTCTTCTCTTTTCATCGCAAGTCGAACATCTAAATCTTCCTCCTCCCTTCTCTTGTTCAAAAGAGTCTCTGATTCCCCTACATGGCATGGATGTAGAATATATTATATGAATGCGATGTACAAAGTTTAGAAGTGAAAAAGCCTGTAACCGGGTCCGCGCACAGTGCGTCGGTGTGTACTGATCGCACTGAGCGCGCGAGGTTTACGCGGCGCATAGTGCGACGAGAGCCCCGTCGCACTGTGCGCGCGAGCTTAACGCTACGGCCGCGCGCTCAGTGCGACAAGAACACAGTCGCACTGAGCGCGAGTCCGCAGTGTTGCTTGCTAGCAAGCAAGACTGCTCAGTGCGACAGTGTTCCAGTCGCACTGAGCGCGAGTCCGCGGTCTTGCTAGCAAGACTGCTCAGTGCGATAGGAACACAGTCGCACTGAGCGCGAGTCCGACCCGCGCGCTCAGTGCGACAGGGACACAGTCGCACACAAAAATCTGCAGTGCGACGTGCGATTATTGTCGCACTGCGCATCTGACCTTAAGGCCGCGCTCAGTGCGACCTCAGGCCCTTCGCACTGTGCTATCTTGCATGTATGACCTATGACCGATGTACAACATCACCAAACAAGGATTTCACTGAACTCTACACACTTAAACAAGGATTTCATTGAACACTACACACTTCACTGAAGCAAGAGATATGAAAGAAATTTACATAGATAGCCAAAGTAACTCAGAGAAGCACATAATACATACACAAATAACCAGAAAACACAACCAAATAATACACAAAGATACCCTAAACATAGATAGCCGAAGTAACTCAAAGGAGAAAATAGACTTACCTCTATCATCGTGGACGTGGCCAACACCAAGCTCATCCACCATTGGATTGGGAGTACTCTCTTGTACTTGGTGCTCAGTGGAGAATACTAACGCCTCCTCTCTCAAGATATCCAAGTGTCGCATGAGATGGGTTAAAGCCATCCCACAGAAAGTCTCTACGGAGACTCCTTTCCTCTGTTCTCCTATGTGCTTCTGCAGATGTAACACTTCTGCCTCCAGATTCTCGAACATGAATAAGGACCAATCATAATCCTTATCTTCTCCTTCCACTTTAGATTTGACGTACAAAGCAAGTTGACCTGTAACAGCTTTAGGCCTTCTTCTCGCCAAGAGAACCGCATACAAACACTGAAAAGCATATCTCCATCCCTCGTATGCACATTCTCTTGCAAAGTATCTTTTCCCCACTTTATCATACTCAAGAAACCAATCGTCTATTCGAACATGTCTCACGAATGGGGGTAAGATCACTGATCCTTCAAGAATAACAAAGGCTTCCCAGATTAAGTCAAGGGTCAACTTGAACTCTCTATCCCCAATTTTGGCCATTCGGGTTGCTGCATTATAGGATTGGATGAAAGCCATACAAACTCCAATCTGACATAAACAAACATTACACATTACAATAAATAGAGTGTATAACCAACCATCACCCAATAAAAGGAAGCACTTTAAGTCAAGAAGGGACTAATGGTAGATTACTTACGTCAGGCCGAGGAAAGTCAAAGGAGAAAGCGATCAATAATCCCAACTTCTCTAGATCGTCCTCGTCTATTTCGTTCAAAGCTTGACTAATACTTTCTTTATCCATCCATTGCCAAACGATACGTCTCTGAACATCGTGTTGAGAAGTAAACGTAATTAAGAAGGGTCCTTCTTCTCGCGGTGCCATACTTGCACCTCCTTGCACCTCGTTCCTTCACTGCGGGATGGTTCGCCCCTAAACTCCTGGCTCCAAGAGATCACTCTGAAAATAAAGCGAGTATGTCAGTTAATAGTCGAAGGAGAAAACGAGCCAAATATCGAAGAGAAAACAGCACAACGCACTCGCGCGCTCAGTGCGACCAGTACACACTGACGCACTGAGAGTGCGACGAGAGCCCTCCGTCGCACTGTGCGCGGACTCGGTTACAGGTTTTTTCACTTCTAAACTTTGTACATCGCAATCATATAATATTTTCTAATGTCCGATAGAAGAGCAAAATTCAGAGTAACGAGAGAATCGCCAACAACATAAGGAATCGAAACTCCAAGTGGTCGATCAACAAGGAATGAAAACTCCAACTGAAGATCGCTAATACTCCATGTGGTCGATCGGTAGTTACCTCTAAGTGGTCGATCGGTAGTTGCCTCTGGGCGGAAGTGCGTTCAGTGCGACTAGGCGGAAGTGCAGAGTGCGAAACTAGTGCGGAAGCGCGTTTAGTGCGACAGTGGGCGGAAGCGAGTTGTACTGCGACGATGAGGTTCAGTGCGAAGCTTGTGAACTAGCGGAACCAGTGCAAAGCTTTTGAAGTAGTGCGACTGCGCGGAAGAGTGTTAAACAAGGAAGCTTTTGAACTAGTGCGATTACGCAGAAGAGTGTTAAACAAGGAAGGGTTTAGATGCGGTGTAAATCGCGATCAGTGCGATGGTGGGTGAAAAACTTAATTTCAGAACTAACTAAATAAGTGGTCGCACTGAGCCTAGACTTGTAGCCGCGCTCAATGCGACACGTAGCAGAAACTTAAAAAAGTACGAAAGAACTCAGTGCGATCATAGCGCTCAGTGCGATTGAGAACATATCGCACTGAGAGAACACTTGTCGCAGTGCACTCTCAGTGCGACAAGTATACTGGCGCACTGAGAGCTCAGTGCGACCAGTGGACTGTCGTACTGCAGTCAGTGCGACCGTTGTATAGTCGCACTGAGCGACAAGTGTAGTCTTTAAAGACTTTACCGCACTGCAGTCAGTGCGACCAGTGTATAGTCGCACTGAGCGACAAGTGTAGTCTTTAAAGACTTACCGCACTGCAGTCACTGCGACCAGTGTACTGTCGCACTGCACTCAGTGCGACCGCTGTATTGTCGCACTTAGCGACAAGTGTGGTATTTAGTGTAATGTTTAGTTTTTAGTTCTTGTTCTAGTTAGTTTTTGAAATGTTTAGTTTCTGAGTTTTTAGAGGTTCATATATCATCCACAAATTAAAGGAACAAATTAGAGTCACCCTCTAGGGAGTTGAACCCTGACAGGCCAAATCGACCTGGTCCGACAGGGTGTCCTGCACAGAACAAAACATATAACACAAAAGCCACAAGCAAAAAAATACGAAATTATCGCAAATACAATGAAGGACCACTAGATGCCCAGGTATGTTGTTGTCCACGAGATCTAAGAACAGTTATACAATGACGAACTTTTCTCTCAAAAGGTTGAAACGCCTTGTCAAGTGACTTCAAAAAAAGAGGATTGTCATGTTCCCGACTGCAAAGAGTTCTAAGAAAATCTAGAATCTCTTCACATCGCTCGGCCAGATTGAATCTTTCTGTGTCTTCAGCTGCTCCTTCGTCAGATGCTCTTTGCTCATGTACATAAACATCTTCTCCATCCTCTGTAAAATCGAAGTGAGTAGGATGTCTTGACATTTCTTCATCTACATGGCTTGGTTCACACCATGGGTTCATATCATCCGGTACAACTTCTCTGTTGAAAAAGCTTTCCTGACTACTGAAAACATAAAATGGATAACTGCACCGCCGGAATGTGGATGAAAACACGGGTTGTATCGTAGAGGTCTGAGCATAAGCTCCGACCAAATGCTTGTATAACAAGTACGGGCTATTTATAAATGAGTAACAAGAACATATCCATCTCTCCAGGTCTGTGAAATGAATACCCGGCACAGACACATCTTTACTCAGATATTTCCGCCAAGTGACACGAAACTGTTCCCGCCAGCTAGGAAATAAACGTCCGTGAATGATTTGGTGTAAGGACACTTGCATATCTACCACCAGATTTTCACAAATGATTAGCGTCAACTTATCTAAACGAGGACGGTTTAGAGCATATTTATAATCATGCTTCAATTTTCTCCAGTGACTCTCTACAATATTGGTAGTGCGTGACAAACAAAGGAGAGGCTTTGATGCTCTACTGAAAATTTCCCACTTGCCTGGACTGTACCACTCTCGTCAGAGATATATCCACAAAGACAGCAGGTTAGAATTTTTACAGAATTCATAAATCTCACGAACAGCGGTACAATGTAATACGTCAGGAGTAAAAAATTTACCTTCTGTTGATGGTATAAGTGAATGCAAGTTGAAATGTTTGGTAATCATATCAACCACAACCTTCCGTTGTTCAGCATTACACAATTGACCAACAACTTCCACGCTCTCTGAGAACCAATTTACATCAATAAAAGAGAAAAATGTACTTGCCTCCACACTGTTGTATGATCCAGTGGCTCTTCCTGTGCACATACATCGAACTTCGACAGCTGACTGAGCATGCTTCAAACAAAGCTGAATATACATGGCAATAAAAACCGATCGTAATGCTGATATCTGACCAATGTCTTTGTCTGTGAGTGCGAACACAGGACGTAGTCCTCTCTCTCTTAACTTCTCAAACCACATCGTAAGAACCTTCTTTCTATATTGTTCCGTGAGTGATCTAGAACTCTTCTTCGCATCACCTTGTCTCAAGTAGAACATGTAGGATAGAGGCATACCAAAACCTCCGAAGTTTGCAGCAATAACAAACAACTCAAAACGCATAGAGTTAGTTTTAAAAGTACTGTCATGATAATTTCTTTCACACTATCTATATGTTCCAAAAATGGGATGCATATTGCAAAAGCAATGTGTTCGTCTGTCTGTTCATACAACACCTCAACAAAACCTTTCTCGGCTAAAGCTTCACTGCGTATCAACAAGGATGCAGACTTCACTTGATCATCTATATCACGCAAATACTGTCTAGACTGAACTTCAGCAATCCAAAAATTCACATGCGCCCGAGTTATAGTCAAAGGACTAATGATCTCTTTTTCACATAATATACGGTATACCTCAGGCTTTCGGAGATTTAATCCAGATATAGACTCCAGAAACGTGATAGCATCCGCAGGAAAACAATGAGCCTTATGCGTCGGCTTCTCATGTGAGAGCAAATGTTGACAAGTTAAATATATTAACTTTTGCTGCACGTCCACTGTTATTCGTAAAGTGCCATTGCACTCCGATCTATCAATCTTCCGTTTCTTTTCTGGTTGTCTTATCGGTGATGTGGATCCTTCACCTTTCTCTCTGAATTTGGTCCGGTCAGATCGTGAGGTACACCATAATGTCGCCCTTAAGATCGAACAGTCTTTCACAGAAACACGCGGGTTACGTACTTCCCAATAGTATCCAGAGGCTACCTCCATATTCGGAATGATGTTTGTCTTCAGCCAAGACGTGAAACACAGGGACAAGTTACCAGAGTTTAAAGTCTGCAACTCATACATGCAACTCTCGTCTGAAAGATGGACTTTCAGTCGGAAAAACACAAATCCGTCTTTGCTATCTTCATCTCCGAAGCACTCTTTCACAACATCAATCATTTCTGAATGATCACACTCCACTGTCACTATGAAAGTGTTATCATCATCAATCTCATTCTCCAAGCCAGCTTCGCATGCTGTACTAACAGCATGTTGTTTGTTGTAACACTGGTTACATTGTTTGAACACAGCTAAATCAAGAGGATTATGTCCTTTGCGAGCACGCGTGAATGCGCTGATTGACAATGTCCGATTGCATCGATTGCAATAAACCATCTCCATGATAAGCACTCTAAAGCAGACAACGAAGACTCAGCTTGCAGCTCTCTCTCTCTTCTCTGTGACCAAGCTCATTCAGCGTAATTCAGCGGAATTCAATTCAGTAGCGAGGACGCCCGACAATAGCTTGGCTTGAATTCAATTCAGTAGCGAGGACGCCCGACAATAGCTTGGCTTGACGAGTCGCAGTGAGAACGCCTTCAGTCGCAGTGAGGACGACGCCTCCCGTCGCAGTGAGGATGCCGCCTGGAGTCTTCAATGCCGCCGTCACGGTATAATTATGGACAACGGATAAACAATCAACAGACAACAAACGGACGGAACGGCTGGGACTGCAGTTCAAAACTGTGCCCGGCTGCGACTGCAGTTCGTCAACTGTGACACTGACTGTAGTTCGAGTCAGTTGCAGTTCGAGCCTCGGTGACTGCGGTAATCAGCGGGAACCCGGTTACATGCGACCACGAATCTGGGGCCGATCACTAATTAACTCGCACGTATAAGCCGAGACGTAATTAGCGCAACTGTGCCACAGCTGCGGGCTTGGGAGATATCTATATCCGTTAAATGCAGACGCTCCATGACAAAAACGATCTGAAAATAAATATATCAAACGAGAAGGAAAAATATGCTTGCCCCATTTGATATGTGGATCGGGAAAAACATTGTCATGCGACGCTATCAGTTTGCTACTGCAGAGAAAGTGTACATAAAGAAAGGTATGAGAATAAATACAAAATATGCATGTTAAGTCAAAGCAGAAAACGACAACTACTTATTTCCACTTTCTTGTCGTCTTGCAAAATCGACAATTAGCTATGCAAATGCAGAGGGGAACCACGTAGTCGTATAACCACGTAGGCTATAAAGCTGTGCCTTCTGCACAACAGTTACAGTGCAGCGCAACGAGAAGCATTTATGCGCGAGAAAGAGGCTCATCTGGCGCTGAGACATACATTTGTACCCCGCCCTTCTCCAGCTCCCGATTCTCGGCTCTTCGTCTCCGTTCCCAGCATTTGGTGGACGTTATTTCGTTGCATTGCACGGCTTCTCATCGCAGGTGCTGTGAGTGTTCATCAGTAGACGAAGTGAAACGCGGAGCGAGCGGAGAGCTCGGAAGTTTGTGGAGTATTGCAGAGAGAGAGAGCGAGAGAGCGTGAGTTTCCTATGAATGGGACTGGGAAAGGAAGGATTGCTGGTGTTTTGTTTGGGGGTCTACTTGAGCGTGGAATGTGGAAGAACACACGGGCGTTTCTCGCAGACCACATACTACGCGAATCCGAATAGTTTGGTCCCCGACGTACCCGATGAGGTCAAATACCCGAGGCCGGTGAAAGAGGAGAATATAATTCCAGGTAAGGAGAGCAAAGAGGAATCGAAGAAGGATTTCTTTCCTGTCTGAAGTCAATCAGCCGGACCATCAGGGAACGTACGCCTCTGGAGACTTCACGGCCGACGCGAGGCCCTGGTGGGTCAATCCTGAGTATCAGAACTACGGGGGCTCTCCTCAGGGAAAGCCTTCGACGGAACGATCTCCAAGCACGTTCGATCCTCGTTACTTCAATAACTACCAACGTTCTCGGACCACCTTCAATCAGTACGTTCAGAACCATAACCAAGAGCCAGGCAGCTATGTCCAGAATACCAAGATGAACAATAAAGACGACGACGTGCCTTACGAGCTGAGCGGTGGAGGTTGCCCAACAGGGTGAGTGTCATTTCTGCTGATTAATAAAAATCTAATTCTTTGTGAGGCAAGTGTGCCAGCAGCTGTCTTTGTTGCCAATGGGCGGAGTGTCATGTCTCATGCTTTGTCGTGGCTTTTGTTTTCAGGTACTGGATTTCGAACACTCAAAGGTGGCCCGCCTTCTTCAGTATCAAATCGAGCGTTGGGGACGCGTTCGGTACTCCTTCCACTCGGGTCTATGGCAGATCGACGACCATTTTGCAAGCGCTCGTAGACAAGCACGATGATGGTTACCATTCCTTAGCTCGAAGCGGGTGCACTGCCATACTGAATGCGTACACTCGGCCTCAGTACAAGTTCTCCCATCAACAGGTAATAGAAAACTTCCATGCGGCTCTTGTTTAACAAGGCAGCCGCAGCACAGGCAGCATTGTTCGACGAAGCCAACTTGAGTGCCGCGAGTGAGCAGGACAACTCCTGCGTGTAGTTTACTGAGAGAGCGGAGAATTGGAAGGCTTTTCTTGATCTGCATAACGCTGGGGACCCAGGGGATTTCACTGCCGAACGCGAAAGATTAACCGGGGAGAGTAGTGCAAGTTGGTAGTTCGATCGCAGAGCCTTATCGCAGGAATGATAGATTGAGTCAAGCTCAATCTCAGTTGAGAAATGAGTCAGTATATGTTGAGTACTTAACGTGAGATTTTTTTTCGGACACAATGTAAGTTGTGACGTTGTGTACTATCCTCGTGAAGTGGCTGGTGAAGTGAGTTCCACAGCCCTCCGAGACGCCTCTGTAATATACCTCTTTCGTCGCCGACGTTCTCTCTAGTAACATGACATTTGGAATCCTCGACTGAGTCTCATGGTATGATGACAACTGAATCTGGTTTATCAAGCTCTTCATTTTCTTTAACCAACATAATTTCTCACCGACTTCGTTACACGATTTCGTTCACACTTCGTTACACTTCTCATGATATAGTGTCAGGACCTGAGGCCTTTGAAATCGGCTCGTACGTCGTTGTTACTATCGTAGCACGACCGTGGGAAGGTCACGTCTTCTGTGACCACTTGGTTGAAGTGCCAGGGAATCGTACGAGTCATAGTGCATCTCTACATGCCTAGGTAGAGCGCGCCAGTCGTCGCAGTAGTTGGCCATCCTTTCTGTCTTCAGTTTCTACGTACTTATGAGCATTCTGTGCCACGACTGTGGACCCAAAGGCTTCTGTCCTAAGGAGGGAGTGAGGGTCCAAGCCAGAGGCGTCTGTCGAAGGGGGTGTTTAAACCCTGCAGCTCAGTACACTCCATATCACCTACAAGCGTGGGGACGCAAAAGACTTCCCTGTACAAACCCTCCGACCCAAACATGTACGTTTTCCTCGAATAGTGTCAAGTACCAACGGATCGGGAGCCAGGGACAGCTTCTGCTGAAGCTGAAAAGGAATGTAGTACGTGTAAATTGCAATAAGCTCATAATGCTGTACAAAGCACACGATACGCTTTACACGCGTTCGGTGAAAGGAAACCGTTACACCGTATTCGAAAGGAGCAGAAATTTGCTTGATCAAACGCCTGGCTACTGACTGAAATCTCTTGACAAGGAAATTTCTGCTCAAAAGAGAATACCTGTACAACAGATCCATCTGGTATAGCTGTGAAACTGTTGTGCATTCTAAAGATGCTGATCCTAATTTGGCTTTTATGAATATGATCACCGTTCTAAACTATCTGAAAACAGATATATATGTATAATTTTATTTGAATACTACTTCACCAATCCCGTTTTCAGGAGTTTTCTTCCCACAAATTACTAACATTTTCTAGAGTTTCCCGTAAATATTAGATTCTGTTTCTACACGTGGAGATTAAAGTAAAATAGTTGTTTATACATTTATCTAGGTCATACTGCTTCATATTTCCATTATTGGTGGTGTAGTTTGAATTACAGTATCACCGACTTACTGTGACTCGTTGTAACTTTTGTTTGAACAGTGAAAAGTTATCGTGAAAGTCGCGATCCATGCCATCGTAAAGTGAATAGATCGAGACTGCGGGGTCCCACGCATGAAATATGTGGCAACTGACATACCCAGACTGCGACTACAGCAAGCTGTCGCGGCAGTAAGTAACCACAGTACTGCCGTCAAGTTCTGGTCATTGAATGCAGCACAACCGCCAGGGTTGAATGTTTGTCCCATTGTACTTATTTCGTCCCGAAATAGTAAGAAGACCTCACGCCGTAAACCTTTCAGATCAGCGAGTCGAAACTCGCTTCACTGCAAGCAGATCGTACCCGTTTACCAGGTTAGTCATATCAAAAACTGAAACTTGCTTCGGTTCCGCAAGTCCAAGTGAGAAAAAACTTAAAAAACTTAATTTTAGATTATTGTTTTACTTGTCAGTATGTATATGTAGTTATTTTTGCTAATACATATTGCTGACTAGGCAAAGTGATCTGTATGACTAGCAACTCCCGTTGAAATGTCTTCTCAAGGAAAAACTTATAAGAAGGGTACTACAATCTTTCTAGGGGTATGATCAAGTACCTTTCTGCATATGGATGAGGGTTCCCCCGGAGTACATAAAGGGTTTCTTCTTGGAGTGAATTGGCGGAAATGATCCCGTGAACGTGGTCACCGGATAGTAATTATTTTCCTTTCCCGGATGGAGTTGGAATGTATGCATGTACCGGTTACTGTTGTCTGTTCCCGTAAAGCCCATCACTGTCCGCTGATTTAACACGGCGCATGTGAGAAGCGGCCTTATTAATTGTCGCTCCCAGTCTTCACAGTTCTCGTGTGCTGGGAAGGTAAGGCAACATTTCCCTTCCTTTTACTCAGCTTTCTTCTTCCTCAGTCCCCGAAACCAACAGTCGATCTTCCTAAGTCCCACGAAGTTGAAAATGTCTTCCTCAGTCTCCAACCGGCTAGACCTCCGGTAACGACTGTGGTAAGTCTTGAATTGAGGTGAATCATGCGATTTTGAATTACGCAGTCTGTGTATGTGAGTGTGGGAGCACGGGTTGCCAGAGATCCACGAAATTCAAATTGTAGGACTCGGTCTGCGCAATTGGTTGCTGCGCCTGCACAGCCTGCTTAAACAGAATTTGGAAGCTGGTGACCAACAGTGGAGGAATGGGTTAAGAAAAACTGGCTCCCGTTAGTATTTGGGCCTGAGTTGGCCATTGACAAAATCCCTGCACCTGTGTGCTTCAAATCTCGGTGGATCTCATCCTCAAACTTCGCTCTGCAGTTCAGCCGTCTGAATCAGCTAAAAGTGTCTATAAATGTCAAGCATCTTCTTTTCACTCCAAGCCTTCGCCTTTTAACGGAGGAGAACAATAACGTCCTTCAGAAAAAGTCACAGGAACAGCTTACTCATAAGAACAAACCTTACTTGATGACTACGGCAGATCTTGCTTTACTGGAATGTGGATATCCGTTAAGCTCGTCAGCGATATTGATCTATGAAATTACGTCTACTGATCTCGGACGGGTACGGGATGTTTCCAGGACAAACTATACAGATACCGCCTGCAATGAGTCCTTTGAGTGAAACTAAATTCGCGTTATTCAATTGTGGTTCCTATACTTCACTCTAAGCAGGATTTAAGTTCTTGCTCCGGGACAACTCGCCGAGCTTTCCAATCCAAAGGAGGAGTATTTCATGTTTTGTAGACTGTAGGTAATTTATTAAGCTACAGGATCCGCTCGCGGAAGCAGACTGCGCATTTTATGATTTAAAGAATTGGTCACCAGCTTCCATACGACCAGCAGCTTCAACAGCTGATGATTTGCAAGACGGTGATCCCGATACTTCTCCCCCAAATGTTGAGTCCGAGCACTTGCAACAATGTGAATCTTATCGGGTACTGCTCGTTTTTATCACGACAGGCATACTGACTCTACTTAATTATCTTATATACTTCTGTTCTGTAGGTTTCCTGGATTAGATCAGATCTTCGGTTGCTTCTGGATGCTCATATTACTTAACTCAAAGGTATAATTTTCACGGATTTCTGGGTTGAGAAAAGCTGGTGACTGAAATTTGCACACATGTCCAGATAAGCGACTATCTCGTCAGGCTATGCGAACCAGCTCCACCAGCTATCATAAGCATCGGTATCATTTTCTTTCATGGGCTTCAGTTTGAGCACAACTCTGATGCATATCTATCGATTAACACAGTCTTGATGACGAGGACTGTCTGATTCTCGAAGCTGTTCATCAGAATCGTCTTGGTGACGAGTAATGTCTTCTCGTGCACCTTCCGTCCATTGACATGAAGACAATCCATTGTATGACCCGCACCCGCGCCCGCACTGTCTGCTTCAGAACTGCAACCGATTTCTACCTACAGAACCTGCTACGGAAACTGGCGATAGTAGGTAAGAGGACTGAGGAAGACATTTTCAACTTCGTAGGACTTAGGAGGATCGACTGTTGGTTTAGGGGACTGAGGAAGAAGAAAGCTGCGGCGGTAATTGCCCTCGGATAATTTTCGGTTACGAAAATTTTTTACCACGAGCACTAATCCCGGGGTGTATTAGGGGTCATCATAGTCATAAGTAGCCCCATTCCCGAAGGCTTCAAAGCGCCTTGTCTACTTGCTGCCCTAGCATCTATGACATCATTCCATCTTGTAATAAGCGTGCCACGTGGAAGATTTCTTCAGTGTTGATCTGGATGACTTCTTCTCAACACAGCCAAACGTTTCAGCAAAGGAGGTTTTTGCTTGATGACATATGTACTACGTCAGTCAAGACACAAAACAGTGTCTTTGAATGATAACTCTCTATCCTCAAGCACTATTCATTTTCCAGCAGTCTTAGCAGCTGAAAAGGTCAGATATCAATAGGGCAAATATCTATCATTTTAACATCTAATCCATATATGCTGATAACCTATCATCACCCTTTGTTACTTCAAAAGAAAAGGTACGAGGACATTTGGGTGCGACCACAAATTATTTTAGTGGGTACCATATTATTTCATTGACTTGTGGAGACTTGTTTCCTACCACTATGTGTCAAGATGGGAAACTTGAGATGAAATCTTGTTTTGTTGATAGATTGGAATTCTTGAAAACTAGACTATGCAATTTTACTGATGATTCAAGAGAGCTTACATGTTGAAGAGAATTTCTTTTCTCTTCTTTTCTCAACACTCTCAACAGGATTGGTATCTAGCTCGTACTGAAAACGATGCATTTTACAACTGGAGCTATTTAGCTAGAAAAATAATACTTCAATCTATATTTGTGGGAGCAAGATTTGAGACCAGGTTAGAAAGAGAGTTATACAAGAGCGAGATTAACATGTGAAGAGTAATCAAATTGTCCTTCTAAATGTGAGCTGATTTAGATATGATAGGTGCGATGTAATGCAATAAATAGATATATGCTTTGTAATTTGATGATCTGCTGAAACTTCCTCTGCATGTGAAGAGAGATTCTCTTCTGGAACAAGTTTATGACTGGAAAGCTGTTGAAAAAAAGATCAACAACCAAGTGAAATATCAATTGATGGAGATTTTCCAGAATAACGGATATGGTTCTAGCAACGAACCTTATTGGCATTAGCTGGAAATGCTATACGTGAGTCTAGCTTCAATGTTCTCGTTTTCTATCTCATCAACTATTTTCCTAGTGAGTTCATATTAGTAGCACTTTAATAGTAGAATAAGATTTCATGGTTTTGAAAGTAATGTTTGAAATTCTAAATCTTAGAATTAGTTCCAATGTAGGATTGACTCCTTTCATAGTTCATGCTTGCTACATGCTTCACAATGTCTGGGTTAAAAGATGTGAATCATTTCTTAGAGATCACGTATTATAGTTCAACAACTAATTCTTGTTTTTGTGCACCAAGGAAGCTAGCTATGCATACAATTGAGGTAAGAATCAGCTAGCTCGCTTCTCTGTCTTTCTAATTGCAATATATCACTCAGCAAAACAAGATATTCTTATAACCTCTATATTCTTTGGTGTTTTTTAAGATATGTGATAAATCCATAAAAGATTTAGATTTACAACCTATTCCAGCTACACATGACAAAAGTTTCATTTTTTGCTAGTTTCAATTTTTAGTGTCTTGTTGAACATTTAATTTATAGTTTATAAGAAATTTTTTTGGGTACTGAAGACATTTTGATCCTTTTTTTGCATGAAATCAAAGGAGGCCTTAGACGATGAAAGGACAAGCTCTTGTCTCGGAAATATCACTCTTTGTAAAAGATATATGTCATTTGCAAACAAGTGGTATCTTTTGACATTATGTAAAACTAATGTATTGATTTTTATCCATTATTCTGAATGTTTGATTATTTTATTTCAGTGATATATTCGTCTCATTATTACATTATAAGTATGATTCCAAGATTTCTTATAACCCTTATATACGTTATTGATAATATTTCAATATGGATACACTTCACTTCATATTTTTATTTTGATAGATGTAAAAATTCTAAAAACTAAATACAAACGAATCAAGGAGAGATATTGGCAAAATTACCATATTATGTTCTTTCTATGATTAAACATTGGACTTTGCATACAAGTTTAGGATGGCTTTAGGAAAGAAATGAAAAGTCCAAGTCGTATAACTTGACTGAAGATTTTCATATTTATGGTTCGTTAGTGGAACTTGGGATATTCTTGCTTCATGAACTAGTCCCTCCAGAGTTCTATTTGATAGCTGGCTGCTTGTTTACATGGTCCACTTCGAATCTGACATTGCACTGGATGAGTTTCATATTTAACTTCATATTCAGAAATAGGGAGCTTCTCCCTCTAACTAAATTCTTCTTTAATATAATTCTTTTTCCAAATTTTACCAAATCACGTTTAACAGTTAAAAGGTTTATAAATTTTCTTAATGAAATACTGTTTCCAAGTTCTACCGAACTATGTTCAAAACTTTACAAAGGACAATATTTAGTCCAGTTATAGTTAAAAACTCCTCTTATGAAAGAACCTTGGCTGATACCGTTTTGCCTTGGTGGAACTTGGGACTTGTGTAACTTAAACCCTCAGTCTTTTCTCGTTGACGGACTTTCTGCAGTCGAATGCTGCAGCCCTTTCACAGAATGCTGCAGCCCTTTCACCAGGTCTAGCCTTTCCGGCAAGTGAGTTGTGGTAGCCTATTCTTGCTTATTCAGCAAGTTTTAATTTAGTTTATTTTTATTCATGTACTGATTAAACTAAATTTTTAAGTTTTGGAGAGTCACGTGGAACTACGGTTCATAAGAAGAACTGAGCAAAGTAACCTAAAGGTGGTTGTATGCTCATTTTCATACTCTAAAGATTTAGACGGATGTCTAGACTCTAAAATGATGTCTAAAGCACATCAAGATCACATCTGATTCGATATGAACAAAATAATTCATCTTCAGTAATAAGAAGACACTCTAATATATGAAACGAACTGAGCTCAAGATCACATCAACTCTAATATATGAAACGAATTGAGCTCAAGATCACATCTGATTCAATCTCAACAAAAATAATTCATTTTCAGTAATAAGAAGACACTCTAATATATGAAACGAACTGAGCTCAAGATCACATCGACTCTAATATATTAAACGAACTGAACTCAAGATCACATCTGATTCGACTTCAACAAAAATAATTCATTTTCAGTAATAAGAAGACACTCTAATATATGAAACGAACTGGGCTCAAGTGATTATGCAGGCTTGTTCATGTTAGATAATACTCCCTTGAAGTTTTCGAAAAAAAATTTCAAAGAGTTAGATGGTCCATTTATACTTTGGCTTTGACTATACAAGACCATGAAGAGACAAGATTGGTTAGGAAGTGAAAGTAATTACTGCAATAAATTCAATGGCACTCCAATATATATAACGAAACTTAGCTCATGTGACTATGCCGACTAAACATGTTACAATAATCTCTTCACTGCAAACTACATATGTACTTAAACATACTCCTATAACATTGTTACAGTCGTTCCACTAGAGGATTTGTGGAGCTCTGATGAACACTATTATGTAGTAAATCTTTGAAATGAACGTAAGAAGTTAGTTGTTGTAAGTCTATTTTTTTCACAGCTGTTCAGAAGGTTTGTAAGCGTATTTCTCTCACAACAGTTCAAAATGGTTTGTGCAATCTTTGCAAGCTCCGTCACTCAAGGCTTAGGGTTTAAACTTTAATCATGTTATCATTTATTCAAGGTGAGCTCGGAGACACCCTAATGAGTCAGTAGCTTCTATTTTTCTGCGTTTATGTTGTTAAAACAGAAGGAAAATGACAACAGAGAGAAACCCTTTTCCTTGTATTATATTGTTCGAATTGAAACTTGACTTATGTATATGAGACTTTATGTAAAATTTGAATACAAATACAACATCCACCTTTGAGAAATATAGAACTGCACTACATTAGAAAACTACCTTGAAAAGTTATCCGTTCAACTGCATGCCACAATGCTCAAGCATCTCTAATATTTCATCCTCATTAACAATCATCGGAGCCACAAGTACTCACAATGAAATGTCACTCTATATCAGTTGCTGTATAACTATGTTTTCTCATTGTCTTTTTTGATATTCTTACTGTGACCCAACAAATATCTTTATTTAAAGATATATTAGTTATATGTCTTCATATAAATAACAATCTTTTCCTGTATTTCCTTATCACTTAGTGTTTACGTATAAATTTACTGTTAATGACATGTGCAACATTTGTAGATTGTTGGATTTGATCTTCTTGTCGATAGTCTTGTACTTCTTCTCGACTCTCTGCTCGAAATGATTCAATTATCAAATAAATCTTTCTCGAATGAATTTTCATAACTTTATCTTCATCATACCATCTTGTTGATGCAATCTTTCTTAACGGGTGCTCCAACCATCCTCTTGGTACACACATGAAATCCACTCATCTTCTTGCAAGTTACCTAACTCTCACAACACAGTCTCAACCTCAAGCACACATCTTTTTTGTTTTCTTCTCATACTTTCCACCCTCGTATATACGACAACTCCACACTCGACAAATCCAATAAATCTTATACAAAGGACGCTTTCATCTTCCAACGAGAATAACTCCTCTAACGCACCACTACAATACCGCTCTATAGTGATACTTATCAAAAATCTTTAAACTTCTTACCCACCTTCGGAAGTAGATTCTCTCTTAGGTGATCCTTGTTTCTCTCATGATTTGATGATTCAGTCAGAAATTACACTACCTTTCTCTCATCTGGATTTTGAATCTTGGTGTATGCAGACCCGTCGTCTAACATCTTCGTCTTCATCCGCACAGTAGTGATGTATGGTTGTCTAAAGATAAACGAATATGATGTCGATCTTTGAACAAAATTTTTCTGGTCAATAGCAACATCACCGGTCTACGCTCAAACATTTGAACAAGCTCCGTACGAGTCTTCTCGTGTGTTGTTCACGACCATGATTACAACATCTATGTTTGGTGTCGACGGATCATATTTGCTTTGTTGTTCTTCTTAACTTTCGAAGCAACTTTCCTTAGATATATTTATTTCGGACCCTTGATCAATGAAGACAACGATGGGCTCATCCAAAAGCTCTAGTCTTACGAGAGTTTCAGTCGTCGTCTAAACTCAATGACTATGACTGTAGTGGCTTGAGCTTTGCTTCTTGTAGTTCTCTTCGTCATTCAAAATGTACTCGACGACCCCAATCATTATCCTCATCGTAAGATTGCATGTTGTAGTTTACGAGCTCTTTTTCCTCATCTTTGGATACCCTTATATCCAAAACATGTGTAAATATGGCCTCTCTCATCATCTGTCATTTTTGTTTGATGATGTCGATTATAACATCATGGATTTGTGCTTGACGATGTCCAAAACCTATCGCAAGCTGAATTTAACTTGCATTTAGAATGCATTCTTCTAGAACCTCCTTCATCTCTGTTGCGACTTGAGTGTATGATTGCAGCTTGTACGTAGCATGCTTCCTCGTCTCCCTTGGTTGCTCTTTAGTCTTCTCCTTTGATGGAGAAGGAGCATCCTCCATCGACAAATCTTGCATCCTGGTATCTTTAAGCTCTTCTTAGAACTTCTCCCCTCAAGTTTATCTTTTCGTCGAAATTCTTTCTTATGTATCCTCCACGTCTCATCTTTGCTTCTCATCTATGAGAGCCTCGTGTTGACTCTTTGCAATATAAGCATGCACAAATAAACTCTCAACATGATCTTCTCATCTCGTCGCTCCCTAGATGATAGTGGCAGTTCTCAAGAATGTTTCACCCGAGATCTTTCTCTTCTACTGTGTAGATTAGCCGAGGTCCATGACCTGCTTGACTTCATATGTTCTTGAAAATCATATTGTCGAATCATCATCTTATGGTGCTAGGGTCGAGAATAGAATTCTCGACCCTAGCATCATAAGTCGTAACCTTCACTGCTGCAACATCATGTGCCGTCTGATATTCTTTACCAGTTTCCACATTCTTCTTTTCTCGAAGTTGGTGTGTAAGAGCCCACACGTATCTCTCAATGTGATCTTCTCATCCTTCCAAAAAATAAGATCATGTTGCAAGATATCAACAAACCCTTGCAATTATTCTTTGGATAATATGTACCGTCACATCAAATACATTGTTGAAACCATGATTGCTTTGACATAAGTAGAGTTTCTGATCAACTTGATGTGCAAATCTTGCATCCCTCTCATTACCTCCTCGTGTCAAAGTCATCCTTATTTGCTACTATGATTGGAGGTTGCGTAGTAGGAACAACAAGAACCATCAGTCGAACAACTGATGATTCTTGTTGTTCTGACTGACACTGGAGCAACTAGTAAATCAAGATTGGAATAAGCATCGGTCTTCTGATCGAGACTTTTTCTCATTTCGTTCCTGCATCATAAGTAGACCAGTTGCAACCTCAACACTCCTCTTTAGTTGCTATTTCCATCATCCTTCTCGTTTCCACTTGTGATTGCATTCTCATTTCAAAACCTTCACAACTTTCTACCTCAGAATTTTCACATCGAGTTCACCACCGGTCGTATCGTAGGATGCAAAAGCATGTAGGTTTGAGAACATGAACAACACCGTATGAGTGCAAACTTCTAATCCAAAAATTTTCTTTTTATTGCTGCTAATGATTAACGGAGTTTAGAAATAGACTCAATGGTCTATGCTCTTTACATAAGTTCCCCTAAAACCCTTATCTAATGCTACAGTTGCATAGCTCTTGAAAAATAGAATCCAACGATATCCAATATGTCTTGTACAGACCACCCTATAAGAAAGAACTTCGCATGCTTTGATCTTAAACTAACCTATTGACCAAACCCAAAATCCTCGTCAAAATTCGGTTCCATATATATCCGCGTCGAAATTTGGTTCCCATACTCTTCGTGCCCCAGAAGAACACTAAAGTAAAAAGTAAAGTTTTCAAGTCCAAACTCATTCTTTATCTCAAATCTGCATTAGCTCTATGGTAATGCAAATTTGGTCACTCGGCTTTAAAACTTGCACTAACTTCAAACCGATGTTGTTCCCTCCTTGTATGTCTAAAGAAGTAGTTCCTGGTATCCTTGGAAAATTCTCGACTATCTCTTTCCAACGATACCGATTTCACTCCCAACTGACGTCTAGAACTTGAGTTATCGTAGCTGAAAGTCGTCACGTCTACTCCTCTTTGGATATTTGTGCGAGCCTCACACGAATATTACCTTTACATCCAAAACTCCCTCTCCAACCTACGATCTGTGTGAGCCCTTGCACAGTTTTGATTCTTGATAAAAGATTCCTTTGATCTTCAAACGTCTATAACGTTTGTTCTACAGCTCAGAATCTGATGTTCTTGATGTTAACGGAAAGCTCTTGAAAGATCTTATCCAGTGTTATTAAATGTAGCTCAAACTGACCCACCTAGCTTGAGTTACTATCACTTTAAGATTTCAGACCCCTTTATGAAGAAATCTACACAAATCCTCGTGCAAATTATCACGCAAGGCCTAAAACAAACTCTCCCACAAAAATCTGCGTAAGATCTCACATAGATTTGATATACAACCTCAAAGTACCTTGTCAACTTCAAACCCTTGTAGTTCGTAAACCACCGCTCCAAATCACACAGTTGAGATGATGTTGGAAACGTCTCCTCTTTCTAGTGATACCAAGCATGAACCAAACTGAGTTGTGTGGAGATAACTATGTTAAAAGTTTACTGATCCCTTCACTTTAGTAATCTACAAGAGGTCTCGCGTTGATTTGCTGAACAGATCCATCTTGTTCCAACCCATCCGAAGTATATATTTTCCAAGCGAAAATCTAACAACATCCAACTAAAATTCTGCTACCAAAATCTTAAAAGTCCTCAGCTTTTAATACTCTTTGGAAGCTAGGGGTAGAAATCCAGATGTCACTACTTCATTGTCACACATGCAAACCTGCCAAGTGTCATGTGTCCTTGAAGGTTGGATGGTGCAAGGACTATCCAATGCTGCGGTCAGAGATATGTTTGGAACAAGTTGGGAAAATTTCATCCCAGAATCTTA
The DNA here is from genome assembly GCA_036924285.1 of Asterella californica. Classification (NCBI taxonomy): domain Eukaryota; kingdom Viridiplantae; phylum Streptophyta; class Marchantiopsida; order Marchantiales; family Aytoniaceae; genus Asterella; species Asterella californica. The sequence goes on along the minus strand of JAYKYS010000022.1, from coordinate 2,062,466 downwards.
TATTAACACCATCGTCGATCCATGACACGACACCATAGACAATTTTGTCATAGCTAAAATCAAGAATGTGTGGCATCGAAACGGAAGAAGAAGAAGAAGAAATGAGCAGTCAAGGGCTGTGACAAGGTGCGGGAGAGGAGAAGACAAACTGCATGTTACAAAACCTTAAGAAAACATATTTCTTAAAGTTGGCATCAAAGTGACAGATTTTGAAGCTTTGACTTCACCTGCTGAACCTCAAGCAATGCATGAAAGTCAGATCTGAACTATATAGCTTTAATAGTAGCACATATTACATTCGCATGTATCGGCAGTTAGCTATAAAGTTAAACTATTTTCAGTTGAACAATTTCTATCTGATTGCTTACTGCAAAGACTTTATGTCTATGGAGTGGAGTTCCACTTCCCATTCTTAATTGCATTAATTTCTGCTTGAAACTTGAATCTCTGTAGCTTAAATGCAGCTTCTTGCCTCTGCTTGGTAATTTTAGTTTCATATATATAAATGTAGATAAATGTATGCATCCTCAGAAATAAGTTCACACTTCACACTTCTGAAGACATTGAGTGACGAAAGCAAGTGATCTCCAAAAAACAGATCCCTTGCTTAATCATCTTCTGAATATGAGAGACTGCACCACATGCTTCCATTCAATAGCAAAAACTAGCAATGGCTGTCTTCGAGGTCATGCATTGTAATGATCCACCTTGTTCCTGAAACCTCTTCTCAAGTCTTTTTCTGCAGGCTGGTTCCAACGAACCTGCTTGCCTGATAGTCCTTGGAAAACTGGATTCATCATACTGAACTAATGTAAACTGTTTTGTTCTTAATTTACCCTACACTCAAATAGTGTGCAACCTTAACTTAAATACGGAAAGTGATAATCTATCACTTGCCGTATTATGTGTTATCTATTAGTGCTAAACTCTAATATTGTGAGTAACACTACTCATGTTTATCCATCCAAATTCACTATTTTACAGTGAATTTTGAAGTGACACTAATAGAGTTGGGTCGTGTACATTATCGATAGATGGATCATCGTAGATGTCTAACACAGATTATTATAAATAATATCAGAGAGCAGATAAAACTCATTATATAAACTATCAATCATCAATTAATCTATCGAGACAAAATGAAATCAAACTGAGAACGGAACCATTGGTTTTAATACAATCTCCAAAACAATATACAGTCAGATTTTGACTAGTGGCTACTATTCGCTGAAGCAAGAAGTCGAACGCAATTGGTCTTTCATAGAGAAGAAACAAACAGAGGATCAAAGACCCTTGAGCATTAGCTCTGGGGTATCGATGACGGTTCTCATCTTCTAGATCACGGTCCAACTATGATCTTTTCCAAGGGTGTCCGGTGTTCAGATCTCGTGCTTGGGGTTGGATACGATGTCTTACTCTGCTTGACGGAGTTCATAAGAATTTCCGTTCAAGTCTTTCGTTCAGCAAAACACTCGGTCAGCTGCACATCCTAGTAGTGTTGTGTTGCTTACGCTCTGTAGTCTCAAGGTAGTGAGATCCATTCACGCAAACACATGTCAGATTTTCAAATTTGTCTACTTCTTCAGGTTTTTATATATTTTCATGATATTGATTTAAATTATGACTATCATCTATCATTTGATCTTATCGTTAAATCTTGTATTCATCTGTTATTTCATTTAAAAAATAAAAATAAAAATTCAGGATCAATAATGTCAGCGTTGAGACGACTATAAAGAGAGCCGGAAAGTGTCGTCCTCTAGACATGCAGCCGCAAACGGTATTAATGGCCTGTTACGATACAATTCAAATACTGTACTGAAAATAGGGTCCGAGCTTCAGCACTGGGACGGCAGTCGCCGTAAAAGAAATTTACACTTCTGCTAACTTTAGTAGCCAGTTCTTTATTGAAGATACTGTGGAGGGCATCCGCCACGACAAGGCTGCGGGAAATAATGGTTGCCACTTTTGGCAACGCAGGAACAGTCAGGAACAGTGGATCCGGAGGTACCGTAGACCGATATAAGTCAGTGACAGACTCGACGGAATTTACTTGTTCTAGGATACTGCCACGTAGAGTCCAGAGGCTCTACGTCCGTCCCATGCATGATAACGAAATGAACGTGAGTGCGTTATGTACCGCTGATGGTCAGTGTCACCCACACGAGTCGACGATGGGTCGCGGTCATGCTCTGAAGTCTTGGTTGCGGTCGGTCGCAGGAAGCTGCCTCCGACTGAATTATATCATCCTACTGTTCATTCACTGCATGAATCCGTCGTCAACAGTTCAACGTACGTTCAAGTCTCCAGACCTGCCCCATCCATCCATACTGATGTTGGTGTCCGCCATGTTCTTTGCAAAGTCCGTTACGAAATAATAATAACTATGCCGTGTGCTGCTTCTGCTGATGCACCTGTAGGAGACGTTTGCTGTTTAAACCTTCACGTTCTTGTGCCGGCGTTGCTGCACTCTGGCAGTCAGTGCATACTCAACTGGGTACTGCAGGTATTTATGCTCCCGGTAAATATTCAGGTTCACTGCGGGGACGAAGAAAATCGAGATAGTTCCGAGGCCTCCGATAGCGTTTGCCGCTTGAATGTCATTTTCTCTCGAGCACGGTGGTCAACTGACGGTGGAAACCATACGTCCCGTCTCTGATCCAAGCCCGCAGCAGTGGCCTGGTTTTGTGACTGATGACTTGGCATTATGACTATAAGATAAAATTAATTGCTGGGACTAGAGAGTGCCGTTCTGAGACGAGATGGCACGGAAAGAAACGACGGAGAGTGAGTTTCAAGCATGCATATGCGGCTACCATATGTAGTAGTGTATCTACGGATCGCATTTGATACCTAATAGTTAGATGATGAGCACACAGCATGTGCGGCAGTATATCTAACGGTGTACTTACAGATCGTGAATTGAGTGAGTGCAGCGATCGAGATGGGTGATGATTCAAAGATTGAGACGTTTGCTTGCTTGTGCCTGAGAGATCTCCGAATTTGACTTTATGTTCGAGACGACTGCTTATGAGTTACACAGATCTGGATCTGGATGGGCGGACGAGTTTTATTCAATTCCACTTGAATCAAAGCGCTGGTCAATCAGTTCATAGAGCGCTGGTCATACGGATCACAATATCGACTGAGTTTAAGCGAGTGTGGGTATGCATGGTTCAGAGATCGAGACGTCTGCTTGTGTCCGAGAGGTTTTTGCATTTGACTTCATGTTCGAGACGTTTGCTTGTGAGTTACACAGATCTGGATCTAAGAAGTTGAATCATGTGCGGTCGGGTTCTATTAATTTTACTTGAATCAAAACGTTAGTCACATCAGTTCTAGAGTGCTGGCCACATCAGGCATCAAAGCGCTGGCCACATCAGTAGTGTTTTATGCCTTTGGATGTCAAGATTTTGGCAGCTTCATTCTCAATGATCAAGATTCGTAAGAGCAGATTGTAATGAGGTTCATGACGTGAGTTCATTCTAGAGTTGAATCATCAGTGGATTGTGTTGTTCTGTCGTTTCATACTTTGAGGTGGACATGATACAGAAAGAGGATGATTAGATTGAAGTGGAAATCTAACCACGTGCACGGGAGGGACAAAGAGCGACCTCACACGGTGAAGTAATTTTCCTTTGTTACAGTTCTTAACGTTTTTAGTTGTAGGAGTAACAAGCACCGATACGTACTGTGTTGTTTACTTTTCTTCAAATGAGTTTTCTGCATGCAGGCATATCAATGCTTTAGGTTGCATTGCACGAGATCGAGTAACTGAATGGGACTGGGTACACTGATATGAGATTGAAAACAGTGAATAAGATTGAGTGCATTGATTGTCTACCACTGAATTGAAATGTTGTAAGAGTTTTATTATGGATCTCATTACATGTAATAAGTGTTATAGAAATATCCAAGCGAAGAGATTTACTAGGGCCCGAAAGGGTCACAATACGCACAGATTATGCCCGAAAAGGGCATAATCTGTGCGTATTCAAGACATGTAATTTTGGTTATTTTAAACAAGCCAATATAGGAGATTCAAGCAGTACTATGGATGTTGAGTTAGATATAGAATAGGGTTATTCTTTGCTGGAATCGGTAAATTGTGAGTTGATAGAAATACAAGATGTGTTGCGTGACTTGTTTGAACAAAATGAAGAGGTTATTTTTGCGAGAGTGTGTATTAACTTATCTGAGGACTTCATTCATTCTGTTTTACGTAGTGATGAAACAAAAAGATTACAGTAGCTTTCTCTAAGTACCTAAAGAAGATTTGATCCTTGAGATTGAATCTGCGTCGGGGTACTACTGGGAAGTGAAAGATCTGAGAGTATCTGAAATCAAAGGTGTCTTTTGTTCATGTTCGCTTCTATGCAGTAATAGACTAGACCAAGTTAAGTTCAGAGCTAACCAAGAACAATCGATAAGTTCCAGTAGATAGTCTGAAAAAAATCCAAAAAAAGACATATTTGATTGTTTAGAGAACATACTGTTACGTTTATCTTTGGAAGGTGGGAAAATGACGTTCATGTGTCAACACATGTTGATCATTCCAAACCTTCTTTTAGATGCAGTCAAATATTTGCATACAATTGCTTCAGTGAATATGCGAAAGCCAGAGATTTATAGACTGTTATGTGATAAACAGCTTATTCAACCGAGTAGTATTACGCGAGCTCAAGTTAATTTTTGGATATCTTCTGTTCTCGCTAAAAGTTACGATATGCCTGCTTGTTGATCCTTTCGGAGCTATATCGAAATAAAGATTTTGAGATAATGTTGATAGAGGAAGAGGTGAGTCATGCTGCATTTTCTTTCATTACATCTTTTTGGGATAAAATTGCTCATGTTAGAGAGATCATAATCGATTCAACTTTTAAAACTAATGCTCTTCATTTTGAATTGTTTGTAATATCTGCTAATTGTGGTGGATTCGGTCTTCTTTGACATATTTATTCTACAGTAAAGCAGAAGTGGATAAAAAAGGACATTCATCAAAGTTGGAGCTTATTCGGAATGGTGTGCTTGTACGATGATTTCCAAGTCTACGTGGATGTTGGTTGAAACCCATTTTTGCTATTAGTGATGAAAACATTGATCAGATGGACGCAATACAGATAGCTCTTCCGGGAACCCATGTATAGCTCTGCTAAAAGCATGCTCAAGCTGCTGTAGAGGTAAGATGTCTTGCTTTGAATAAGACAGTTAACGCTTACAATGCTATTGACGCTTCGACCATCTTTTCTTTCATAGATCACACTTGGACGTTAGATGAACTTCTTGTAGACGGACATATTATACCATTGGACTGCAAGAAGGAGGTGCTTCTATGGTTCACTGCTCATTTCAACATGCATCCTCTTATTCCTACTACTTCAAGGTTGTTTTGTACTGCAGAAGAGTTGCACAAATTTGCAGTGAAAGAAGCTTATGACTATTGTCACAGTAGAAAATTGATACAGTTTTGGAGTTATATGTGGAACGAATGGTATCCTCCTAAAAAATGGTGTTTGTTTTCTCGTAGTGCTAAACCTTATCTTGTTATGTCAAGAACCACAAACATAGTGGAGTCTCACTAGAGAAAACTTAAACACGATTATAAATATTCATGTAATTGACCTAGATTGGATGCATTAGCTAACATTCTTGCAGGAAATTTGGTTTGACGATCCAACTCGAGCCGATCTTGGCCGGATGCACGTTTTCATAATGGTGGTTGGAGTTCAAAACAAGATGAAAATGACTGAGTACAGTTCAATGTCACGTTAACTATCATTGCAGGATAGAGCATTGGTATTGCTCTTGTCCATCTTTTCACAATGATCGGTACTTGTTGTGTAAACACCTTGTGCAGAAAAGTTAGAGAACCTCCTTACCGTTGTTTGAGAAGACATATCAAAGGTACACGTATCTGCAAATTGACATGGTTGTAGATGAAGATAATGTTGTTGGAGCAGTAGATAGTGTGTTGTCACTTGTGTTGCATGAGATATCACTTGAACAAGTGCAGTTAGACTTTGTAAATCTGGATGTCATAGACAATGCAGTTGATTTTAGTGACTGGTTACTTTCTAGAATGGAACTAGTTTGATAACATACATTATCTTATGAGCTTGGAGAGCAATAATGAAGTTTTCATGCAATCTATGTCTAGAATGTGAAATCCAGTAAGTCGTAGGGTCGCCCAATATATGCAAGCATTGAGAGCAAGACGTCAACAACGGACTTGGACAACAAGAGGTCCGGCTGACTACTTGAGTTAAATTAATCAGTTAGATTTGTATTTCATGGTGCTGTCTGTTATGAATTTTGGCTTGTTATGAGGTATGGCTCAGTGAGTATTAAGGAAAGGAATAGAAAATTTAGCTTGTTGGTGGTTGGATGGTGGGGACTCGTGTCTCTGACGGAGAGGTTCTACTGGGTTCAAATCCCAACACGTTTGGAACACTAAACATTTGTTGCCAAAGACTGTAAGTAATTCTTGAAGGTGTGTATTTACAGTTGAAGATCAGATTATTTTTCCAGATTTCTGACTTATTTTTCAGATTCATGTATTAATCTAAGTCAGTCCAGTTATGTGCGTATGTTGTTATGCAACATTACAACGACATTAATGCTACTTACTTACATTTCTTTATATGCACAAAGTGTTTTATATTAGTAATAAGAGTTGAACCCGTTCAGCTGCCGGTTCTGCTCACGAAGCTATGGACAACATGTTTTATATTTGTGACAGAGGTTGAACACAATCAGCTGTCGGTTCAGCTCACAAAGTTATCGACGAAGTGTTTTATATTTGTGACAAGGGTTGAACCCGTTCAGCTGCTCGTTCAGCTCATCAAGCTACCTCTTCGATTGTCATGTACAATACAAGTATGTCCTAGTAATCTTCACAATACTTTTCTTCTGTTTATTTTCACAGAACAATAAACACAGTCCTAATTTACACAACAAATATACTACCAACGGAAATGGTAATTAAATTGACAAGATGACGCTAAAAGCACCAACAGCAAATGCCACTATCAATTAGAAGCTTGTACTCGAGTAGCGTTTAAATTTTCAGGAAGCCTATTGTTGGTTGTTTTGGTCAAGATATCATCTCGATAGTGCTCTCGATAGTGCTATTCTCTATGCAATCTAAACCCCTACTACTCATATTGTGAACATTAGCTGAGGTATGCATAGCTGGCATACATACATCGACATATTCTGGAAAAAGTTCTTTCCGGATTACAGGGTCGATTCTGTCAATTCGGATGTGCTTCTTTGAAGACGTTTTGTCTCGCACGATACTTAACTCAGCAACAAAATGATGACCAATTAACTTCTCAAGGATATAGGTGTCTTCTCCCGTCATCTCCTTAATGCTGAATTCTGTAGGAGTTAACTTCAGCAACTCCTTTGCAGATTGCCACGCGATAGTCCAAACCTGCACACTGTTGTCTTCAAGCAACAACGGCAAACAATAGAAAAGTCTAACATAACTATGAAATCAATTACAGCCCTTACATTTCTCTCGTGTTTGGCTGACCTTCTTCATACAAGAAAGACAACCTTCGTACGAACGGAAGGACTTTCTCTCATAATCCTTCACGCACACCGGGATTGATACATGCGCTAAATGCTCATCATTCTGGAATGCATCGTGAAGCTTTTTCAAATCCAAAATCGTCATAGTCACTGACTTCTCCTTGTTCTGCTCCATAAGCACGTAAGGTGCTCACACTGTAAAACACGAAGACATTTGCATAAGCACGTAAGCTGCTTAACACCCGCTTCAGTATCCTCACACCCTTCTCTTTGTTCTCTTCCGTAAGCACATAAGCTGCTTAGCACCCATTTCAGTACCCTCACACCGCACTCTCCCACCATAGCACCCCTAAAAATGAAAATTCAAATTCAAAATGGTAACCTTTAACCCCATACTCGCATTCCACAATCTTTGACGTAAGTTGAACTACTGCATACCACAAAACTAATATCCGTCTGTCTCTGTTCAGTTGATTTGATTACATCCACCGTCCGTAATTTGAAGATAACCATTAAACTAAACCTTGACTTGCATTCATAAAGCCATCATCAATACAAAAACCAAGCCACAGCTGAGGCTTGCTGTGATCCGTCATGGTGAGACGCCCTTGTACTTCTGCGCTCGTTTGAAATAAATTTTGCTCACTTCTCGGTAAAAATAAAAAATAAAAAGAAATGATGAGACCTAAATAAATAAATATTTTATTGTGGAAATGAGAGTTCGATTCTTAACACCTTCTTAACTAAGGAAGGGAGAAACCTTTTCTGAGTTTCAGTGCACTTGAAGGCACGTGGAGGCACCATATCTCCAGTGTGCAAAGCCGCCTGAATGAATGACCTTTCTTACAGAGGAGCGCATGGGGGTTTTCCCGCAAGGACGAGGTCCAGTCCATGAACATCATTCCGTAGCATCAACTCGTTGAGTGTGCATAAATATGCATGCAAGATCAACTTGGGATAATTTTTGCTCAGTTTTGTTTATCCAAAGAAGTATAAATTTTATGTAAAAAAATTATTTTTAATATAGAAAATAATAAATTATTTTTAGATAATAAATGATAACTACACCTAGAGTTACAAGACAATCCAAACATTACCCACAAGGAGAATGTGGCATACACGTTTTCGAAAGTACACCTTCCTTGCATTTTAAATTTATTATTTAACTTTTCTCTTTAAATAAAAAAGAAGAATAAATTAAACCTTTACATATTTATCTCTTCCATAAGAAAATGGAGATCCATACCCAACGATCGGCCGACAGATTTCCAAGGTGAAACAGAGTCCACTAAAACAAAGTAAAAGTTATGAACCAAACGAGGTTGCTATAGGCTTGATTTTACATAAATAACTCTCTTTATTATAAAATTCATTATTTAATTAAATTTATAGAAAAGATTTAGATTGATCTCTTTCATATGTCCCGAGGTAGTCGGTTCCTTTACTCCACTCCCAGCACAGTGTACATGTTGCTTCCGTATCAAGATGTAGAGTTTCAGATGGATGCAAATGGCGCGATAGGTTACGGCGTGTCAAAGTTAAATGTAAAGATTTCTCTACGGTCGACTTGAGAAAAACCGTAAAAAAATTAAAATTAGATTGAAATAATGATTTCTTAGTTAATTATGTTTTGTCATTTACAATAGAAATTGTAATTTACATTGACATCTTCTTACGGAAATCGTTCACGCATGAATCGAACCAAAACTGAACAAACAAATGCTCAAAAGCGTTTCCTACTAGGGTGTCAAAGTTAAAGAATCTCTGAAATATTCGGGAGCCGCGGGCGTGAGTTACGGATTCGGCAAGACTGCGGCCAGTGTTTCCTGCGGGTACCTCAAAGAGGTACTCGCAGGAAAACGTCGCGGGACTTTTCTTAACGGTTATTCATTAGTATTTTCTGATTCTTTTTGCAATGGATTCTCTGCTACTCTGAGTACTTGTCTTGAGTGTAGAAACGAAAACATAATCAATGATAAAGCTTGATGTTCAATCTCAGGCGCGATCTAGAATGAGCCACGGTTATATACAAACTTACCGGTGATAATTTTACGTCCAATTACCTCTCAATCGTTGAAGAATCTTTCTTCTAAACTTTGACACCCCCTACTAGTACCTCCGGAATTACTCACAGGAAACACCCGTGGATCTATGGACGAAGTCGTAACTCCAGCCCGAGAGCGAAAAATCTCTTGAAAATTTCCAAAGTTTGACACCCTTAATAGAGGGTGTCAAAGTTAAGGAACTTCTGAAATATTTGAAATTCACGGACGTGAGTTACGGCTTCGACGAGACTGCGGTCAGTGTTTCATGCGGGCACTTCCAGAGGTACTCGCAGGAAAACGCCACTGGTGTTTTCTTAATGACTATCGTGGTTTCGTCCGCTTTTTTTTGCAATAGATTCTCTGTTGCTCAGAGTCATTCTCATGAGTGTACAAATGAAAATTAATTAGTGATAAAATTTTGATGTTCAGTCACAAGCGCGACCCAGAATGAATCTCGATTATATACAAACTTATCTGTGATAATTTTAAAAACGGTTACTTCTTTGCCGTTAAAGAATCTTTCCTCTGAACTTTGACACCTCTAATAGAGCCAAAAACAGAACAGCGATCCAACAAATGGTGCGAAGACAGTGCACGTACACGGAACAGCAGTTCGGGCCCACTTCGGGGCCGGGAAGCAGTAACCAAACAGCTTTCTTCTTCCTCAGTCCCCTAAACCAACAGTCGATCCTCCTAAGTCCTACGAAGTTGAAAATGTCTTCCTCAGTCCTCTTACCTACTATCGCCAGTTTCCGTAGCAGGTTCTGTAGGTAGAAATCGGTTGCAGTTCTGAAGCAGACAGTGCGGGCGCGGGTGCGGGTCATACAATGGATTGTCTTCATGTCAATGGACGGAAGGTGCACGAGAAGACATTACTCGTCACCAAGACGATTCTGATGAACAGCTTCGAGAATCAGACAGTCCTCGTCATCAAGACTGTGTTAATCGATAGATATGCATCAGAGTTGTGCTCAAACTGAAGCCCATGAAAGAAAATGATACCGATGCTTATGATAGCTGGTGGAGCTGGTTCGCATAGCCTGACGAGATAGTCGCTTATCTGGACATGTGTGCAAATTTCAGTCACCAGCTTTTCTCAACCCAGAAATCCGTGAAAATTATACCTTTGAGTTAAGTAATATGAGCATCCAGAAGCAACCGAAGATCTGATCTAATCCAGGAAACCTACAGAACAGAAGTATATAAGATAATTAAGTAGAGTCAGTATGCCTGTCGTGATAAAAACGAGCAGTACCCGATAAGATTCACATTGTTGCAAGTGCTCGGACTCAACATTTGGGGGAGAAGTATCGGGATCACCGTCTTGCAAATCATCAGCTGTTGAAGCTGCTGGTCGTATGGAAGCTGGTGACCAATTCTTTAAATCATAAAATGCGCAGTCTGCTTCCGCGAGCGGATCCTGTAGCTTAATAAATTACCTACAGTCTACAAAACATGAAATACTCCTCCTTTGGATTGGAAAGCTCGGCGAGTTGTCCCGGAGCAAGAACTTAAATCCTGCTTAGAGTGAAGTATAGGAACCACAATTGAATAACGCGAATTTAGTTTCACTCAAAGGACTCATTGCAGGCGGTATCTGTATAGTTTGTCCTGGAAACATCCCGTACCCGTCCGAGATCAGTAGACGTAATTTCATAGATCAATATCGCTGACGAGCTTAACGGATATCCACATTCCAGTAAAGCAAGATCTGCCGTAGTCATCAAGTAAGGTTTGTTCTTATGAGTAAGCTGTTCCTGTGACTTTTTCTGAAGGACGTTATTGTTCTCCTCCGTTAAAAGGCGAAGGCTTGGAGTGAAAAGAAGATGCTTGACATTTATAGACACTTTTAGCTGATTCAGACGGCTGAACTGCAGAGCGAAGTTTGAGGATGAGATCCACCGAGATTTGAAGCACACAGGTGCAGGGATTTTGTCAATGGCCAACTCAGGCCCAAATACTAACGGGAGCCAGTTTTTCTTAACCCATTCCTCCACTGTTGGTCACCAGCTTCCAAATTCTGTTTAAGCAGGCTGTGCAGGCGCAGCAACCAATTGCGCAGACCGAGTCCTACAATTTGAATTTCGTGGATCTCTGGCAACCCGTGCTCCCACACTCACATACACAGACTGCGTAATTCAAAATCGCATGATTCACCTCAATTCAAGACTTACCACAGTCGTTACCGGAGGTCTAGCCGGTTGGAGACTGAGGAAGACATTTTCAACTTCGTGGGACTTAGGAAGATCGACTGTTGGTTTCGGGGACTGAGGAAGAAGAAAGCTGGCAATTACCGGGAGTCGGGTTTATATTTATTAGTATTAAGATTTGTTTTGCCAAGATATAATTTATTGTTATGTAATATATTATCTACAAAGTATCTTGTGGATAATCATTTAACTCATTTTCCAAAATTCCAATCGGTTGAGAGTACAAAGAACGCCGGTTAGCCTCAAGCACCGCCTGGGATAGAGACAGTTTAGGGCAGTCCTTGGAGAATTTTTCATTTTGGGATTCTCGGAGAATATCCGAGCGTTGTAAAATGTCGGTTTGGCAAAATTCACCACTGACAAATATCAAAGTTTTTATATATATCTAACTACTTCAGTATACTATCAGCTAAAACCCGAAACTACAACTTTCCTTGTCGGTTATGAACCGGACCGAGCTCAACAGAAATACGTATTTCTCCAAGTTTTAGTAAATCCTTCCGACTTGTTTCCAGATACGACATTATATGTATACAGTTTTGGCTGTATATTATTGAGATGCTGATTTCCTTTCTAATACATATCGTTCTGGAACTTTGTTAATATTTTTCTTTTTAAAGCCCCAAGTGTCCCTACATATATATATGCATGGTAACCAGGAAAAGTTCATTTTGCGACTATCCTGTCTGGGAACGAAGAAATTAACTGTAATAGAAAAACATTTGCTCATTTTTCAAAAATTTTTTCTCAAGCAAAAAACGGCTTCTGTGGAAAATTCAGAGTCTCTTTTTGATGCTGCGATCACATCAAAACATAACTTTGAAGCTCAATAGCTAAATACATGGCAATTAAATCATAAACCAATATCATAAAAAGCATACTGCAAGTAGAAGCTCTCGACTAACCGGAGAGGGAAACTTCTTTGGTCCGAAGGGCCGAAGGCCAGAAATGGCTTTAGGATTTCCGCACACTTCTTTGCCTTTACGAAAGAAGGGCTTAAGCGGATCAACCTCGCAATAGCATTATTTAGACTTCTTTTCACAGTACCTTCCCGGCAGGAAGACTGGACTTCAGGCCGTTCGAGATACAGGCGGATGGGGCTACCAACTAATGCAATAAGCTAACGTAACTAAGAACATCTCCACCTTACTAGATAATATTCGGTATATATGAAAACCCAGAGGAAATTATTCTCTTTCAGGATGCTCTCGCATATGCATCTGTGCCATCATGACAAAAACAGAACAAGAAAGTGGTGCGTATTAGTTTCCAAGCCCCCTAACAATCAACAGGCAAACATTACAATGTTGTTTTGTAACTGACATCACCGTCGTAAACGATACAGATCTCCGATCAAAGTGAGGTAAGCTGGAGGGAAAACGAGTAGAAGACACCGTCCGTCACACAATCAGCCATTTGAGGTTTCATCCTCATCCATCTTCATTTGGCTGCCCATCGACTGCTAGTTGTATTACATGTCCGGTCTGTTTTATAATTACAGTGAGAAGTGTGCAAAGTGATGGGAATTGCCGATGAACAGTGGTGGGAACACTTGCCTGTGGTCTCATGTGAAAACACGGCTTCTGACCGTCAACTTGTGAGACGGGCTTTTTCTCAGTCATCGCCACTAGTGAGTAGAATGTGCAGCGCTCCTGGGAAGAGGAAGCCGTACCATGAAGAAACAGAGGCGCGGCCAGAGGAGAGCGGGAGGATAGTTTTCCGAGGTGCTAAGTTCGCTACGATCAAATGAATTCACGTGGAAAGCTGACTCTGACCAATGGAGGATTCTGAAGGATAAATGCACATTTCAAGGATACAACTTATGGTGCGAAGGACTGAAGTCAGGATACTACCCCGTTTCTCTCAAAGTAGGAAACAGGACTCCGTTCCTGCTCTCGTTCTTTATCCTATGGACCTGTACTCCATTCTATCTCCAACATCCTTCCCTCATGAGGGAATAAATTTCACCAGTTCAATCAGGGCTCTTCGCAGCTTCTGACCATGCAGGTTGCAAAATTGGCTGGTGCAGCTTCTCTTCTCAGTGCACGCACCAGTGCTGCCATGTCCATTCTGAAACTCAAAGCAGCTCCAGAAACCGAGTTACCTGTAAGAGCTGACGGATGCTAAAGGAAGCGCTTGCCGAACTTGAAGCATTTTCTTTCTCTTTCTATACGGCTCACTGTTAGGTCTATGTTCTCCAGTGACCAGCCGGCTGTCACAATGGACCGAGAAGGTACGAATATCTCGTACATTCTACTTAAACATATTTTTTTAACTCTCTAAGCCCTTCTTTGCTATCGCCAGTCCGCCCCTACAGCCTCTGCAACCGATTTAAAACCGTCGGCGTCAAGACAAGCCGCCAACTCAACCTGCCACACATAGACAGCTCAATCTGATCACACAACTGCATTTCCGAGTTAATACGGGTCCACAAACTGCATTTCTTTTGAACAAACAGCCTCATCAATCATGAGTAAACGTACAGTACTCGTTTACACTTGCGAAACAGTTAACCTTTCTATGCGTATGTCGGCTAGGAGTATAGCAGTTCGATGCAAAAACATCGTCGCACACTTCTTAAGGTACCTTGAACTATATTTAACCCAGACACTTAGATAGTAAGTAGCCAAGTATCTATGTGAACAACGAGAAGTCCATGTTTTCTCGGCATGGTACTACTTGACAGACACCTTGTGGCCACTGTAAGCACTTAACCCAAAGATCCAAAGCGGCGTGGAGGCTAACCTTTATCCTTGGAACAAATGCCGGGCCCTCATATGCGAAGGCGGTATATAACTGAACCAAAGACGCACCCGCACGTATTTTCACGTATGCATCTTCGCCACTGCAAAAGCTTCCATGTGCAGCCGTTAGGGAGGAAGTAAAGTCCACAGAACAAGATTTTCAGCTGGACCTAGGATTTGGAAGGTTCTCAGGCACAGCACTTCAACTATGTAACTGATGAAGGAGATCCCGGCACGCGTCGGCTTATAAATGGAAGACGGAAAGCTAAAGCACGGTTTTACCTGCTGATTCCGCCAACTCCAACCAAGGGTACCCTACCCTGTTCGATAGCCACATAAGATCTGGATGTCAGCAACATGCGCTTTCGCACACAACCTTGACCGACAACAAAAGCTCAAGTTCTGGAGAACTCTCTAACTGCAAAAAGTTTGTTACGAAGACTTTCGGCGAATAGTAAATACATACCTTGGTAAGCCGGTACATCTCCCGCAATACATCTGTTGACATCTTAAACAAAGGCTTTCCACTGAGCCCACCAGCTTCATTGGCATGTATATGGCCACTCACAACGTCTGGCCTGGATATTGTACTGTTTGATATAACCTGTTTACACAAGATTGACGCATAAAGTTGTTAAGTACTTGGGTTAATGATCATGAGGTGTTACGCACCCTGGGACAGTTCATTCAGGATTCCAAGTGACCACATCTGTTCTTATGACGTTTCTGATCCTTAACGACACCAATATTGCTCCACAGATCTACTGTAACAAGACCGCTTCCGTTGATAGGTGTATTCTACAGAACAGCACTGCGAAATGAGGGGCGAATCTTACCAATCCATCTACTCTCAGGGTGAGTACAACCTGCAATCCGCAACAAACAGAGTCAAGACAGTGCTGGAGATGACCAGAAGTTCAACTCAGGACAGTACACTGCTGTGCTTTTACTACAAGGGAAAGGACATGTTCCAGCAGTACAATTCAAAGGACAAAGGACATAGTCTTACTGCCGCGATATCAGCAAGGTCCTCCTTTGACAGATCGGGTGCAATCTTCACTAACAATGGTGGCGGGCCCTCCTCTCCCCACTGCATATCGTCTCGCGCCGCCAATACCTTAAAAAGTTTCAACTTTCCATATTAGCATCTGTTTCGTTTCGTGTGGAAATAAAACGAAACAAGTACAAAACCGTCACAACCGGGACTGCAACTCGATATATGTCGGTTATGTGGCTAGCAGCGGGATGCAAGAAAACTACCCACACACACTTCAACTAAGTCCTGAATTTGAAACGCAGAGAAGTACACAAGGAATGAGTAGAAAAGAGCACGATCCCAAAGACAGGGGCCCCTCGTACAACAGAGCATTAGAGATAAAGGTTACTAGATGGAGCGCAAACTGCTCTCTCTGCTCGTATCCTCCTATGCATCAGAAATCGCGAGGTTTAGAACTTAGTATCCATTCATCAAGAGTAGGTCAATCGTCTAACCTGGGGAGCTACAATGGAAGGGACCCAATGAATGTACGACGAAATGAATGGAATAAAACTCCTTCATGCAGTGCATCCATTCCGTAATAGTTGATATAATACGTATCAAGATATATATTGGTACACGGGTAAAGCAGCTCTCTAAGAAAGCAGTGACTTCGCCCACACACTTAGGTAACCCCTAGATATTTTTGAACCCATGCAAGTATATGCTAACTTGGTCTGAGAAGTCAGCGAATGTGTACAACCGAGTTCCGGCCAAGAGGAAATGTGTAAGGTGAGCACATTTCCAAGATGGTACCCCCGGTGGCTGTAAGACAAAATACAACTATAAATACGCTGCATAATGATCTGAGCGAGAAAGAAATTATAACTATAATATAGAGCGACAAGTCTCAAACCAGAGAACATGAGGGGCGGGATATCTAGAAAATGACGAACATAAACACAAGGTACATCGGCTGGAGAATCATACAGGCGGCATTAGGGAATAATCGAGATATCCAGATATAACAAGAAGCGAATGGACAAGTGAACAACAAGCGAACGGAGAAGGTGCGGTGAACGGGGATGCATACATTGAGCGAATAAACTGAAGTGAACAATGAATTAATTAGGGGTAGAACCTCAACAATAATTAAGCAAGAGAAGAGGGTGTGCGTCTTAGTTATGGCAGCAAACGAGGGGAACACAGAGCAAGCAACAAGCGTGAGTCCATCCTGTGGTTAACTGAAACTATGTCGGTCTTCTGTGGTTACCACGTAATTCAGGGGTACGTGGTAACCCCTGAATTTGGAACCCACAGAAGATGTACTCGTAAAGAACTGCATCCCGTAGTGTTTCACCCGAGACCCTGCTCTCTGGGTGTTACACCCCAG
Organism: Asterella californica; assembly: GCA_036924285.1. NCBI lineage: Eukaryota > Viridiplantae > Streptophyta > Marchantiopsida > Marchantiales > Aytoniaceae > Asterella > Asterella californica. The sequence continues at coordinate 2,045,562 of JAYKYS010000022.1, read as the reverse complement.
AGAAGTAATAGCAGAAGAATGAAGGGGTGAATGTCCGCCAAATCTGTGCACCCCTTTAGCAAAAAAGTTAACCTAGGAATTGGAGACTGGAATTATGTAGCAAAACAGCATATTCAGATAACAGGATACCATGGACCTATCATTGACCACTTATGGTAATCTGTCCTACTGTCTATGTATCAGATCCTCCTGATGCATCAGAAAACCTCAGGTCCTCAGCAACTGGACATACCTTCTTTATCAGATCTTTCAGCTCCTTCCTCCCTTGTAACTTCCTCAGGCCCGGAGTATTAGGAGAAGAGACGTTTATGACCTACAGGAAACCAACCGATTCAAATAAAATATCCTTACACTCCGGCAGCAAGCAGAAAACAATAGATCCCATAAAGGACAGGTGACAGAAGGAACCGACAGCTGACCAAACCCCTAGCGACTCATAACTACCGCACTGGTTACAGTTTACGATACAAGCACGTGACCCTTCTTGCCTTAGCGAGACTCCTCCAAGACTCGCAAAATCACCACAGATTTTCCCACACATCCCATCTTGTGATCTCTCTTCTTGACACCGCAAATACTTGAGAAACTAAGTTTGCAACGAGCGAGTAAGAGCTTCCCCAAGTATTAACAGAAAATGTGTTCACGGTTCAAGACAGACATCATAAGGGTTTCGTAAACCGAGGTTTGACCTCGGAAAATCTTACATACATATCCGGGGTTGGTAGTTAACAAACGTATTTTCGAACATTAAGATCGCAGGTAAAAGGGGCCCATAAATTCCTGGGGTTCTTACATCAATCTGATGAAAGCGAATTTGATGCTATATGTGTAGAGCCACAACAAATATGTTGAGACACTGCTTGTACAAACCTCAATAACGGAAAGAGCTTACCAAGTATCATACCAGGTAATCTGCGTACTGAGACAGAGTATGAACGCCTTGTACGTAATCCGCTGAAGCGTCAGTGCTCGTCTTATTCTTTCCGAGGTTGACACCCAGAATACCAGGGCCTGCTTTCCCACCGAACTGCTTTTGGTCCCCGTACATCGCCCTTGTGGGCTGGGTTGTTTCTGCTAGTTTCCTCTTCCCATGCTGCGCACCAAGACGCTTGGCTACGGCCATTATCCCCTCGCTATTGAAACCATAACGATTGATTACGGCCCTAAGCTCGAGAAACAAACGCGCCAGTGAATCAGATTTAAACACATTCATTTCCCATAAAGGGTTCGAAAACAGGTTAAATTGCATTCGGCTGCCGCTAAGTAGAACATATCCAGGTAATGCAGGACGTCACTGAGATAAATGATTTCTTGAAAAATAATCAATCTTCTTGCGAAGAAGGTTGAGAAGGCGAAAATCCGTAACATACATGCTTACCCGTGTTCTTGCAGTCTGAAAACCCGAGGCTTAGGATTGCCCTCTTGTGGAACTGGTGTAACAGACCCCACCTCCACAAAACCAAAACCGAGTCCAAGCAATCCCTCCACGGCCTCGGCATTCTTGTCAAAACCCGCTGCCAGCCCTACTGGATTTGAAAACTTGCGGCCCCACACCTCTGTTGCCAAGATACTCGGATCAGGTCTGTTCTCCTTGGGGACCAGACCTTTTGAGGCAGCCCATATAGATAGCCGGTGGGCATCTTCCGGATCAAACAATCTAAAGAGAGGATTGACCAACTTTGAAGCCTCGAACGCCCATTTGCTGCAACCAAAAGAGCGGGTGAGCTATCATCTTCTTCCCTCCTTGATTTCTAGGCAAAAGTCAGAAACCTATAATCTTCTACGCCATGATAGCTTCAACACTTCTTCATAAGAGTGGAGAGAGTCTAATGAAATCACGTAGTACCTGATGGTAGCCTCGTCCCTCGTCCCAACATATGCTCCGCTAGCAATGACAGATCCCAACAAGGTCCCGGTCAAGAGACGTCTCTGGAAACCACACTTCAGTCAGGAATTTCCCTCACACAAAAATCCTTATACTCTGAATCATGGCACGTATTAATCACAAGGCGCCTGCCGCCCTTAAGTTAATTATCGACCAGGAGAGAGTGATCCTACGATCTGTCTAGCAGGTCCACTGAAACCAATTTCTCGAGGTGTTATCCAGAAGCTTCAGACTAAAACTTCCGATACAAAGAACAACTCAGTGAACCGATTAAACTGAACCGAGGAGATTGCGTGATTACCCAAGTGAGACGACTTCTGGGAGGGGCAATCTTTTTAGCTGGAGTACTGGCGCCACCGAGAGTGTGAAGGAGAGCTGCACTAGCACCACGCTGCGCCGCCTCCTGCACAGTCTGCCGATTCGACAGCACTCTAAGGAGCAGCAATCGGCTGCTATATGCCATAATCCTTAAATCTCAGTTCTAAACCCTCCCTCGAATCTCTAGCAACTGAGTCAAATCTGGCGATCTCCACCTCCTCCTCCTCAATCCCGCATCATCCTTTCTGAATCAAATACTTCAAATTCCTGCTACTCATCCTCCTTCTTCTGCGATCTGTTTCTGATTTGCTCGTGGATTCGTTGCTTCTCCCATCGACTAAACCCTGCTCTCATTCTTCCCTCCCCTTCTTTCCTTCTTTCCTTTCCTTCCTGCCTTCCTTCGGCACTACGATTTCTCTTTCCATCCGTCTACTTCAGCGAACGAATTTGCACTCTCCTCCACACTCCTGGAAATTATTGCACATTACTCATATGTGTGTCCGCTGGGGCTTATTATAACAGAAAAATGGGTTCCCCGCTATATAGAACCTTCAGCATAATAACAAAACAGATGTTATTATGCGTCCATATATATCATCATCACTTGAGCTTAGTCCAGTGCATGTATTAGAGTGTTCATTTATTTTTTAAGAGAACATATTTTCACTCAAAGAATAAAATTTTATGTTGGAGTGCATTAGATATAATTTAATATTATAAAATCTCTTCTCTAAGTATTTTGATTGTGCTTTAGGTACAATTTAATATTATAAAAAAATCCTCTAAATCTTTCAAGAAATAACGATATATTCACTGTACAAATAACTGTGTTAATAATGTTCTCGTAAAATTATAAAAACTCCTTTCAATCTTCCAAGAACGCTTTAGGTACAATTTAATATAATAGATACTCCTCTAAATCTTTGGAGATGCAATGATTCAGTGTACATATATCTGTGTTTAATAATGCTCTCGTAAGTTCTCTTGAGAAAGATGAGTATTTCTTCCTGGCTGAACTCCTGACGTAGATCATGATAACCAACACAGTTCTCATGGTGCTAACTTGATTGTTTATAAGAATATAATTTTTTATAAAAATAGAGTTCTTTCGATGTGAAATATGGCCAGAGTGATAAAGGATCAGTCTTCGGACATACCAAAAGTATATGACAATACCAGTCTACATAAATTTTCATTCACTATGACTGAAATCAAGTTGCAAAATTAAGTTACAGTAAGAGGTAATGAAGCTCGACTGAAAAGATCATATTTTTTTCTTGAGAATCCGCTGTCGTGTCATGGACCTGCTACGATATTAAACTAAAGTTCTAGGATGGATTTTTATCAACTTGCTCCAAATATGTTTGTGATTGCACCATTGGGTAGTCCTTGTCGAGGTAGTCAAAAATGATCTTTTTATCATTGCAAACGGTCACAACTGCCTCATAATTGCACGTTGGAGTTATGGACAGTTGTGACTTTTAGAGATTCGCATGTCATGATGCTGATGAGGCGTTTGATGAGCTGACGTGACATCCAACACACTGATTTGACAGAGTGCTGACAATGCAACATGCTGACATGGCAGGTGTGATTGGACGAAGACATTAATAGATCATTAAGATTCAAAAGACTTCTGATGACACCAAAAACTCCGGATTTTGTGTTACAAGAGAGTTACAAGAGTTCGAAGAAACTTCTATATTTTTCCAAACCGAGTTCGATTAGAAGTTGATAATAAATTTATTTATTTATTTCAGTTTGTATAAAATACTTTGGAGTTGTGTGTTAAATGTGTACGAGGGCTCGTGCAGATTCCATTGAGAATTGTTTAGGGGTTGAAGATAGCAATCTGTGCGATGGCTCACACATATTTCTTCAAGTAGGGGTATGAAATCTTCAAGTGACAATAACTTGACCTACATAGATCAGCTTGAGTCAAATTTGATATCATTGGATAGGATTTTCCAAAGACTTTTTGGTGACACCAAGAACATTGGATTCAGATCATCAGACGGAAGTTGTAAGCGTTTGAAGTTTGTCTAGACTTTTGAACGGTGGTTCAAATCCGTGCGAGGACTCATGCAGTTTGACAGTGGAGAGGGGTAGTGAAGGAGTGGAGCACATATATGTGCGATGGCTCGTGTAGATTCACAAAAGAGAAAATGTCTGACATCTTTGATAGTTGTAACTGGAATTGTAGAAGTCTGTTGAGGGCAAAAAAAGATATCATTAGAAAAAAGACGTTGAGAGCTTTCTAAGGACACCAAGAACTAGTTATCACTTTGAAGTCAAAGGAGTTTCATAGCCCAGTAGACCAAATTTGCACGAAGGTTTACGCATATCATACTAAAAGAAAGAGTTCGAAGATCAAAGACGTAAATGCTTGTAGCTTTCAATTGGGATGCGTTTGGATCAAGAAGGGTATCTTTGGAACTGATTTTTGTGAGGATCATGCTTGGCACTTATCCTCCAAAAGGAAAATAAAGATAAATAGTTGAAGAATTTTGAAATTTGAAGATATCGTACATAGAAGTGACGCAACTTTTTCTACGAGAGTCTGTTAGAGACATAACGGATACCATTGGGTCTTGTTTGCTGAGAGTTACATAACTATGGTGTCAAATTGAGCTTTTAGGAAATTGTGTAAAATCATCGACTATTGAGTCTATTTGTTTCATGCATCAATCACCTTGTTGCGACATTTTGTTGCGTCAGTGGAAGCTCTTGCTCAATAGATCATGAAACTCACAATGCTAATCTGCAAATCACACTCACACATTGGTGTCCATGCGTCACTTATTTTTATCTCGTTTGGTCCAGACATGAGTCAGATCGTCTCTCTAACTCTCAAGCTCAACATTCTCTAAGTCTCGACCTAGATCCGATTAGGTCGGTCTCAAAACATGAGCAAGTCACAATGTGACCTAGGACGGACTTCCTATAAGGTCTTAAATTGTATCTTTAGCACACCTAACGGTCCAACCGTATGTGATGTCCGTTTGGATCCAAACGGATCCAAACGGATCCACCGATGTGAATGGACCACCGGTTTGGATCCAAACGGTGGTCACTAAACCCAAACGGTGGTCAAACTCGTCATCTCGTTCTTTAGTCTTGTCCAGCCTTTGGATTGTTCTCGAGTTCGGTCGTCTACGTCTAAATCAAAATGCGTCTTGAAACTGATCCAGTCATCATTTCATATCCCCTGAGTCTGCCCACTAAACTCTAGGGTCGGGTGACTCGTCCTAGTCCACCTAGGCATCGAGTTTACTTTTGAGGATCGACAATCCCATCCTCCTCTTTGATCCTTGAAAATTTATATCACAACCAAATCACGAGATCGATCATAATTCTCGGTTTCGATGTCAGTTCAAGTATTTCTTTGTATCACTGGAAACCTCTCACCGAGACTTTTCCAATGATATCAAGTTCGATTATAAACTAACTAATATAGAATATGTATGAAACTAAATAGTATGCATGCAAGATCGACTGTTGGAAGCTTTTGCTCGTTTGCTATTATCGAGAAAATATATATTTATATATATATATTAAATATAAATCTTATACAAAACTGATAAGAAAATGAAATTATTTTATGAATATTAGTGGTAGACCTGGAAACGCAAGACAACTCAGATATAAACCATAAGGAGAGCACGGACAGACGTGCTCTCCAGAATACATATGCTGGTTGTTTATCGTCACTTGTACACATTTAATGAAAAGTTAAATTTATTATTTAATCCTTCTCAATAAAAAAACTTAGATATTAAATTAAACTTTGCAAGAAGTAAGGTTAAAAACACCACACGCAACGTTCTTTTCTTTTAGGATCTCATTGTCCAAGACAACTCAATTAAACATCCATGCGAAAGGCCGCGTTTACATCATAGCTATTCACGAGATCATCGAAAAGCTAATCGAATCGACAAGACACTTCTGAAACATGCATCGTCTCATCACTGGGAGAAGTTACAAGTCCTGCAACATATGCTCATGAACTGTTCAGATTGAAGTTTTACTTCACGAATCCAATGATAAGTATTTATTGTTGGCAAGAGCTTTAGTCATAGCATCGTTTCAGCTACAACTATGAGACTTTCATATGATTCTCTAGCTAAAATATTTTCAATTTCTTATCACTTCGCTTACTTGTGACGGACCATCTTTTTATAATTGCATGTTTATATAACTAAAAGATGGGGAAAGTATTTTCCCGGGCTGAATACAAAGAGATATCCAACCCGGGAAAATCATAATGTACGGGAAACTGAAATATTCATGTTTTCAAAGCGTAGTTAATATATATGTATCCAAAGTGCCGTACCGAACATAGACCTAACCTAACCATATTGGTCTACATTTAGGAAAAACACAAACGCGGTAACAAGGGAAAAATGAAAAGAATATTGTTAACTTTGATTAACTAGTTAGGAATGCATATTTCCCCTCTTCCGAACTCTGAAGAGGGGAGTATTATTATAGTTTATTAATTATAGTATTTTTCTGAAGAAGGGTTAAGTAATAAATTAAATTTTCTTCTAATTCTCTAGTTATTTGCTTCTAGCCTCTTGGATATATATATACGATTGGAAGCACGTTCTGGTCTCCTTGCCTTATGGGTTATGTTGATATGTTCTCGCATCTTTAGGTTCATCTAACATTTAATAGTTATAAATACTTTGATATAATTTGTAAGTTCGATACAAAATTTATACTTAACATTTATGTATTTTCTGATACAACGGTTCCCCAAAAGTTCATGTTGTATGTATATTAACTGTCTGGTGGGATGGGTTTCGGGAGTACTTTTGGAAGTTTTTTTCTGAATTTTTTGTTTCATGGCGTGTTTTACTGCTTCTGCTTCTTTGTTTCTTCTTGTTATATATATATATCAATGGAGGTCGGATTCGGCACTTATTTGTCGAATATGTATTCTTTTAGATTGAAAATGTAACAGAATTCAGTAAACGTTGAATCTTATCATAAGAATTTATTTGTTTTTGACATTTCAGTTATTGTTCATTCAAGTATACTAGGAACAAATCTTACGTTCTAAAATATTGTGGCATTCTGCTCATGTAAGTTTTTCAAAATTTCGTACATGGCCATTTTGTAATTCTTTTTTGTAGAATCTGACCTCAAAGTACGTAATTATACCTGGTTCTCTTTGGCTCAGTGATAGACTAATGGACGAAAAACGATATCATGTTAAGTTGCATGCATAGGGAAGAAAGCTACTTAACGGATTAAGTAGGAAAAACCAATTGCTCCACTGGTGAAGAAATGAGCATTCCCACATCAACCAGGATTGGCTTTTGTGAGAAGGTACAGGATTTTGTGAATATAAAGTCTCTCCTATTTCATATTTTGGAGTGGCTTTATGTACAATAGATCATTCTCTGCAATGGGTTATCATGAAAAACAATTGACAAACCATGATTGATTGCAAATCTTAGTCTGTGATTATTAATGTGATCCGTCATGATTTTTAAACAGTATTTCTAAAAACGCGAGTATTGAACATGCATATTCACCTTTCTTGCTTGAGTGCGATGTACACCTAGTGTAATTTCCAACGTAGCAGATACATTTCAAGGGGGTCAGCGAATACAGGGCTGTGGGGATGTCATTTGCATGCTGAGAAAATTTCATTTGTCACGCCGGAGCCATGTTTAGAGAGTCGATAAACTTGTTTAACGAAATGGATGAACGAAGCATTTCAGATATAGAGATAATAAGAACATTTTATTTTTCCCGAAAGCACATTGTATATACTCGGTGGGAGACGATACTGTATTCTCCTAGCAGAGCGCCATACTTGTTCCACGTACTCTATCCTATGCACTCTGCTGGCCATAATATTGTGTACTGTTTTGATTCTTGGTACTCTGATACCGTAAGAGTGTATTCACTAGGTCCTATGCACTCTGCTGTCATAATACTGGATATCGTTTTTGTTCTCTGCCGTATGTAACGTTTGACTGCAGATCTAAAAAAAAAGATTCTTTTATCTCTAACCAATGAACTGTCGAACGTGAACCTCCCTAGAGACCTGTATACTTTATTGGTGTCTCCAGATCCAGTTCGTTAAACTATCAGCTAATAAGCACAGAGGATATAATAACTATTGAACGGGTTTCGAATAACCAACTAGCCTTTTGTAGGTCTCTGGTCAATCTTAGGTTACGAAACACATGTGGAACTATTCTAGACTTGGGTTGCATAAAATTTGGGCAGCGCTTCCGCTATTGGTGATCAAGTCGGAACGCCAGGACCCACAAGGCGCAACCACCAAGACTAGGAGACCTAGTAGATGCTAGGAAGTAGGAAGACAAAGTAATTACACCGAAATAAAGTCAACACGACACCAGATGCGCTCAACTCAGTTTTGGCACACAACCCAAGTCTACTTATCAGAATGGAGAAAATCACGGGCTCATATACATTACATGACGTTTACTTGCTGACAAGGTCACGCAGCGCTCTTGGACCGGCAATTCTTCCCTACTCAGCAACTCCGCTGTGAGAAATTAACTCTAGAAATAAGACTTCACCAAAGAACCTCTTATCACTCTGAACGCTCTGATTTCTCAGTCCACAGATCAGATCTGAAGTCCAAGATCTAAGCTACACCATATCCTTCCTGTTGACCACAAGTCGGCTCTCAAAGTCTACTCTCCAGATCTGCTCTCCAAGGAGTTTGATGTGCATTCAGGTCTAGCTCTCTTGTTTTCTGAACTCAAAGACAATATCTCCCTACTCTGTAAAATACAGTCTCCCCTTCCTCACCACCAAGAGTGCTCTCTCTCCAAAGACTGAAAACTGAGAATGGCTCATTTAGGGTTCGCGACCCTCTTTATCTGGTCTCCTTGAGTCTGCCTTGTGACCTTGTAGTTGCCACCTTTTTGGTAATCATTGTCCGAATGACATCTGGTTGGATAAAATAAAAAGTGTTACAATCTCCCCAACTAACAAAACGCAGTTCTTCCACTGAACTGCGATATCTGCAATACCACATATGGAATAACACTTTCTCAAATCCAGAGAAACACTATCCCATCCAGGGTTAAGCTCTTTCTCAGAGCTATGCTCCATCACCGAGCATCCATTGAAGCTTTCGGATGAGACAGAACCCTAGCTTCCAGGTGGTGAACTCGTCAGTTTCTTTTTATCCACCTCCTTACTATGATACACCATAGTAGCTTCAGCATAAACTTGATTGACATCCGACAGTCTTAAGAAGTCAGCAGACCACAACTCCACCTTTAGACGAGTAGATTGGCCAGATCTACTCGGTTCTAGTGTCCTTGAAGGGCCTTTTGGCATGACTCTTCTGACTCGATTCAATCCACCGCTTAGCTGGAAGAGACCACTGCGGATTGTCGTCTCACAAAGTATCCTCGCAGTGGTTCTTGGAACTTGTACAATGCTATATCATCCAAGAACTCCCAAGCTTCACTTACCAATCACAAGACTCTACTTATCCAACGACATAGGTATTGAGTAACGGGTTCTCCAGCTCCATCTGGATTCGGTGATGCTCGATGATCTACTATCTCAATTAACTCAAGATCGTCAGCTCTTGGTAACGCTTCTAACACCGGATGCCATTTTTGATATCTTCCTGGCAATGACTCTAGTTCTTCACGAAACATTTTCAAGTTAGAAACATGAATGATGGGGTGATAATGCTTCATACTAGCTGGAAAACGTAGCTTATAGGTCACAGGACCTAACTTCTTCTCAATCAAGAATGGTCCTGCCCACTTTGGAAGAAGCTTCTTGGCTAAGTCCACCCCTGTTGGGATTCTAAAGTTCTTGGTTCGTAACCAAACTCTCTGTCCTTCTTCGAACTGTACGTCTTGTCTACCACGGTTTGCATACTTGGCATACCGTTGTTGTGCCTTCTCCATGTGTTTCTTTGCCTCTTGAAACACAGTACCCTGAACACGTATGAAAGTCTCTAGATCTGGAGGATCTTGATTTGACCTTCCTGCATTTTCATGCCCCTTGGTAGCTAGAGCCATAGGAGTCCAAGGTGCATGAGAGTCCCGATAAACCACTTCAAATGGTTTAAACCCTGTACTCGAGTGCTTGGTGTTGTTATATGTAAACTCCACCAAGTCCAAATGCTCGCTCCAATCACTATGATCTCGCATAATATAGTTCCTCAACCCTTGTTCCACTATCTGTATAGTTCTCTTCGTCTGACCATCAGTTTCAGGATGATAAGAGGAACTGAACTTGAGAGTAGTTCCGAGTCTGCGAAACAAACCCTTCCAAAACTCAGCTACAAACCTTCTATCCAGATCTGAAACAATATCTTTAGGCATCCCATGATACTTAAAAACATATCGTATAAACAGTTCAGCGACATCTCTTGACGTCACTGCTTCCCTACAAGGGATGAGATGAGCTTGTTTGCTGAAACGATCGATGACAACTAGCAAAGTGTCAAAACCTCCTGATTCGGGTAAACTTGTGCATAAGTCCATACTTATGCTCTCCCAAGGCCCATCAGGTATTGGCAAAGGTCTCAGCAATCATGCAGGTCTCCTTCGCTCCGTTCGTTGTTGTTGACATGTCAAGCAAGTCTGCACGTACTTGACTACATCCTCTAACATAGTTGGCCAATAAAACTGCTCTTTAAGTCGTTGTAACGTTCTATTCTGTCCTCCATGTCCAGCTAGTTCACAATCATTGCATTCTTGCATGACTAGTGTCCTTAGCGATCCAGCTGGAACATACACTTTGGTTTGCTTATAAAACCAAAGGTCATTGCGGAATGAGAGATTACGTACCGTTGGATCCCTCTCTTGTTGACTTGTCCAACGTTGAGCTTGAGGATCGTCTGGTAATGCCTGCCGGATTCGATCCAAAAGCTCTTCACGACACGTCTGCTTAGCACATCCGCTGGAATATTTTCCTTCCCCTTTTGATACCGTCACTCGATATCAAAACGTGCAAGTTCCACTTGCCATCTCTGCTGTTTGCATGACAAACGGAGTTTACTCTGAAAGTATGTATTACCCTCGCAATCCGTCACAACAATAACTTTGCTTGGTAACAAATAATGCTCCCAAAGTTTCAGACAATGAACAACTGCGAACATCTCTTGTTCATGAGCAGGCCATTTTGCCTCTGTTTCTGAAAACTTGTGACTTTCGTAAGCCACTGGATGCTTTCCTTGCATCAGCACGCCTCCAATGACCCATTGGGAAGCATCGGTGTGAACCTCGAAAGGTTCTCCCATCTTTGGAAGAGCTAGCACTGGTATCTCTGTCAGTGCTTGTTTCAACCCTTGAAACGCTCTTTCAGCTGCTGGATTCCAAACAACCTTGGAAGTTTTGCTTAATAAGCTAAACAAAGGTGCGGCTTTATGCGCAAATTGATGAACAAAGCACCGAAAGTATGTGGTTAACCCAAGAAAAGATCTGAGTTCATGAACACTCTCAGGTTTCTTCCATTCAACAATAGCTCGAATCTTAGCCTTGTTAGGATGAATACCATGCGCATCAATCAAACATCCTAGAAACACCACACTCTCTTGTCCAAAAGAACACTTGCTCTTCTTGAGATAGAGTTGATGTTCTTCCAGGCGCTTAAAAACTATTTCTAGATGCTGATCCCAAGTGGATGAGAAGATGATGATATCGTCCAAGTATACGATAACACTCTCATCCAAAAGATCTATGAAGATCTCATTCATCAGCCTGCAAAAAGTACCAAGAGCATTGGACAATCCAAACGGCAACACTGTATACTCAAACAAGCCATACCTCGTCCTTATAGCCGTCTTTTCTTCATCTCCTTCTTTGATCCGGATTTGGTGATATCCATAACGAAGATCCAACTTGGTGAAGTACTTTCCTGTGGCCAACCGATCTGTGGTTTCATCCATGAGAGGAAGAGGATACTTGTTCTTGACAGTAACCTTATTAAGTGCACGGTAGTCTGCACATATGCGGATACCATCATCTTTCTTGATCACGAACAACACCGGGGCAGCATAAGGTGATATACTAGGTCATAAGATACCCTGAGCTACCAACTCTTTCAACTGAGTCTTCAGCTCTGTAAGCTCATCAAACGACATGCGTCTTGATGGCACTGCAATAGGTGTAGCTCCAGGAACCAGATCAATAGCATGATCCAAAGCTCTCCTCGGAGGAAGTCCTGTTGGTAACTGATCCGGCATTATATGAGAATACCTCTCAATCAGTACTTGCATATCAGGGTGTATGGGAAGAGCAGCAACACGTTCTTCCTCATCCGTCTCCACCTTGGATTTAGACATCACTGCAACCCAAGCTTCGTCTATCGACTTGATCTGCTTTCCAAACTGCCTAGCTGTGCAGATTTGAAATGCCACTTTGGCTTGTTGGAACCTACGGACAGCATGGTTTGGCTCCTTGGGTCTCTCTTTGATGATCAATGGATGTGGTTTACCTAAACCTCACTGATCCATGACTATGACGTTCTCTTCCTGCACATCTAGCTTTGCCTTGATCTCTTGTAACCAAGACCATGACAAGATACCCTCCATCGTATCACCTAAGCTCATAACTAAGAACTCATGCTTCCTAGTTACTCCTCAAACAGTAATAGGAACACTCATGAGCTTTTCTGTAACGGTTGTGTTGCCTTGCACAAACCTTACCAACAACGGGCTCATGATCTTGGTTCTAGTCACCCCTAAGGTCCTGACCAGTTTTTCATCCAAGACATTCACATCTGCTCCAGTATCAATAAGCAAACAACACCGGTGGTTTCCTATTTTTACTTCAATTCATGGCAGAAAATCCCCATGTTCTACCAAATGCTCACCATCACATACTTCTGCTTCAGTAGTCGCCTCAACTGGTTCTTCAACACTGATTGTCTCTTCAGCTGTCAACCCATGAACGTTGCTCGTTGTTGAACGTTGAGGACACTCACGAGCAATGTGACCGTCTCGTCCGCATCGAAAACAGATGATCGTCCTTGAAGGTGTAGCACTGCTAGCTCCACTGCTCTTAGCACCTGAAGTCGAAGCTTGGTTGGATCCTGCATTGGATGCATAAGATCCAGTAGGTCGAGTCTGAGTAGGACCACGAGTAACTCCTTGCTGTTGAGACCCACGAGGAAACCTCCTTCCCGCTGCACCAAATCTTCCACCACCACGTCCTCTACCACCTCTACTCTGAGAGGACGCTATCTGTCCTTGAGGATTGCGCCAAAATCCTCTACTAGGCTCGCCACCACTTGTTCCACGTTGAAACTTGGAGGGTTGCACGGTGTAGTTACGTTCCTTAGTGTTCTCTGCTGCTTCCAGAAATGCAAACAAGTCTTGCATGTCCTCTGACTTATGAAACATAACCCAGCTATCAAACACACTAGCATCGAAACCTTGCAGACCTCTCTTCAAGTGAAACAACAAGTCGGTGCGATCCACCATGTGCAAGTAACCAACTCAGAAAATCGCTGGAGATACTGTCTGATACTCCCTGTCTGTCTCAAATGAATGAGCTCTAGTCGAAACTGTATAGCGTCATCCACTGGTACTAAATGTCGTCGGAGTTCATCTTTCAGTTCCGGCCAAGTGGACATAAGAGTTGTACCGTTCAAACTCCTCATCCGCTGTTGACCTCCATACCATTCCTTAGCCTCTCCTTCCAGTCTACTAACAGCATAGGTGAACCAACTGCGTTCATCGAAATTCTCCAAGTAATTCTTCATTTCAGTAATCCATAACTCAAACCTGGAAAAGCTTCTCTCACCGTTGAAGGCTGATGGTGTCGCTGGTTCAGCCCACTTCACTTTTCGCTTGTGCCTTTCTTTGGCTGAGCTGCCTTCCGCAACATTCTCTTGCACCTTCTGTGACCCATCTTCATTCTTATCTGCTTGAGCAATATCAACTGCTCCTTCACCTGGTAGTGCTAAATCCTTGACTTGCTCGATTTGCAGTACAGGAACATCCGCTTCCTTCTCTTGTGTCGCTTTTGCTTGAGTTAAATCCGCCTTAAGCACCTTGTTCTCAGCTTCCACTTGCTCAAGTCGGCCTTCCAACTTTCTCAGCAATGCTTTCATCTCGTCCAACTCGGTCGATACAGCCTCCATTGTCGATGATATTAAGCAAAGACTAAACTTGAGCCTGCTCTGATACCAACTGTAACGTTCGACTACAGATCTCCAAAAAAAGATTCTTTTATCTCTAACCAATGAACTGTCGAACGTGAACCTCCCTAGAGACCTGTATACTTTATTGGTGTCTCCAGATCCAATTCGTTAAACTATCAGCTAATAAGCACAGAAGATATAATAACTATTGAACGGGTTTCGAATAACCAACTAGCCTTTTGTAGGTCTCTGGTCAATCTTAGGTTACGAAACACATGTGGAACTATTCTAGACCTGGGTTGCATAAAATTTGGGCAGCGCTTCCGCTATTGGTGATCAAGTCGGAACGCCAGGACCCACAAGGCGCAACCACCAAGACTAGGAGACCTAGTAGATGCTAGGAAGTAGGAAGACAAAGTAATTACACCGAAATGAAGTCAACACGACACCAGATGCGCTCAACTCAGTTTTGGCACACAACCCAAGCCTACTTATCAGAATGGAGAAAATCACGGGCTCATATACATTACATGGCGTTTACTTGCTGACAAGGTCACGCAGCGCTCTTGGACCGGCAATTCTTCCTTACTCAGCAACTCCGCTGTGAGAAATTAACTCCAGAAATAAGACTTCACCAAAGAACCTCTTATCACTCTGAACGCTCTGATTTCTCAGTCCACAGATCAGATCTGAAGTCCAAGATCTAAGCTACACCATATCCTTCCTGTTGACCACAAGTCGGCTCTCAAAGTCTACTCTCCAGATCTGCTCTCCAAGAAGTTTGATGTGCATTCAGGTCTAGCTCTCTTGTTTTCTGAACTCAAAGACAATATCTCCCTACTCTGTAAAATACAGTCTCCCTTTCCTCACCACCAATAGTGCTCTCTCTCCAAAGACTGAAAACTGAGAATGGCTCATTTAGGGTTCGCGACCCTCTTTATCTGGTCTCCTTGAGTCTGTCTTGTGACCTTGTAGCTGCCACCTTTTTGGTAATCACTGCCCGAATGACATCTGGTTGGATAAAGTAAAAAGTGTTACACCGTAGATAGTAGGTATGACTATAGACATATTGTATACTCCTAGCAGGAACTGTTATCGTTCATGTGTACTTGAGGCATTCCTATGCACTCTGCTGCCATAATATTGTGTACTGTTCTGATTCTTGGTACTTTGATACTGTAAGAGTGTATTCACTAGGTCCTATGCACTCTGATGTCATAATACTGGATACCATTTTTGCTCTCTGCCATAGATAGTAGGTATGACTATAGACATACTGTATACTCCTTGCAGGAACTGCTATCGTTCCTGTGTACTTGAGGCATTACGAAGAGGTGCACTGCGTCACACCTCAATCGTAAAAGTGATGACACAAATAGGTGCAGGAGGTCACCTCCTGTGAGTCGACATCCTCGAAGACGATAGCGAAACCTATCATATACAAATCCTCAGCTGGCAAATATAGTCCATCTTACGGGATATCAGTCCAACGTGCGAGTGTAATTCCAAATTCAACCTGCGAGTCACAGAATCTGTGCAGGAAGAAAACAAGGAACCGACTAACGCCTCCAACTGCAAATCATTCATGTGGATGACTACTGCAGGAAGAGAACAACGAATTCACTTTCGTGACACGGCGAATCCCTATAGCGACACTAGATGAGATGTCGGCCACGTTCCTCTCCTCTTTTGAACGAGGTATGCAAGAAACAAACAATCCACGAGCGGCATGGGAACTCTCCTCTGCTAATTCAACTCCCTTCCTCCTTACATCGACACTTGCCTATCTACGGATGAGCAAGTCCCGCTCGTGCCCAAAGACATTCGCAGGAATGACACATTCTCGTTGAAAACATGACACATTGTCCTATAATGGTGAAGTTGCGTAAAGTACAGTTTACCGTTGAAGCGACACCACCGTCCCGCTCCCTTCCAGCCTCCAGCCTCGTAAAGTAGCCTCGTAAAGTATTTCGGTCCCCCGATAACACAACTTGTTTTTTTCCTTGGTCCGGCAAACGTCCACTTTGCATGCATATATTTTTTCGTTAGATCTTCTCTCCAAACAATAAAAACTTTATATTTCCTTTATTATTTACTTTGTGAAACATTCCACTCCCCTCTGTTCCACATCGAGGAGTGGTTTAAGATTGAGGAACCATTCCCTCAAGTGAACCCTTCTTATTATATTTATAGATCTTTGAGGTTTATATTTCAACTTCATTGCAAAACATGGTAGTTTAAAAGGCTGGTTTATTAAACCAACTGTATAGATATGGTGGTTTATCAAATTGACTGTAGCTTATCAAAGTCAGATGATGCAAAAAGAATGTGGTTTATCACTGAAAATGGTTTATCAAATATATCTCTAAAATATAAACTCGTTTAGGCTATAACATTTATTTTGAAGATAAAATATTTCTATTGTGAATGACTCATCAAGTGGTATTGCATATAATATGTATATTGAGCTCAGGTGATAATGCATTATTATCACATGAGATCAGTTCATGTACTAGAGCGATCACTTATTTTTGAAGATAAAATATTTGTTTGAGAATGACTCATCAAGTGGTATTTCATATAATATGTATATTGAGCTCAGGTGATAATGCATTATTATCACATGAGGTCTGTTCATGTATTAGAGTGATCACTTATTTTTGAAGATAAAGTATTTTTTTAAACCGAATCATATACAATAATGCAGTATTTAACTGTTTAATCATACCTCGTGAGTTCTCCTGAGAAAATGAACTGTTTCCAACCCGGCTCGAACTCTTGATGTGGATCCTGTTAACCAGCACAGTTTCCACTTTGCTCATTTAACTGTTTGAAAGGTTAGAATTTTTTTCTGGCTTTACAAGCATGAAAGGATACGGATGTAATAATGGTCAGTCTGTCCATCTGATAGGGCGGCAGTCTTCAGTTCAGAACAACTTTATCAAAAGTATATGGAAGTACTTGTCTACAGAATTTCCATTCACGTTGAATATAATCAAGTTATCAAATGAATTCACTGTATGCAGTTTTGAAGAGATCCTGAAGCACGAATGAGATATTCATAATTTTTTCCCCAAAATTCCCATATCGTCTCCTTTTCCCGGCAAGAAATGCATGTTACATGCATATTTGACTTGACTGATAGCACTATATGACCATTTCTTACCTACTACTACTTGCCGCAGTTACATTTCCAGCTGATATATGCATACCAAGCGATGTGCCGAAGATGGGAGCGGAAAGGTATAAGTGCCAAGAAGGGGGAATATTGTGTGAAGTCACTAGTACATGTACTATCTCCGGGTAGGTAGAGGATGTGTAAAAAGAAGTGGATTGTACGGGGTTAGATTTATAATAATTATTATTATTATTAAGTATATAAATTTTAGACATAAGGATTTTATAGTAAGTTTCAATATTATATAGCTTGTAATAAGTATAAAACTTGAATCATCTATAAATATTTAGTAATATATTAATCATAAAATACGAACGCATGCAAACATAATCCATCCACGAAGAGTGGTCATACGTGTTTCCAAAACTATAATAGCGAAAATTTGATATAATACAGATATGATAAAAAATTAAGATAAACTTATTACCTAACCCTTCTGGACAAAAGGGTTAAGTGTCCCCTCGTCTTACACCGACGACCACCTCGTTGCTATGCTAGCAAGGATGTGGGACGATGACAAGTCGTCATCCCACATCCATGTTGCAATGCTAACGGTCTGTGGTAGTGACAATGACCCGTCGTCTCACACTTACACAATTAGGATTTTTTTTTCTCTAACTGCGGTCCTCCTCCTCCTCCTTCTAGTCCTCTTCTTTATCTCCCCATATATATTTTTTCCTCTCAATTCTTGTTTCTCTTCTTCACATTCTTTTTTCTTTTTTTCCTTGTTCTTCTTTCGCACCATGAGTTCTTCAATAGTTATATTCTTTCATTCTTTTTGAGTATTTCTTTTCTTATGAGAATTATTTATTATTTATTTTACTCATTTATACTACTAGCTACGTGGGTTACACTCACGATTATTTGGGTTAAAGTGATATGATCATCGAGCTCATGGTGTATTGAACGTAGATGGAGGTGATACGATTGTGCAATGTCATGATTTATTTATATTGCTAACTACATAAGCTACACTCATGATCCTCATTTAAGTTAGGATGATATGTCTATTGAGCTAGTGGTATACTGAACATCGACAGAGGTGATACAAGAATGCTCATTTTCTTATTTTGTCAACTATGTTGAAGGAGAGTTTCAATGATGTTGGTTAGTCATGATGTTGTGGTTTGTGGTTGTGGTTAGAGACAAAGTTTCTACAAGGATCCTTAGAGACAAGAATTGATCTAGAAAACAATCTAATGATATCATCACGTAAAGAGGAGAAAGAATCCATGGAAGAAGGAAGATGTATAGTATGAACAGAGATCGCAAACTTCTTCGAGTCAAGGGTCTAAGAAGAAGTAGCGTGGAGAAGAAATGAGAGAACATAGTCTACATGAGCGACTGAAAAGACTATGAGTAGTATGAAAAAGAGTCAAATTTCAACAGCGGAGTCCAAAGCTCGTGTTGATTTGAGTAAACTCTGTTTAAAAATCAGCATCGAGCATAATACGTCTAGGTGTCCATTACCATGAACTGGTTTCAGGTGGTGAGATGGACTCAGTGATTATTTTCATATCTTTTGAATTTTTTCTTTCACGTCTGTTAGTGAAATTTTTGTTAAATTATAGATAGAATTCTGTATGTTAAATACACATTTTAGAATAAATTTATTTTTATTTTTACTTTATGATATTAAACATTTTCATGATCATAAGCTACGCTGAGTCAAGAGAGAACCATAAGTACAGAAGCTTAGAACGCATTGCTCAAACTAGAAGACTGAGGTATGCTCTCATATAAAATTAAGTTATAGATGATTTAATTTATTATCTAACTCTTCTATTGAACAGATCAAGTAATAAATTAATCCTGCCACCTTCGTCATCTGAAGATGGAGAAAGTGAATATGCATGCAACATGAACTTCTGGGGATAGTTGTCTCATTGTTGTTATGAGGAAATATATAAATATTTAATAATATTTAATATTTAATTCTAAAAATATATCAAAATATTTATAGATATAAACACTAAGTGAACCAGTATGCAGGACATAACTCATAATGCGAAGAAACCCCAATGTACTTCCAATAGTATATATCCAGAATGCTAGAAGCAAATAATTAGAGAATTAAGAAAGATTCAATTTATTACCTAACCCTTCCCAACGGAAAGGTTTAATAATAAATTAAATCACATGCATATTCCTTCTCTTCCGAACTCAGAAGACGGTGAATCTACATGCCTAAATGAAGTGATAGTGCATTATGTAACGTAATTAACAGAGAGTAAATATTTCCAAGTTAAGTATTAACTTTATTTTTAAATGAGACATTCAATTTATGCTATGCGTGAGCACAGTTATATGTCGATGGTGAAAACTGAAAAGAAAGGGAGAACTTTTTGCTGTATAGTGTATTTGTAATATTCTCAGATTGTTAAGAAAATTGAGAACTCTGTGAGTAACAGTACGGCAGAGAGAATCATTGTGAAACCCGAGAAGAAAAATAGAGCTAGATCTGGATAAGCACTAACGCACAGTTCCATTAAAAGCATAGCTCTTTGTTTTCAAACGTTCATATCGTGAGAATCGACTAAAGTTTACAAGATTTTTAAAGAGCGTGAGATCACACAATATAATATCACGATCTCATGAACATATGTTCTGAAATAATATTTTATGAGGTTTTGATGCGTCAACAAGGAATCTAAACAAAAAGTGCTAAAATCGATAATGCTCCCTGTATAGCGGAAGCCCTGCCGGCAGTGAATTTGGGAGCCTTAACTGCTGGTTGAGAGAGTGGCTTATACTCATAAGTAATGCCACTTGGCAAGGTCCTCCGCAGCGTAAAGCTCGAAGCAAAAGAATTATCTTTTGCTCGTTATTTTGTATCTCTTGTCCGTGAACTTACGCTACCTACCTATAGCTGTTTAATTCTTTTGATATTATATTCATAGTTTTCTCTTCTGTGTACACTATCCAGATGTGTGAACGCCAAGTGAGGCGTCAAATAAGAAACTAGATTTAATAGTTATATAGTTATAATTTTCAAATAAAACTATCCTTATTTAAAAACCAAAACCTCCACTTCTCTTTCATGTTCTCTTGTTTGTTTTAATATAATGCTGAAATTATTATTCTCTGCGAGGACCGCTTTAACTATTTCTCTACAAAGACCGTTCTTTAAGATCACTCTATCTCTTGTGCTCTTGTTTGCTTAAATAAAGCAATAGAAAAATCCTTATTTTTCTCTAACAAGTACGTTGATTGTTATCGAGTGACTACAACCAGTAACATAGGTGAAAATCACCCACATTCCATGTTTTGCCTTTTCTGCTTCCTGGTTCCGAAGTGGATTATGATGGATATTTCAGTGTATGTAGATTAGAAGTCAAGGAAGGGAGTGGTTTCTCATTCCTAAACCTCACATACATAGGAGATCCATGTATATATATTCACCTACACACATTTCACGCATGCATATTCACCCTCGTCCAAGTTCGGACGAGGGGGAATATACATCCCCTTTAATTTATGTCCTAACCTTTCCTTGTGGAGGGGTTAGGCCATAAATTAAAGATGTTTAAATGAAAATATGATTAGTTGACTGAACCTTTTATGGTAAGATGAGACTGTTTGTAGATCCTGTACTTATGGTTTCTTTCTCTCTCTCGTAACTTGTGTAATGCTGTTAGTAACAGAGAATTGTTTTTAGACCCTTAGTTTTTAGATAGTTTATAAATTTAGACACTTCATTTTTTGACTTTATTCTCAGTCTGTTCTGAACTGTTTTTAGATTACTTGCAAATTTAGTTTATTTCAAGATCAGACATGTTTCCTTTCGTTTTCTATCCTGTTACCCTATTACCATCTCCTGGTATCAATACGTACGTAAATACTTTATTTAAGTATGTTTCGAGATAGTCATCTCTCACTCGTCTCTGACCAACCAAATTGTAGAATTTTTTGAATACTTATTCGTTTGTCCTTTTCCTTGTGTTTTTCCAAAAGTAGAAAGAGCATGCATATTCACCTCTTCCAAGTTCGGAAGAGGTGGAATATACATGCTCTTTAACTAATACACTAACCTTTCTTGTTGGAAGGGTTAGTGCATTAATTTAAGACACTTCAATTGAATATTATTTACTGACATACGTGAAGAAATTTTATGAAGTCAAGCATACGCTCGGTGCACTGTACTTACAGTTTTGCAAAAATATTTAACGGTTGATTCGTGTTTTTTGAAATATCGTGTATAGACTATGGTTCATCAAATTAGTATATACAAATCATGGTTTATGAACCAATCAGAAATTATTAAATATTCTGTCTGATAATCCAATGTGGAAGATGATCTGTAAACCATTCCAAATTATGGATAGGAGAGAGACGATCTATACTATATAACCACCACAAAGTATAAAAGAGGAAAGACTTTACATTTCCCGATTCCTTTACGCTATGTTAGTCCCCATCATGAACTGAAGCAAATGTTAGAGGATCCATATTCTTTAGTGTCAATTATAGAACGGAATGTGGCTACGATTTTAGAAAAATAATTAAAGGATGTGTTTGACTGCAGCGCTCAGTACCGTAATGACACGAAGGTTCTCGCAATAAATAATTAAATAGCATGTTGGGTGAAAAATAAAAGTTAGAAATGTAGTTTTCTTGTCCATGCCAGATTGATTTGGAAAAAAAAAGAGGTCTTTCCTCGTTATTATTCATCAATTTAAAATTTAAAATTTCATAAACTTATATCTTAATAATATGGTGATAATATTTGCTAGAGAAAAGAGAGAACTGAGACCTCTTTCGCATTGAGTAAAACTCATAACCAACGACTAAGTCTTCTAACCCTAAAGGACACTATAAGGCGATCCCCACGACATTCCTTTCAATCAGAAAGATTGTTGTGGTAAGCAAATGAGAA
Source organism: Asterella californica (assembly GCA_036924285.1). Taxonomy (NCBI): domain Eukaryota; kingdom Viridiplantae; phylum Streptophyta; class Marchantiopsida; order Marchantiales; family Aytoniaceae; genus Asterella; species Asterella californica. Next base: position 2,023,197 of record JAYKYS010000022.1, on the reverse strand, counting down.
CTTGCAGGACTAGTAGAGTCATTAACAGTAATTATAATTTGTGTATCAATCCCCTACTAGATCAAGGATGGCCTGAGACCGGTAGGTTAAGCAGAGATTTACTTTACTGCATCTCCAACGTTTGGCGGACTTGACTTAACTATTCTTAACTTTGCTTTATTTGACTATACTCTGAAGAAAACCAACAGGTTAAACCCATCACCGGTATTTATGAAATGAGCTGAAATGACACCTCATCTGCTAATCATGATGAGCTGTTATTTCAGCTCATCGTGATTAGCAGAAAGACAGTCTGGCTTATCCAGATCAGATTTCGCAACTCTCAGATGAGTTGTTTTCTGACAGTTTTGTCAAGCCATTTCTGTCCTCGGTCAAGTCATATAACGATAGAAAGCGCTATATTTCTATAAAAGAATCAATGTATTTGACCCAAGGATACGTATGCAGTAAATCTGACACAAAATACATCATTAAGTGTGAGAACTGCAATGACTGCGGAGAAGCTCGAATTTGAAAAAGTTTTGAAAAGAACAGTTGTCCGAAAATAACAAGACAGTTGCTCCAAAAAAAATACTGCCCTCAACAAACATCTTGCATGCGTGTAGGAGAGGTGGGGCAAACCATGCATCAACTATCATGAGAAGATAAGTCCGATTAATGTTCAGTAAACGTCTGATTAACATACGTGATATTTATTTTACTTTGCGATCATTGCCAAGGTTCTTATAAGTATACATGTTGTACATACTAGAGCCTTTGGTCATATATGTCTATTGTCGATAAGATTCATCTCGCAATGAAATGGTGAGATTGTTCTATTGATCAATGCAGTCGACAATCAGATAATTGTGATGATCACGATGACACGGCTGGAAGTAGAGATCTCTTGGAGAATAGAGACTACCGCGGTTCATAGAGGAATTGAGAAACTTTAAGAGAAAGGTATGTTCATCTTGGAGATTATCCATGGGGATAATCACGCTGTCGACATTATTATTGATAGATATATACTATCACTTTTCATTTTTGATTATTTTAGAAAAAAATTTATTTTCCATGGTTTCATCTTGCATTTTGTGATGCAAGAATGAGATTCATAACCAAAAGTGTAACGAGATTGTAACCAAGTTCAAAGAAGAGTTGCAAGATGTGCGATGTCTATCAGACAATCAAAGATGCACGGAGTAGGAGTTAGCTACCGGTCTTTTTGGTGCCAGCATTGAAGAGTTTTTTGTCGATTGAAGGTTCTTCATCTAGGCAGTTCAAAGACAATGCTTGTGAATCGAATTGCCGAGCATCTAGCTCTTCTGGTAGAGGACTATTGGCAACTTGAGCATACTCGAGCGCTGATATACTATGAACTTGGTGCACAAGATATTGCTTATAAGCTCAAGTCATGGATTTACACATGTGCTTGTACTTTTGAGAGATAATAAGTTCATTGTTGTAGTTTGTCGCTTTTATGATTAAAACGTTTTCTTTCTCAACTAAGCAGATCGGTTGTTGCTGTGACTAATAATCATCTACATGGAAGCATCCAGGTGTTCGCAACCAGGGTCAAGAATAGAGGAGAGATATTTCGTGAGGATACTGTTGGAGTTGGTCCGAATGTGCATGCTACCACAAGGAGCAAGGACCTGGTGAGTGTAAACTCTGAGGGGATGATCATCACGCCATTGATCCATAGAGAAGTTTACAGACTTCATGACATTAGAGAGAATTGGAAGAGACTGCTTCTCTACTTCCAAGAGGCTCTTGGTAGACTTGATCTTACATGTATAGAAGTCCCGTATCGCGTAATCGCTGAACGGTGTCGTGTTATGGTACGACTCATGCTTACGATTGCATATTTCATTTATCTAATCATATTTCCTTTGTTTGTTGCAGAGAGGACTTTCGTCAAGAGTTGATGTGTTTGGACATCTTGATCGTCGTTTCAAATTGGGTTGGAGATCATTCGGACTGTCGTATTTTTCTAGGTGATCAATGTTGTAGTGGGTGCGAGCTTGGAGAAGGTGCACGCTTTCAACATGGCAGAGCTATGTATCTTGTTGTGCATGTCTTCCTTACTAAACACATCACACCGTCGAAAATGCAATTCTACATACATGCGAGAGATAATGTTATGAGTGAGACATTCCACTACGTCATCAACAAGTTTATGACGAAGAAGATCCATTGAGAGAGATCGCATGAGATTTGATTAGATTGTGCTGCTATGTATTGGAATAAGGACATTCGTCGAGAGGTAGTAGTATTTTATCCACGTCGACAAAATGAATAGCATCCATCGACAACCGACAACAAACATGTTCTACTGCATCGAACAACGACATGGAAGGATCAATTGAAGAAGCATATTTTTAGATACTGATAAAAGATAAATAAAACTATTTCTTTACATTTTGATTTTACAAATATCATTTCCATGTGAAACATGCATCTTCGTGTCTTTATGTAATGTAAAAATTTAAATTTAAACTTCATTTTTTACAGTCGTGTTTTAAAATTAACATACTTCATTTCTACATCTATATCTTAAAATTTACATGATGTCTTGTGATTTATATGTTTGCAGGAAGACATGTTGAGCTACTACATATCTATCACTAAGACTAAGTGGGGAACCTCAAACCCTTACTTTATAGTAAGGGTGTGGTTGCAAGAAAAAAACGAATCCACAACCGATAGCCGTGCTGGATCAACCGAAATTCTTGCCGAACAGAAGAAGAAGAATCACCCGAGTCACTGCCAACATCAGAAGCTTGAAAACATGTGATTCCAAGAACTAACTTCCTGCCACCAACTCCACCGAAGTAGAAACAAGAACGAGAATGCACAAAATCTTCTCGTTAGTGCACCAAGATATTAAAAGACAACCAAACTTCAAGTCCGGGGTAAAATCTCACTCATTGAAATGTCAAAAATGAGTCCCGACTAGTGCTTGCTCTCCTCGCTCGTGAAACACACTTCCTAGGGCACAAAGTGTTCGGGACCTTGTGCAGCATTGGAGCAAGAAGCGAAGCTGCCAACGGAGTCACTGACACAGTCCAGACTAGAAGAACTAGGAGATCCAGAGAGAATCATTCTCTCCGATCTTTTTATACCCTCAATGAGGATTTAAGCAAATGTAAGATTGTAAAATCACTGTATTAAAATAAAAAAAAGAATTTGAATTGATCATATATTATAAAAATATTTTAAAATTAAATGTTTTGTATACATATCAACTAAAAATTAATATTTTTTATTTCGATACGTGATATTTTTATTTTATTAAATCTGCTATAACCAGTGAAGAATGTGATCAAGTAATACAAAGTTAAGAGGTGTGGGATCAAGGACGACTATCTTATTCAAAGTGAGGGCAAGCAAATTTCTGCTTGCCTTCACAAAGGTCAGTAGTGACATGGATTGTGCTTGAGACCGGCAGACTCAGTGGCCACATGTATTACGTGTGTTGCAGGTGTACTAGTTCTAAGAAGGCCACGAAAGGTCGACCCTTCTCTTACTTTTTCTTTTCTTTTTCTTGCAATAAATGGCAGAATGCTCGTATTCAACTTTATTGATATAAACTAAAAAGAACAGGACATCGAGGGCAAGACTATTGGGAGATAACATGACAAAGACAAAAAGTCGCATGGAACCCGTAGTCCTAGTTGAGGCAACAAGCCGTCAAGTGTTAAAAAAGAGCCACGGAAGGTATTAATAGGGGGTGTCATTTCTTCGTTGTAGGTGGTGAGGGCGGGTAGAGATACGTACAGCATCGGTCACCTCCCACAGGCAAAGATTGTGGGTTAGGTGTAGAGGTTGTCGTGAAAGCACGCCGTGATAGTTTTTTGATCTTTTACCATCATCGTGACATGAAATGAAAACAGACTCCACTTTGCCACGAGTGGACAATATACAATCGAGATAGTCCATGAAAAAAAATGAGAGTTCTGAAACCAGAAGCCGCAAGAATTATTTTTCTCCCCAGAACGAATAAATAACACCTCCTAATCGGGAGAGTGAAAGTTAAGTGTAGAGATTCCTAAACATCAGAATGGAAAAATCCGCAACATACTATTGGGCAACTCTGTATAGGACCCCAGTTCAATGAGAGCTATCAAGCTGTCATTCTGTCATTATTTTCTACTTGGAACAGTTAGAATTCATAGCCTTAATCTTAAATTTCTCAGTTCCACAACTCATAGCAGGAATGAGCAAAAAATGAATAAAGAAACGAGCGAAGCCATTTCCTGCAAGTGCCTGCAGAAATCGTGTGCGCAACTCTACACCGCGGGGAAAGAATATTGGAGAAAGATTCTAACTTTGACTCTCCCCGATAGAACGTGTCACAGCTAAAACAAAAGATTTTATAACGTTAAGATAAAACAAGGTCGTAGTTTATCCAAAGGAAGTTTTAGCTAGAGCAGTGTATCACTCAGGGTGGTGTTTTTTAATCGTTATAAGTATTTAATTTTTTGTTCTTGATTTTTGAAAATTAAAATAAATTTATAAATCTTAAATTTATTTACGATTGAAACTCATGTCCGACTGAACAAAAGATAAGTTAGACACGTCGGAAATGTCTGTAAGAAATGGTAGCAACCGCAACCCTAACATTCGTCCGTGAACGACGAATATTTTTCAACAGTTCAGCTTTAACACGTCTCAGTGTCATGTTCTATTATCATCTTTCGGGTGATAATGTTCATGTAGGCGAAATATACATGCTCTATAATGATATAGAAAAAGATAGGTATGTTAAATAAGAGTTCTTTACTGAGTAGATAAAATAATAAAATAATTTCTCTAACTATTATATGTTAGCTGGACCAACAAGTGCAGAAAGAGCCAGAACCTAACCCATAAGGGCAGAAGGTCCAGATGCGCTTTGAAGGATATAAGTCTGGAAGGGTTAATTAATAAGTTAAACCGCCTGTGCTATTCTCCTCTTTTTAACTTGGGAAGAAGTGAATTATATGCATACTCGATGAACTTCTGAGAAATTTTTGTTCCCTTAATGATATAATAAAAATATATGTATTAAATAATAATTTATATCGAATACATAAATTAATTAAAATATTGTCTAATTATGATATATTAGCCAAACTTAACCCGTAAGTGAAGACGGTCTAGACGCGCTTGGGAAGATACAAGTACGGCAGCCTGTAAAGCCTAAATCATTAATTAATCAACCGTTTAATTTATTAACTTTGGAAGAGTGAATATATGCACGGGTGCTCACTATATTATATGCTTGCTTGTTTTTCAAGCATATTCCTTTGCCGGTACTCCCGCTTCCATCTAGAAAAAAATATAAAAAACGACTTCGCAGAAACCAAAACCGATGAAAAGAATATCAGAAAGGGGTACTGCGCGGACCTTTTGCGTCACTACGGTACCCTAGCCCAACTTTACACATGAGGCCCCGCAGCAGAATCAGTGGGGATGTTCTTAGCAGCGCTTTTGGTGAACGCCGCAAGCGGAGCGGTGCAAACAGAACAGAACAGAACAGAACATGTCCGTATCATAACATAATCATATGAGACAGGCCGTACTCATGATTCAAGTCAACGAGTAGACTCTTCAGGAGGGATGCTTATTTTGGACGATGGAAGGATTAGTTGAGAGGACATGAAACGCGATCTGCTTGTAACGAATGAAGTGAATTGTGGGAACTTGGATAAGTTTGTGTGTCTTTTATTGGGGGATCAGACGCAGGCATACTAAGGAGGGGGCTAGTGCTACTTAGAGCACATGATGAGGGCCAGATTCCCAGCTCCAGGGTGGCACTTGTGCGCAGATCCTGATGAGAGGTTCTTCGTCCTCATGCTCAGATCGCGACGGAAGAATCGGGTGAAATCGGCTACCGGCGCAGTGTTTACCGCAAGAAATCGGGGAATGCTCAGACCACCAATCAGCCCTCTCGCTCGTTATCACTGGCTCGCACAAACAGTGAATGCGGCTGTTGCTGTTCCTGCTTCTGGGCTTAGTGGAGCTACCATGAGAACAGTCAGTCAAAGATTCGGAACGAAAATCCAAGTAGTCGGAGCTTGAGCTGCAGTTCACTTTCACGACTTCAGAGGACCTGACTGAACACAATCCTTCACACCACCAAGCAGTCCAGCTCGCGGGGTGATGCTGTTGAGTGCTGTGTAGCTTCCGTGGTGGTATGTCTGACTTCCCTCGTGATCCTCTTAACGTCTGTAAAAACGGTTTAACTGCGGTTCTGGAGTGAAGGAAGAAGAAAGGGTTCACTCTGTCTGTATGGGTCTCAGACTGGAACAACTCCCCTCCTCGATCCATTACTACTGTAAACGGCTTCTGCTTCCCTCGGACCACTTCGTGGATGCAACTACAGAAATCTACGGGGTTTATGTCTAAGTACTTCGATGATCAGCGTGCAGACGAGCTGAGCGAACTTCCTGTAGCTTGGGGAAAATCTAAGAACCTATAGAGTTTGGGAGAGCCACGCGTTCTCTCCCTCCCTCCTTCCCCTCCTCGCATAGCCTATTGTCTCTATCATTGAGTTTGGTGGGTATTTGATTTTTAAGCAGTCAAAGTCTCGCGCTGACTTGTTATGGCGCACTTGTCGTGTAGCTCGAGACCATTCGCCTTTCTTCCATTCTCGCCCCCTCTTTCGACTCGCCTGCTCGCTCACTCTCGTTCTTGTTCACGCGGGAAATCCCCGAGATCTGTCACCTGCAGGAGGGTTCGTGCCAATTTGGAACGGGAATGTGACTCCGCGAATGTAGCAGAAGTTTGGGACACCATCGCCCGGGGCCAGCGGCAGAGACTTCGCGGAACGTGTGATCCGTTCAGAACCGCTCGGTCCCGAGCAGATGACTTTTGGCCCAAGGGTAGAAGAGGAGGAGGAGAGGAAGAAGTTTCAGCTGCTGCCCCAGAAGTGTTTGACGACGAAAAGGAGGACAGAGGAGGAGTAGCAGGAATGTCGGTGCTGCTCCACAGCTGTGCCGGGATCACTCTCACTCCAGGGATCGCTTCGGCCTTGACCCTTCCGGCTGTCACGATGCAGGACTTTGTCGCCTGCTTGGCGAACATCGCCGCAGCCTTGATCTTGTTAAAATTCTTCGACGAGTTGGCCAAGCGCGACGTCCTCGACAAGGTAAGATCGCTCGCGCGTTTGGTGTCAGTCTTGGACTCGATATGTGGAAATGATAGTGAACCTACTTCTCGGCGCTTGTGCCCGCGAACTGCAAAAGTCTCGTTCTTTGCTGTCACCACTAGCGTCCACAAGCCGAAGTTCGAACTCGTCCGTCCGATCATGTTATTGAGATCGAGTGAGCGTCGGATGTTCACGATTCACGCTCACTGCCTATCGCTCTCCTCGCGGGAATGTCAGGGGATAGTTTAACTACGAATTCGATCGGACGGAATCCGACCACAGGCGCATAGGATGACTGCAGTTTGTGTTGATCTTTTACACGGTTGGTTCGAAAGCCCGTGTTTGGAAGACAAGGTTGGCAGTGTCCGCTTTGGGGGATTATTTTTGTCTGTGCATAAATTTCTTTCTGTTCACGGACGGTTTGAGACTTGAAATCAGGTAACTGGCGCCATCATAATCCACCATACTTACTGGCAACAGAACTGGCGAGGTTGAAGTCATTTCCTCAGAATACCTCTGAGTTTTAGAATTCCTTTGTTTTCTGCTTATGAGTTTATTGTTCGACGATTCCTTAAGAAATTCTGTGTTCATTCCGATCTCGGGATTGTACTCCGTGTTATTCTCTCTTTCTTGTTTGATTAGCTCTCGCTTTTCAAGGGTGGCAGCAGCCCACGAATGTTTTCTTTTGCACCTTGGAGAAGTCGGATGCCAAAATTACTTACAAACTCGGCTCACGAAAAAAAGGAACGGGGTCTTGGTGCATTGCCTTCAGTTGTCTAGATCTGGAACTCGTGCAAGTTTTCAAGCGCTGCAACGGGGTACTTTTTGGTACTTAGTGAAGCTGGAAACTGAGCTTTCCGCTTTTATACGCTCTTTCTTTGGTGTTGATGGTATGTAAACTGCAACGCGACGAGCAGTGATATGATCTTTTCGTATTTGCGTGCAGAAGTTGAGCCGGAAGCTGGTGCACATAGTTGTCGGGCTTGGATACTTGCTTTTCTGGCCCCTTTTCAGGTAGGTAGAGGGCTTACTTGGTCTGTTCTCGTATGATCACTTGTCCGGGTAGGTTTATCCGTTCTATAGCAAACCTCCGGTTCAGGCATATCAGCTCCCATGACCTTTTTGCCGACGGAGGCTTACCATGGTTGAATGAATTTGTTCACAGCTTCAGACAGTGTGTACTCTTGATTGCAGGTGTTTCTCATCTTGTGATGGTATTACCCTGCACTCGACAATACAGTAGAAGCTAGCAATCTTAGTTTGTGTGGACCTGGTCATGGGCATGTTCGTGGTTATTCTACTTTCAGTGGTGGATGGACTAGTGGTCTTTGAATATTTTCAGTTGTATTCGAACTTGTACGTACTGCATATCCTGTCATGTGATAAAGGTCCGTTGCAACATTCGTTATCGCTTGTGGTTTACAACCGTATCTCCTTGGACTGTGATCCTGTGTTGCGCTCCTGTTCTGTTCTTGGCCCCGTCTCTTCTCCAGTAGCGAATTATTCTGGCTTCTGACAATACTTTTCTTGCAGTACTGCTCCATATACCAAATACCTGTGCGCACTAGCTCCTGCAGGCAATGCAGTCCGAATGCTAGGTTTAGGATTCGGACTTCTCGAGAATGAAGCGATGATCAAGGCAATGAGCAGAGAAGGCGACAGAAGGTAGGCTCTCGGTCGCTGATTGTAGAATTTGGAATCCACTTCTTAACTTCAACCCTGTGCTCAGAGATCAGTGCACTTGCCGTTGAGCCATTTGTTGGATGGAACTTCCGATTTTTGTCACGAGCTTCCGGAATCAGTTTCTGCTCATCTTGGTTTCATCACTTAAATCTGCATAACGTCATGTTTTGTTCTGTTGCAGGGAGCTCCTTAAAGGACCGTTCTTTTATGCTCTAGCTGTCGTTGTCACCACTGTCTGTTTCTGGCGGACTTCACCCGTTGGCATTGTTGCTCTTGTGAATCTTTGCGCTGGTGATGGTAAGTTGGAAGATTTCCTTGGTGTCTCAAACTCTCATTACTTGCCCAAGAATTTCTACTTTTTAGGTTGTTGCGAGACTCTCGAGGTACCCGTCATTAATGTTTAGTGTTCTTAGCATTCCTTGAAGGGAAATCACTCCGCTCGATTCGTTGTTGAAACTATTGAGATCTATAGAGGAGTTATGATGCAGCATATTATGTAGGACTACAAGCGACCGTGTACTACGTCATGTTAGAATTCTCGATGCCTAACAGGGAATCATTGCACACACCATATCCGTATGCAACGATATATCCAGACTTGTTGCTGGCCAAGTGTTGCCATGACAGCGTAGTACCAAGCCGCCAGACTTGTTGCAGAATACGTATACTTCTTGGATCGAGAAGTAGGCGAAAAGCAATGGTGACGATTAGTTTTGCACCGTATTGTTATGGATCTTCCTCTCTGAACTGTTTAGCTCGTATCCTATGTAGACGAGGAAGCTGTGTAACTGATTATGGCTTTTCTTGGTCTGTCCAGTTGCTTGATTGCACACGAAGCACACGAAGAGGTCCAGGACTAGCTTATGGGTATTCCTATGCTTGGAACGACCTTTTCACAATATGGATGTTCATGCTGACATGGTCATTTTGTTGTAAGAAATTACTGGAATCCTCGCGAGGAAAGAACTCTGTTGATGAGGGCATTTGTTCCAACAGGTTTTGCAGACATCATTGGAAGAAATTTTGGGAGAGAATTTAAGCTGCCCTGGAACGAGGATAAGTCGTGGGCTGGAAGCGTGGGGATGTTCGTTGCGAGCACAGTCGTGTCACTCTTGTAAGTTCTCACATTCCCACCACGAATTAGTTCAGGGTTCCTCCACAGGATCCTCACAACGATGGTGTGAGTGGATTTTCATGGGTCCTCGTTGGGTTTCCCCTTATGTACTGAAGGCGGAAATATGTCTCGGGACGTGGTATGCAGGTACTTGATGTATTTTGCACACTTCGGTTTCCTTCAGATGCAACCGGGGATTTTTGCTGGAGTGGCCATTGTCTCCTTCTTCACAGCCGTGGTGGAGTCATTACCCATTAGCACTCGCTTGGATGACAACCTCACTGTTCCTTTCGCGGCTATGGCTTTTGGGCTACTCATTTTGCCTTCCTGACACTTCGGTACAGCTCCGATCGTACAGAAAATAGCAAAAGAACAGAAACCACAACGGCAGTGCCACTGGGGCGAACCAACGCCGAAAGTGATACGACGCCGAACCAAAGATTTTGTACCAAATGTAGGATGTAAGAAGCAGCTCATATTCTTGACGGATATACTTAGGGTTTTAGCCGATTTGTGCAAGTCAAATTCGGTGAGCCATATACGCAGAAGAGGCAGCAAGTCTGGTGCGGACATCTCTGTTTGGAAGGATAGTAAGACGTGTGGACAGAAATCTTAAGAAAAAGCCTCCGCGAACAAAGATGGGAAGATCTGTACAGTGAGTATTCGTTATAATCACGCAGTTGTTCCTAAAGTTTATGTGATTACAAAGGGTGTAACTTTACATTCATACTTAAACCACCAGTAGCAGTATAAAAGAGGGAAACGGAACATTCCCTTTTTTCTCCCCGTCCTCGGGGAGAAAACTTCTGTTTTGCTCCAAGAAACCATTACATTTCCGTCTGAATATTTTTAAATTATATTTAGCAGTTTGTTTTGAAGTAAAGTACAAATGGTTAACTTGTTTGATAAATTCAAGTCCTTTGTTTGATAAATTCTATCCCAGCGTGTACAAATAATGTCCAAATACAACTTAGGTCGAAACGGTCATAATTCTGATTAGAGACAGGAACCCGTAGATCAACATTTGCAATGAAGGGGTGGGATATCCCACCCTCTAAATAGCGAAATCTGTGGTTTAACATCTGCAAAGAGATTGTCATAGTTCTTCGTACACGAGTCGAATCACAATTACAGAACGATCGTTCCTAAACGTGATTTAAAACATTTTGCCCTCCCTGGCATCTGTATAGATCCCCTGTTTCTCGAGATCGTTTCAGAAGATTCATTTACTTCCGACCATAAACTTTTCAGCGAAAATGCATCTAATTTCTCGTAATTTCCCTGAGATTAAGAAATAAAATCACAATCTCGTGTAGTATAATAATCATTTAGTTTCACAAAAACACACCCTTTTTGTGCTTCTTACAATGACTTGTGACAGCGATACAAAGGGATATATTAAGCAGCAAGTATGGAGTAAAAGGCAGAAAGGAATCATTCAACCACAGTGTAGACACAAAAGAAAAGGAATCATTTTCTTCTGCTCACCGCACCAAAAGAAAATACTAACTTTCTGATCTCCGACATTATAGATGCGACAGGCAAATTTAGAGCTACTGATAGCGAGGCTTAGCCCCGGTGTCCTTCCCTTTGGAGTGGTCGTTTCTTGGCCCTTCGGGTCCTTCTTTCCCTTGTGAGGCTTGATGGGGTCTTCCCATCCGTCTGCTATTCACTGGGTCGCGTTATTCGTCTCGATTTTCCTCTGCTTCAGTTTTAACCAGCATCATGATACCGTTAGATATAAATCTTACAATATACTATTTTGAACCAACGAAAAACCAAGACCTTTATTAACAGTTTTCTTTCAGTTTCCATCCTACTGATATACAGTACATTGGATATATTTCCATCCGACATGAAACCGTTAGATATAAATCTTACAATATACTATTTTGAACCAATGAGAAACCAAGACCTTTATTAACAGTTTTCTTTCAGTTTCCATCCTACTGATATATAGTACATGACACCTATGGTCACTACATGTAAATGATACGAAGTTCGCATTATGGGTTTGAAACCTCCTCTAGGTTAAATACCACACGGAACACTCTGAGATTAACGCACATTTGCGATTTAGCAAAACAAGGTTCCCGTAAGGAATGTGACTATATCAAACAAGAAGCTACGCTTGCAGTGGAATTGTGAGGCTATGCGATAAAGCGAGTAATCTGGATCTCAATCCTTCCGTTCCTTGCTCTTTCACGTCTTCTAATACTATAGATTATGTTTATTAGCAGCGATCGACACAGGGAACAGCAGGGCCTCACCAGGTTACCGGTCACGGTTCCAAACTTAACTGTCTCACTTTGAACTGAACCAAGATAAAATTGTTTCCAAAAGTTTTGAACTAAATTATTTATGAACCAAACTGACTTGAAATTTTTTGAACCTGATTGTTTTCAAAAAATTTGAACCGAACTGTTTAGAAAAAATCTTGAAATGCATTATCAATAAATTTTAATTAATAAATTTTATTTTATTTTATTATAACATAAGTAATATGATATTATTGTATTTCACTTAGAATCAATAGTTTATCATTCATATTTATAATAAAATATAATAAACCAAACCGTTTTAAAATAAAACCACTTTGAAAACTCTGAACCAAACCCTTTTTGAACTGGTCTGAACTGAATCGAACTGTCAAAAACGGTTCGTTCCGGTTCGGTACTGAACCGAGCCGAGTCCTAATCACGAGCCGCAGCGAGCAGCTGACCACGTACCACGTACCACGTAGAGAGGCGGACCGCCGAATGCGTTGCATATTAATATCATATCAGGGGGTGTTATTTCTTCGTCTGGCCAGAAAAACGATGTCTTCATCTTTCCATTTTGGATTTTTCATTTTCTTTTTACTTTTCATTTGGTTATCCCGACTATACCTCGTTCTCCATGGCAACAAGTTTCGATCCCCATTCGTGCTATATACCGTGGTATATAGTCAGAAAAGTATCAAGGATTACTTTCACGACAACTACAACATCTAACCCATACTTTTAACCTCGGGTGTCCAGTACCGCGAATCTCGAGATGTGCGTACGCACGCTCCTAAAGTTGAGATCCGGATGAATCGCAAAGGCATAGCCTTCGCAATTCCAGTGCCAGAGTAGTTCCTTGTTCACTTCTTCTGTTATTTCCTCTCCTTTTCTCTTGTGCATTCTCCAAACGTGAGGCATAAGCCATATGATACCGATGGAGAATTATGCATGAAGAAGTCACAAGGATACAAATGTTAAACCCTGGACTTGATTAGATCGTATGTATATCTCGCCATCATAGGAATGAACTCGTAGATGAGAATCAAATTGTGGTGATTGAATGCCCTTGGCCAATGTACTGTACTTTCAACGACAAGCAAGGTTTTCCACGACAATCAGACGTCATCACCAACAAGTGAAACGAACTATCCCAGCGATCGCATCGTCCGAGTCCGTCCGTCCGTCCGGCCCTCCTTCCCTTTACTCACCTTCAAGGTTCAAACCTCTAACAAGCAATGATTATGATGGTGGTGTAGGTAGCGTAACCTGGAACAACAACATCACAACGGAAGTACACAGAATCGGTCTCTCACCTCGGCACGATAGGTCGTACTACGTTGAGCCCTCACTTCTCGGGTTAACTACAGTACTTGTGCAGAACATCCAACAGCGACCACGTTCACGGAGCCCGACATCACACGAGCTATCTAGCCAAATGATATTTTCTACAAATATGATTTCAGTATTTCTTTCACCACATAGCGTGACGGTCCCCATAGAGTAGTAGTAGAGACCCAATGCTGCCTCTCTAGCGTGACGGTCCCTGTAGACTTGTAGTATAGACCCAGTGGCTGCCTATCTAGCGTGACGTTCCTGCAGAGTAGTATAGACTCAAAGGCTGCTTATTGTCATCTCCATCGTGCCGTGCTTTATGCCTTTTGGAGAAAGTCCACCGTGACGGTCACCGTACACGCTTTCTAATTGGTGACTGTCACATCTGCTTCCGCATATCAAAAGTCTTTTTGGTCCACATGCGCACTACAGTTTATCGCCTACAAGAAACTCTAGGGGGATTAGGGGGATGCTACATATCCATCTTGCTTTTTTTCTTTTTTTATTTTTTTTTTCTTTTTTTTTCTTTTTAGAAAAAAAAAAAAAACATATCCATCTTGCTAAGATGGGTATGTAGCATAAGCAAAGCACTAGTGGACGCTTTAACCCCCGAGTATGGATATAAAAGCATGAAATCGAATATATTTTTTTCATCACAATGTTTATTTTTAACATTTTCTGTGTCGATATTGAGAAGTTTGTTTTCATAACTTGTAAAGCTGGTGAATAGCTTTAATTTGATTCCATATTTCACATATTCCAAGTTGAGATGAAAACACAGTAACCAAAATTTTTTTTTGCATGGATAAATTTTTCTGTTCTTTGAAAGCAAAATCACAAAATAAGATCTTTTGGGTTACCCATAGCACTTGTAGTCATACTTGGGTTTTTATAGAAGAGAGGTGAGACACATTCTTCCTCCACAAAGAGAGGTGGTACATCTGTGACTCAGCTCATGGAGGCTTGTGTCTTCTTACTCGAAGAGATTTGTACGACTTGCTAGATATAACTATTGTTCCGATGATTTTTCTCTTTGTCTTTTGTTTTGTGATCTCGTTTTGTTTCCCACTATGGTGGGTTGTTCGCACTTGTCCATTTAGTAATTTTTGTTCTTCTTGTAGGAAACCTTGACATCTCATCCTTCAGGTGAACATAAGAAATTTTTTCCTCTACCTATAGCTTCAATGGATGTTGTCATGCTGCAAGTTGTTTTGTATGTTAATAATATGCATTTTCTTCTGTCGAGATGTAATCAAGGTCTTGAAGTAGTTGCTCTCTAAGTTAAGCTAGATCCCTTAGATAAAGGATCATAAAACCCTAGATTACGATGAGGTCTTGAGCAATCTGAATCGCTGTTCAAAAGAGATCTTTAAAAAGTGAAGACGTCATACTGTAGTGCTCTTCGGACTGAACGCCGTGGACCGTTCAGACATATGAAAATAGTTAAGGATGAGAAAAATCTACAAGTGTCATTTAAGACAAGATATGTTTTAGAGAAGTAAACGGATGAGAGGTTAGAATGCAAGCATTCAAGCTCCGGTAAATATGTTGTAATACATAGTATGCTTAATAACATGAACTAATGTGAATTGATTCACGATAGGAAAGATATGCAAGTCTAAAGTAATGAAGAGAACATAGATTACAAAGAAAAAAACCTTAACCCCTTATGAGTTTCATTACTATATAATAACTCGTGATGAATTGCTGGTTATATCTTTAGAGAGTGGACTTGTGAAGACAAAGGTCTAAGACGAAAGATGTCTAGGACAAGAGACATAATTTCTTAAACATAGTTTGAATGGACACTTTGTTGTGCGCATACAAATCGCTATACAACATACTCCGCTGTCAGAGATACACCACACATACACATAATACATGAACGATGTCATACATATACACAAGTGTATCACAATAAATGATATGTACTCACTGCACCATGCCAACCGGCATTAAACAAACACTAAAGTCGAACCAAATTCACTCTGCGCATCAGAGAATTTAGATTGCGCTCATCAAGACTATCCATCATAACCAAGAGCTTGAAGGCTCAACTCGAAGAACTAAAGCCTACAAGCCCTATCTATGAAGTATATCTCTAGTGGGGTTAGCCCAAGAACCCGCCCTAAGCACTACGACCTTACTGAGATTAGCCACTCCGCACTCGGCCAACCTAGCCGAGGTGCTAAACTGACGTGACAATTGTCGTGCGGATACACATCGCTACACAACATGCACCGCTGTCAAAGATAACACATATTCCCTACTAGAATGGTCAAGGTAAAGACAACATGTACTTGTCATCACCACAAGCAGCCTCTCATGATCTGTTGGTCGCAAGTCCAACCTCGTCGTGAGAGAAACTGACTGGTCTGCAACTCCAATCTCACTATCGATAGCACACAGGAGTGAACTCACTCTTGAAATCAAGCGCCAACACAAGCAAATGTGACGCACAAACATGAAGCAGAATATGAAAGAGTTCCAACCACAAGAAGTTCAAACGATAACCCTCCATACTCAAACATGCACAAAAGATAAACCCAACCTCACACGGACTGACGCTTCTTCTTCGATGACCACATGCACAATATATGACCACCAACTGTCATAACATGTACCTAAAATCACTAACTAGATGTTCACACCTCTAGTAGCTCCAAAAGTCTCTACGTGGTAGTTCTACTAGCTCACTCAAGACAACTGTCATCAACTGTCTCCATACGCGTCTCTATGGTATAAGCAAACACTACCACAACGACAGCTTCCTCCTAGTACTATGGGGTCGCCCTACCACTCCTCTAAGAACGTACGAAAAGATCTCCTATTATCTTAAACAAGTCCATAAATACTTACACGCATCCCTAGTGGGTACTAGGTTGGTGTCTCTCGCAGTTACAGTCACGGTCCTCTCCTATAAGACTTGCAATGTGTCTTCTGGATTCCTTCGTCCAGAAGATATTTTCTGAGAAGACGTCCGTCCTTCTGACTTCCGGAAGAAGTTGTACTTCTTTCGGAAGTCTTTATGGAAGTCCGGAACTCAAAATTCCATCTTAAGTTCATCTTCCCGCTAAGCAGGGGTAAACTTAAGTAATAAGGTTAATTCAATTATATATACACTTCGTTAACTTAGAAATTTTGAAAAAATCCAAAAATTTGCAAAATATGAGCACCACGTTCATTCCAGTGGTCGACCTTGTCAACAATTGCTTGCAATGCTTTTGTCGCCAGGGCATTTTCCGCTCATTTGCCTGCTGTTGCTTTATGAATAGCATAAATGCTTGGAACATCTGAGCAATCGCAGGATCCAATTGTATCCCAAGCATTCCTCCTGAACTGCTTGCTACATCTCCATTCTCGTCTCCACTCATGGCTGCATTTTCATTCTAAACCTTAACACTTTTCATCTTGGATCTTTCACGTCGAGTTAATCACCTTGTCTTATCATAGAGCGCGAAAGATGTGACAGTGAATATCCAAGGTATCTGACCGTGGAATCTGTGTGCAATCGAGCAAGAAGAGCAACAACGCACGAATGTCAAATACCCAATTCAATCTTTTAGAACTTTTGTCTTATATCCATTAGACACGTTTTTATCCTACCCAACCCAGACCAAAAATTACAGAAAAATCCAGCAGCTTGTCAGATTCTGAACCCAAAATATTCTTGAAATGACACCGACGACGTGGCTTTTACACTTTTGACATCCCATCTAGATCCATGTGTCACTTCCACGTTCAAACACATGCGCACATGTAGACGATCACATGACATTCATGCACACTTCCATATCAACAATCCAAACCATTTTCACAACCATCCAGTCAGCATTCACCACCTCAACATTATCCACAAAGGTCCACATCAATGTCATACCACCAAGTGTTGCCACCAGGTCAGCGTGCATAGACATGTGTCAATACCATGTCAACGTCATATCGTCCTTGTTGCCACATTATCTCCATATCAGCAGATTGACACGTCAAAAGAAGTGCCACATCAGCAAAAAATTGACACATATCTTTTATTTTTGACATGTGTGAGAAAATACCACATCATCGTCGTGACACATTAGACACTAAAAAGTGAAAATTGACCTTAACTCTCTTGTTGTGACTTCGTTCGCAACCATAAAAATACTAATTCTGGTCGCATTGACAAGACCTATCCAATGTTGTTGTCAGAATCATTTTTGCAGTAAGTTGAGAAAATAATTTTCTGAGGATCTTAGTTTCACATCATAGTCGATCCACGACATGACAATATTGTCTAGCAAGAGTGGACACTACTTCTTCCACTCTTCTCCAGTCAGCTGTAACCCTTCCCTCTACTCCACTGTCAGCTAACATAACAGAGTCTATATGCTGCAAGTTCGTCCATAGTCTTTAAGAACAACTCTGTCTTTCTAACATCCAGTGTCAACTTCTCTAGACTTGAACGCTATGAATACTCCTTATCAAACTCACTGATCAACTCATTCAGCCTCATGGTACGCCCAAGCTGATGCTCTACCCAATCAAGAAATGTCCTCCATGTGATCTTATCAGAATCTTTTTCAAGAAATTCTACTCTTAGTGCACGTTCAAAAAAAGTCCAATCTCTTAGATGTCTCCTCTGTATACCTCTCATCTTCTCTCTCAATTCAAGAACCACTGTCAACTCAAAACTCAAAATTATGTCAACCTCAAGTGCTCTCACCATCTCCATCTCACCTACGTTCTCGTAGATACTTGGTTACATCTTTGTCATCAAATCGCTCACATCGACTGACAATCGCTTGCAGAGCATTTGTTGATTTTGGCTTAGGTCCTCTAACTGTAGGTTGTTGTTGAATAAAAAAGCCAACGCTTGGAGAATTTGAGTTGCATCCATAGTAGGTTGTGCACCAGCCACTGAAGGTGTGACAAGCATACCTTGAAGAGTAGCCCCTTGAGCATCACCTTGATCAGCACTTTGAATAACAACACCTTGATCTATCTTCCTCACGCAATCAAACAAATCATCAAGAGTAACCACCTTGAAGACCCTCAGTGGAAGCACCAGAATTATGTCGTGGAGAGTCTTTCTCAAGAAGGGAGAACCTACTAACTGTGATTAAGTGCGAGGATAAAAATTGAATGTGAAAATACTAACAACAATCAAAACCTCCACAAGTACCGATTTCTGTCCAACTGTGATCCCTATCCAACAAGATCAATTTTACATTCACCAAAAAGCAAATTTACACCCAGATACACCAATAGATAAAATTTGAACTCCCAAATCTTTATTCTTCTTCTTGTAACCTTCTCATACTTGAAAGACTCCAGAATCTGATCTCCTCAATCCCTCTCTTCCTCTCGTGTGCATTGACGACTTCCTTAGACAACAAAAAGTAAAATATCCATAATCATGCGATGCGACGTTTTTCCTAACTAACACCCAGCTAAGCACCTCTCCAGCTAAGCTAAGATCTTTATAAGTAGACTTGCATATCAAACAAGCAGGTCCTCTGTTAAGCTAAACCCTTGCTTAGTAAAACTTTTCTAGACTCTTGATGTCATCTTGATAACTTTTGGTACAATACAAACCATCCAATGTTGACCAAAGTCACAGCTATGAAGCTGTCTCACAAGGCTTACAACCCCCTATAGCTGCACCAGATAACTCTTGACCTATAATTGAAGTGACATGCAAAGAAGTCCACGATTAAGGAGAATACCGGTCCCTCACTCCTAGATGTAAGCACTACTATAATTTATGGTATTTAATGACTCATCTATGATTCATCTTATAAATGACTGATTTAGTCATTCTTTATATGATTGATATTTAGTTGTCCAAAATTCAATAATTAATTATTCACCGAGTTGTATTAATAATGACTTAGGTAAAAGTATCATCTTATGTGACAAGAAGAGAGTGATGACATGCATTAATCACTCACTCTGTTATATCAGTAATGACTTGGTAAAAGTATCTCCTAGGGTGACAAGAAGAAGTGATGCTTTTTAGAAAAGAGGCGAGTAAATGCGGCTTGAGCGGTAAAGAGTTCGCAAACAACACCTCAAACACTTGTCCTCAAACGAAGAGGGTTCTAAATGAAGTCAATTTCACTTCTATTCTCTTGTGCAGAAGTTGATTTCGCGTCTATTCTCTTGTGTAGAGTTTGAGTTCATCTCGTTGGTCCTTTACCATTACGTGTAGAAAAGATGAGCGTGTGAAAGATCATTGCTACAGAAAGCTTCGGAGAGTAGATGCATATGCACTATTCATTGCATAATTCAGCTCGGTAGTAACAAAAGAGCTGAAATGAAGAAGGTTCTAAGTGGAGTCGAGTTCACATTCAGAAGTAGAAACTAGCATTCTCTATACATGATTTCTTGTTCGAGACGTCGCTTGACATAACTTGATGTGTTTTTTGAAACTTGTTCCTCTTCTTAGTGAGGACATTTTCTTGGTTCCTCTCCTCGTTGTTCCTCTCTTACAGTATCATGTGAGTGGTCTTCGTAAGTCTGTATGGATCATATTGACGTATGGCCGGTCTTGCCGCGGTTTCACGTCAAAAGAGAGTGGATGCTCGTGAAAAGTCCGTCGGAGGTGGTCTTGATAATGTCGGTCTTGCCGTGATTTCACATCAAAACATAGTGGATGCTCCGTGAGGAATTTGTAGAGGGTGTCTCCGTATGTCGTGAAAATTTCATTGAAGGTGGTTTTGACAGTGGTCGGTCTTGCTGCGATTTCACGTCAAGAGAGGGTTGATGCTCCTTGAGAAATTCATAGAGGGTGGTCTTCGTGTGGATACTCTTGGCATGCCAGTAGATCTTGTCATAGAGTGGATACTCTGTGAGAAATTTATGGATAGAAATGAAATCTACTGAAATGGATGACGATTTGACTTATCATTACGAGCTCAATGACATTGGACGAAAGTGAAGACCCAAGTTTTACAGAGAAAGAGGATCAAGCTTCGTTTAGTGATGCGTCCTTGCTTAGTGCATACGAAGTTATGAGGGCCAAAAATATTGCTGAACGGAAGAGAATTGAATCACGATTATTTGTTGGTCAAGGACAGAAAGATCGTAAGTTTGAACACTTCCTTATTAGTTCTTGTCATTTTCTGATGTTATGATCTGACTATTGCTTTGCATGTGGTGAGATAGGGTACATGGTGTCAAAATTTCAATGGTTGAGATTTGACGTAGTACGAATGTGTGATGGGATTGATATAGAGTGGCAAATAGTCACGAATGAAATTTCATTTTTCAAGTTATGACATGATATTACTATGCACACTTACTTCCACGACAGAAGGTGAGAAGAAGTCTTCTTTACGACGAGCGAGATCGAGCTAGTGTAACTGAAAGCACAATGTTGTCCAGAGTGAAGACGCACAATGTTTATAGACTTCAAGAGAATAACATTCCACATGAAAAAGTGCTGCTACTCTAGATCTTGATGATCATATTACACCAGTCAAAGTCGAGAACCAGAAATCTATGGATGACAACGTATTATCTTCACAAAATATTGTGTCCTCCTCTCCGTGTCCACAATCGTTGTCTCAGAATTGGATGGCGCTAGGCGTCATGAGTTGGGGCTCGATGCCGCCTCCCGGCTGGAACTATAACGGCCCTCCAACAACGTGACCATCAGGTCTGAGTACAAATGTTTATTTGGTATTTGATGTATAATGATCTTCTTTGTTTTCAGTGTGTTCAATATTTCTTTCTGCTTCAAGATTTGAACTGTGATTAACAACGGTGTATCTCAAGATCATGGCCGAGACAGAACTTGTTTTCACCAGCTAATGCTGATTAGATTCTCCCAATTGATATTCATCTGCAGGACCTGGTGTAGAGTTCTCGATCACAGCTGAGAATCGTAGAAAACAACGTGCAAAAAAACATAAATAGCTTCAATCTATGGAATCACTCAAGCAACAAGGACTTAAGCCAAACTTGGTCCAGGTCAGTTTAGATGGAGAGGTTACCAACGATGATAGAAATGAATAGTTTTCGGATGTTCGACGAGCTTGTCTATCTTATCTTGACCTTGGAATTATAGAATACTCAAAACAATCTAGAACACATATAAACAACATGAAACGAGCTTTGGACGATAGATATGAGTATATTGGTGGAGAGTTATCACATACTTTCTTGAAGATAAAAGCTATGCTCATATTGAGAATCAAGAGAAATAAGTTGAAGCGACTTTGGAAGACAGTTGGGAAAAAAAGAGCCGATGCTGAGTGTCTTCCTGATGTATCAAAGAACCAATGGCTTTCACTGATTCTGTATTGGACTTCACCAGAAGGACTTGCAAAGTCCACTCCAATGAAGTCAGCACGTGCTGCAGTGCAAAAGCTTAATCACTCAGGTCAAACTGGATATGCAGGGTCAAAGAAAAAACTTGTAAGTACTGTTAATATAAGTATTAACGTATTCACACACTTACACAATCGGTCGATATAAAATTTTATGTTTGAGTGTTAAGAAATGCATTGCTGTTTGCTTGTTCCATTGCAGAAAGCTAGACCTTTGCTTATCAAAAATTTCACGGTTCTTGATGCCATCTTGATAGCACTTTTGTTATAGTACATGTCCTATATTGTCGACGAAAGTCACATCTATGAAGCCATCCCACAAGGCTTACAGTCCTCCATAGCTGCATCAGATAACTCATGATCTATAATCAAAGTGGCATGCGGAGACTTAGGTCATGAAGTCCACGATTAAGATGGATATTGATCTCCCGCCCTTAGATATGTAAGACGTAGCTACATATCTAACATAGACTCTCATCTGGAAGACCAACATGCCGGAATAGAGAACACGGTCAAGAGGATTTGATCTTGAGACATCTTTTTCTTAGATGTGCACCCTATGATTGAGGATGGTATGTGTTCCTGTTAAAAAGAGAATTAAAACTCATACATAAACTTAAGGAAAGTTACTTGTACATTCTTTATTAACCTTTTCTACGTCAACTTTTTTGTCAGCTCCATTTTTACTGAATGAAGAGTAAAAAATACCATACTCATTAACACCTACGCACTGGTTCCTTCAGATTCTAGATCCGAGTCACGAGCTAGAATTGACAATTTCTCTCTTTCACATTTAAAAACTGCACTAATTACTGCATAGAATGCTACTTCTCACAGTTGAAGACATGAGGCTACTTCTCACTTCAAGGTCGTCATTGTGTTGCTGTGGAGCTAAGTAAGATGCATACTCAATATATCGTGTCTCACACCGACACTTTATCTCCATGTGACTTCTGAGCAATGCGATTCTCAGACTGGTGATCAATGTGTCGAAGTTTGTCAATCTCATGAGCCTGATACACGCATCCTCTGTTGTACACCTGACTACTTCGACGGTCATTGACTATGAGGTGGATGACGACAATGATGAAGCACAAGAGGAGGCAGGCGAATGAGAAGACGAGGAGGCCGGTGATGTTGAGGACGGTGAGGAAGGATGACCAAAAGTCAAAGGAGCACGTGCTTCATTTTTAGACCTTGACGATCTACCAGCGGAATATATAGCTAGATTGGTTCACAGTGAGAGCCTGCTACTAGGCTGTAGTTCTAGTCTTAGAAATGACACATGTACATTTGGTTTATTTTGTAAAGTAATAATACATGTATCACTTCTTATTCTTGTTATCTGTTGGCATCTATTTTTCTTTGTCCGTATAGCAAACTCTGACAACTCTGACATTACTCTTTTAGAAACTTTTTTATTCCATTAGCTCTTTACGTGGTTTTGTTCTAATACTTCATAATTCACCATGATACATTATAGATCTTAACTCGAGTTCAAATCTCATGCCGTTAAGTCACTTGTGGTTACAATGCTATTCCTTTCGACTATAGTATGAGGTAAATTTAACCAGAGTTAGTCATAAAGAAGTTTTGTGAAACATCACCTTATATGCAAAGTCATTTTTTTGCAGACGGCGGTTTGCGCCACACCATCCTTTGTCTTTTGGTTTTGACAAGAAGTCATACATGTATCACTTCTCAATTTCCGTGTCTCTTGTGCTTTACCGATGTTAAACATATCACTATTGTTTTAGTTTCGCTCCTCTTGCTCATGTTCGCATGTTAGTTTGAGATAATATTACTCGATTTAGTGTTTTTTGAAGAATGATTCTTGTGATATCACTCCTTCTTACATCATCAAAATAGGAACACTTTCATAGTTCCTGTTTAGTCCGTCACAATGTTTGATAGTAAATGTGTTCCAAAGTGTCTTTTTGATCTTCTAAGGTATTGATCATGTATACACATAGTACTTTGACAGTTCATCTCATAAGTCATAATCTAAATGATCTTTCTTAGAATACACTAATAATTTTAATAATCCAAATTATTCTCTTACAAGATATCTGGTTTACACAACGGCAATAAGATGTTTAATTATTCTGATTACAAACTACACCTTCTCGCAAATGAACATCTAATTCCTGATATGCGGAATATCTAACAGCAAAAGATATACTCGAGTCGAGAAGGTAAACACAACGCATGAATCAAGCGAATAGGTCTGATCCTAAGTCCAATTTATTTTAACTCGATCATTGTAAATCAAATTCACTATCCAAAACCTCAACTCCTTGAAAACATATCTGTAGCATTCAAAAATCCATTTCCATCGAAAACCAAAGCACCCTTAACAAATACTTCCAAGCACAAGTTATGACCATCGGACGTCTTTTATCTCTCTCCTGAAATATTTTCAGTCAGCTTATCGAATCTCAGATCTGCCTGAGATTGTAAAAAGTACCCGGAAAGAGATTTCTCAAGGTATCTCAAGTGCCCAAAATCTACCTTCTCACACAAAGTTATAGTTGCAATTGCAGAGAAGAAATCCATACCTAAAAGTGCACAAGCCCTCTTACATTTTACTCTCAAGTGCAAAATTACTCCTAGGATTTCAAAGTTTCGCTGCTCTTTCATACTGTTCAGATGTAAATGTTTGAGTCTCATTGAAAAACCTTTGAGAAGACCTATCCAACAGTACCAATAACTCCTCAAACAGAGGTTCATATGCAAAATTACAGTTTTCTGCGAGCCCGAATCCACATTTTATAAAAGAAATGTGGAAACCTTGATGCACTTTCACCTCCAAAAGTTTAGGAGCCCTCATGGATTTCTTGTCTCCAAGCTTGAACTCCATTGCTATTACATTGCTAAAGCTCGAGTTTTACTACAGTGCTCCGGGTGATCCAGAAGACCTTATTTTGAGAGTTTGCTTTCAGAGAACTCAGAAATTTAACCTTTAAACAAAATGATGACTACAGTCTTCATCCCAACTTGAAACCTGCAAAATAAGGAATCAATCACTAACCTTACAAGTTGTGATGCATCTCGGAACAAAATATTGATAGAGAAATGTTAAGATAAGGATTTAAAGATTTCTTGGAGCAAAAGAAAATCTTTTCTTCACACTTAAAATACAGTAGAAAAAGTTTTATTCTTCTTCATACTTTTATACTCAAACTCGGGGTTTAAGACTCCGATGTCTAGAACGGGGTGAGCAATAAACGAAAATGTCATTTACTGATCTCTCTCTTCCTACAGATACTACGAACGGAACAGCCATGACTGACGGACTGTGTGACGACAGAACTCGTCCCCAGGACGCGGTTGATGAGTCAGGACAAGAAAAAATAAGAGAAGATGCGGGAAGCGTAGTACAGATGAGAACGGTGAAACACATGGAAGGAATGTACCGACAGAACAGAACGGCACAAAAAGAAACCGTAAAGTTGACGGAAGAACTCGACGGATGGAAGGACCGAAGGCAAACGAAGACGCAGGAACGAGAAGGAAAAGGATTCAATGGCCGCAAATTCTTCTGTGCCGACCGAACTTCGTTTCATTCATGGAAGCAAGCAAACCCCAGGCAGCCAACAGGCGTCTTCAAGAGCTGAAGCAGGAGGGGAAGCAAAAGAGGCCCCGCAGTCGACAGTCGACATGGTCGAGAGGAGCTCGAGTCCAGAGAGTTGAGAGTTGAGAGTCCAGAGCACGAGTAGAGCAAATTTCTTGTAGAATAGGTTCAAGTGGCTTCGTGCGATGGATGGATGGATGGATTTGGTGATAAAAGGGTCGTCATCAACAGCGCAGTGATCGGACATCTGTCATCTCTGGCAGAGTTAGGACTAACGAGGGGGACTCTGTGCTCGGACTGACTTGACTGACAGGCAGATGATCTTTTACGTGTTCCGCTCAGCTTTTCGGTAGAAATCTCGTTGCAGATGTCCGTCCGTTCTTCGTCTATCGTACTGTCTGTTGGGCCACATCTTAATGTTCGTGTATGCGGACGTAGAAACTCATTATGATTCACTTCTAGAACGGATACTGTGGACGTACAGTCTGTTGAATCGCCAACAGCAAACTTGATTGCAGGTGAAGTAACGATTCTCCCCTCTCGCTCTCAACCCTCCTCTTCACTCTTTCTTTCACCTTCCCATGCCATGCCAACGTCCATCTCCTCCTCTCGACTCTCCCAGTAGCATACTGTTCCTCTCCACTCGTCTTTACTACCCACTCTACAGTACACGACTCTGCATCAGCAAAACCAAGAGCCAAATGTTTCCTTCCTTCCTTTCATCCGTCCATCCATCAATGCAATTAAATGTCCAACATCCGGAATATGCTTGCTTCAGTATTCTCGTAGGACCGCAATCATTTTGTATCCCGGGCAAGATTCGCTTCACCTCGAAGGTGTCAAAGAGTTTCGGCATCTCTGCAGCAGCAGCAGCTTGGAATTTCGAGAATGAATATCTAATGCCTTTCCCTTCACAGTTCCACATCTCGGTACGTATCATACTCCTACTGTATCAACTCTGAACACGTAATGAAGTTTATCGATTCCTACGCCTCAAGTTTCTGATCTCGGCATCATACCAAACTACATGTACTGCGCCAGTATCACACAACAGTGAATCAAGAGACTAGTACCAGCAGCATTCAGTCTGGCGCTTCAACAGGCAGGCAGGAAAGTGCTGGGCTTAGAGTGTCTTGAACCGAGAGAGGGCAACAACTGGTCTGGTGATGGGATCGAAGCGAGAGAAGATAGAGATGAGATAAATACTGACATGGAATATAACAAACAAGCATAACATAACATATCTTCACCGGCCTCGGGGAGGACTCCCGTATTACGGACCTCAAGTAGTAGTAAAAAAGGGGCATATTACGTGGAAGTAGTGGTTTCGAACTGTTGGACGTGCATGTGTGCGTACGGAGGTGACTGGCTGTCTAGAATTCTAGTCTTTTCCCAAGCATGTGCAGGAGTCTACCAAATCCCGAACATCGAACATCGAGAAGATACAGAAAATAACGATCGGCTGGAGGAACGGTTGCGCAAGGCACAAACTTAGTCAGCAAAGCAAGCCTTTCAAGCGTCGGAGAAACGTCCGCTTTCTGCTGCATTTATTCACTCATAGCTTGCTACATTTTGCACATGACACTTTACACTAAGTACTAGACTAGTTTTGATGGCCCGCTTCACCTTGTTCGCAGAAATTTCACTTGACAAATCAATTCAACTTTTCGGATTCATTCAGCTCCGCGTGACAAACTTGTGCAGCAGCGAATCGATCTTATTTAGACAGTCAATTCATCTGTTTCAACAGGCAGCAGTATACAAGTCATGGTACTGTACTGTAGCTAATTAATTTACAAGCCTTACGGGGAATGTGAACAGAGGGAAGGCAGGCAGGCAGACAGGAAGTGGCACTTCTCAGCCTTCGCCTGAGAGTTGGCAGTGCGAGGTAGACATTGATGTGTATTCCCGGTGCTGTGGAGCCGCCAGGCCGTCTCCTGTCGTGTCTCCTCCTCCAACCTGTCGAATAACCTTCTATGTCTTACTCACTTAAACACACTCACCCACAAACATCTCTCTCTCTCTCTCTCTCTCTCTCTCTCTCTCTCTCTCTCTCTCTGTGGGCACTGTCAAAGCTAATTCTAGAAGCTTGACCTAGCTGAATCGATATCTCTGTACCAATCGGAGTTCTTGATAAGTTGACAGTGACAAGCTGTAAGTGGAAAATCATAGAGTATATTTAGCCTACTGTCTTGGTTGCTGGAACTCTGATGATGATGAAGGACGGCAACAATCCGTCTGTAACGGTTGGAAGATAAGCAAAAGGAGTGTACAGCGCTGTCCGTCAGTCGGAAGATATCGATACCATTACGTATGTTGCCATCAGGGCTGAGAGCGAGTACAGCTTGCAACACCTACGGATGGCTTAGAGCAATCAAGTTCGTGCTTTCCACCGAAAGGCCCAGTGATGGTGTCCGCCAATGTGATGCGATGCACTGCCACTTAGCAACTAATGGGTTTCAGACTAGTGAGTGACGTGCTCGCTTTCTCTCACGGATTGAAGTATTCATCTCCACAAGCACATCTCCAGCTTTCGGGCATATAGTTCGTGTCGTCGGGATCAGCGAGTTCCGTACTGACTTTTTGATGCGAGTTAGCAGCGACCCCAAGTGCTTTGACCTTTTGCACCTCCCGATTCGAAATCGGTACCTCCACAGCCTCGCAAGGATGGCAGTAATTGCACTTGTCTTCACAGTTGGGGGGTTTGGATCCCATCTGCCTGGCCAGCAGTTTCTGTGATATCTGCCACCATAGTCTCGGTCGATTCTCCTTCAGAAGAATCTGTGGTGCCATGCAATGAGACAACCAAGTTACGATTCAGATGTCGGAAACTTACATAGCTATAGCTTCCTTGCCACAAAATCCCAATCAGCACCAACCGACATTCATCGAGACTGACCATCTAGCAACGACTTCTAAACCAGAAAGCACTTCGAAAATGGCATAGTAGACAGACTTGTTGTAATCGACAGCACTGTGTACGAGTATCAAGAGAAACTGAAAGCTGGAAGTTGTTTTTTACCTTTTTATCACTTTTGGAGTTGGTGAGATCACCGGCCTGGGACTGAGACGACATCACTCTAAAAGAAGATCCTGTTGGAGAAGAACATTAGTTAGCACCGAATTACTGGCAGTGGTCTGAGATGGTCATGAAAATGCTGGCACCAGCGAAAGATTCAAGAGAGGAACAGGAGCAGTGAGGAAGAGAGAAGTACCAGAGATGGTCGACGGGCGCGAGGCTTGGACATGGACGGTCGCATATAGACATACGCTTAAAAGGATCAGAATTTTACAGTATCCCATCTGGAACGACGAAAATTGTAGCTAAGAGCCAGCGATAACTGTCGTCGAGATAAACTTGAAACGTCTAGTCGGTCTATCTGCTGGTGGAGGCCACTAGCGCTGCTACGCAGTAGTAGACCAGGGGCTTCGCAGTCCAGTGTGCGTCTCACTACAGTGCCTGGTTTTAATTGGATCCCTCCCGGACCAACATTGCCTGCTCTCCTCTGTGCACATTAGTCGAAATTGTATCCTGACCCGTAGCTAAATCGATCATCGCGCGATGACTTCCACAGCAGCGGCGGCGGCCTTCCCCACTCTAGAAGTCGAATGAAAAGCGACTAAGAGTGACCCAAAGCAGGACGAACGAGGACGAGGCGAGGAGAACGTAGAGAGGAATGCGTGTTTTTAACATCTACTTCATTTCTGAAAGGTGAGGTATGATGCACTGCAGTACTCGTAGGTGACCGTCGCATAGACAGATATGAGTCTGTGCCGCTCACTGTGCAGCTGCTGCTCCTGATGGATGATAGAATGGAACGGAGCACACAGCACACTTCGAGTGGAGGAATGGAGTTGATGACCGTTGCTCGCACAAAGGATTTGCGTTTGCATGAATGTAAAAGAGAGAAAACGAGTTTGGTAAGCTATCAAGCTGAAAGGATGAGGACGACCGGCCGGTCAGCAGCAGAAGCAGATATTCACCCAGCTCGGCTCAGAAAGGGAGGAGAAGGCAGAAGGAAGCTAGAAAAGTTATTGTTGATTGACTGATTGATTAAGGTCAAGAAGAATCTGGGTCTTGTGAGAAGTCTGAAACTACCAGCAGAAACTAGCGTAGCTCAATTTAAGCTTAGACCCGAACTCTACATGGGAGTAGCAGGTCCAGCTCTCTCGAGGATTCTGTGAGGGGACGACAAGTGACACCACGTAAACGAACGAGACTGGCTGGCCCAGAGATAGCAGCACTAGCAGTAGAAGAAGTAGTGGTAGTAGTAGTGCAGTGCTGAAGGAGGTGGTACTGCTCAGAAGATTTTGAACTAGTGAGTAGGGAAGTGAACAAGAAGAAGAGTGGGGAGCCTAAGCCTAAGCTGGGCGCAGGTCGGGTGAAGACAAGATACTGTGGTGGGGAGGCAGTGAGCACTGATTAGATATGTTATAATAAAAAAGACAGGGAAAAAGTGCGCAGCCCTCAGCGCAAGCAGCGCAGCACATTTGAAGGAGATCCTAGCCAGCATGGAGCATATCGAAACCGTGGGTCTGTGAGGATGGAGCATGGAGGACTACAGTCCTTTCCTTTAGTGCCGAATGAAGACGATAAGACACGCTTGAGTGAATGAGAGACTTGAAGCGGACGGTCAAAGTGCTGCGACAGACCGCCAGTCAAGCCAGACAGACAAGCCAGAGACCCCACAGTCGCCCCATTTCATCTCAGAAAACAGTGTACAATGTAGTGCTCAGTTCAGTGTAGTAGACTCCTAGGACCTGAGTGAGGGTTTCTGAGGCCCATGAGACGCTGGGCGGGAGTGAGTGAGATATGATACAGGGTGGGTGAGGTTAGCCAAGGACGAGATGATCAAGTGTTGTGAACCCCGAGAGCAGAAGAGAAAGACAGTGGGAGAGGAGAGGAGAAAGAGAGACAGCTGCTATCCTTCCGTTCTACTTGGGCACCAAAGGCTGATGAAGAGAACCAGCCTTCAGCAGCAGCAAAAGCTCCTCCTTCCTCCTCGTCGTTCACAGTAAGTAGAACGACGGGCCCCTTGTGTGGGCACGTGCCTTGTTCCACTACATGCAGTACTACAGTGTACCTCCCGTACTCACTCGCGAACCAGTCCATCCGAATTTCTCCCAGACCGTAGTGCGCAGGATTCTACGGTGAAAGATACCTCTGGACATGATATCTTGTCATGCAAGACTTCCACACATTAATCACGGTCAAACAGCTCAAATCTCAACGTGGCACCATCAATAGATGGGGCCAAGTCAATCTGAAAGGCCACCACCACGATTGCTGCTCCATGCATATACCGAGTGGATGAGCACAGAATCTGCTTAGTTATTTCGGACGATGGCAACTGAGCCTTGATCTTACCTTGATTTACCTTATACCACCCCCAAAGGGCTAATAGCGGACGGGGTAAGATAATCATCTCTTGACCAGCCCAGACCTTCCCTTGATCGACTTCTCTGAACAAGTCGTAAAGAGGCGCTCGCATCCCGGACTGGGGCTTAGAAATGACGCCCGCCCATGAATGAGGGTGATGGATGTGAGCACATCCTTCAATCACTGCAAGTTAGCGTAAGTAACCAGCGTAACTTGGAGTGATTGAAGACTGTTATAATATGCTTTTCTTCAGTGTCGGCACTGTAAGGACGGAAGTTCTATCGTATATTGGAAGACGTAGCTCAGATGCAGGATGCTGTCCCTTGAAAGAAAACTTCCTTCAGTGTCGCGAGCTTTCTCCAGGTTCCCATTTTTCTCATATGGTGAACAAATTTCTAGTACCTTGAAATAACGAGGGTTACAAGTTGTTTGTTAGTCTGCTTGTATACTAGAGAGATTATGAAGATACTAGGGTTGTCAAAGTTCAGAGGAAATACTTTTCAACGGGGAGAGAGAACTATTCGTAAAATTATCACAGGTAATTTGGTGTATAAGCGTGATTCATTCTGGGTCGTGCTTGTGACTGGAAATTATATTTTATCATGATTTTTTTCAACTGTAACACTCAAGATAATCTACTGGTACCTCTGGAAGTGCCGCATGAAACACCCGCCAAGGTCTGGATGAAGTCGTAACTCACTGCAGTGGATCTAGAATCTTTCAGAAGGTTATTAACTTTGACACCCCTATTAGTGAGTCTCAAACCTTCCACTGTAAAAATGAGAATACCCTTACATCCCATACCTATAAAATCTTTTACAGGAGGGACAAGAATGCTTTACAGGGAGATGTTTGAGACTCCCTATTGTCGGTGGTACAGTAGTCGTATTCAGGACCTAAATCCTCGTATGGTTCCTTGTAATCATTGGCATGTGTTAACTGAGTTAACAATGTACAACAAGTAAATCAAACTGAAAGCAAGCTCGATGGTACAACAGCCTTTGTGAGAAGTTGGACCCTGACCATAGGTCACATGGTGGGGCGCCCTTGTATTTAAAGAAAACTAGAATACTTTCGTACTTTCAACAGCAGATAGACTTTTGAGAGATCGTATACGGAACAAGTTTCAAGCCCTAGAAGAATGTGTTAAAACTGACTCAGTGGACAGATTTATACTTTATTCTTCTGATGAGATTTTCAGCGAGCCAGTAATAGACCAGGATTCTAATCAAGATCTTCTACCTACATCCGAGTTCAGGATTTGAGTTGTGCTTACGGAGACAAAATCAGAGGATGTTCGGTCAAGGGAGGGTTTGATGGTAGAATTTAGGCTTTGATCAGTTGGGATCCATACAGAAGACTGGAAGATTGTGAAGGTTTAACGATTACGCTGTATTTCGTGCAGAGCCATAAGAGAATAGAATTGTTGGGAGTACGGTAGTACCAACGTACAGTGAAAGCAAGAGCAGCAGAATCAGGGGTGGAAGAAAGTGGAGGCTTCATGTGCATTCCGGATGACGTACGTGGTCCACACAGCAGATGTCAAGAAAGGAAAATTTTGAAGGATATCTTTATGACTTGTTTAAGTAATGTTGAGATATTTAATCAAGAATGATTAGCAACAAATTTGTACAATTGTGCTAATGTTAAGAAAGGAAATGGTTTGTTGAAACAAATTCAACTGTCAGAATCATATCAATTCGGATCAACACAGTTCAGCAGATTCAGCACAAATAAAGGGAAGGCAATGGAGCGAGCTACCTTCCTTTAATGAAGGAATCAGATCCAACCAGTGTCCTTTATCTGTCCTTCTCCCAGTTGGTGCGAGCCTGAGATATCCGTCGTTTTGCAGCTGAGCCGGAGGCTGGCTTCTGCGTAAGACAGAGACTTCGTATCGGATGTGGCAACTTGCCGCTCAAGTGACTTCGAGGTGTCCTGCTGCCCACATGACATTTCTGAAGGACTGTCACTTATTTTTGTTTGTTTCCCCGGCGATTGTTAATCTCTCAAGTGATTAGATGAGGGAGGGGAGACATAACCCAAATTAGATACCTAATGGTAACTCAAACGGCATCATCGCTGCTATCATTGTGGCAATTCCCCAGAACCATCAACGCTCCCATCTATACGCAGGACTACTTGCGACGGCTTCTAGTTTATCCTCCATAAGGGAGTAGTACAAAATTCAGGGGATTTTTACTCTTAACTAATTACGATTCATTTAGATACAGAAGGGACTCCAAATGCAGAACGGTTGTGAGTCTTGTGACACGAACACTGTGAGGAAACCGGCAGGGAGAGAGACACGAGCAGGGTGGCGGGTCGGGTATCTTCACGTTCTTGGTGTGCTGTCTAAGTGTGTGGAGCTGCGCTCTGACAAAGAGACAATTCCACTCCTCCTAAAACAAAACCACACACACTTACCTGATATGATCCAAGCTGAGCTGAGCCGAGCAAGCTGAACGAAGCCCAAGAAAAAGCAAGGTATGTATGCTGCTGGATCTCCAGGGACATGGCTTGTCAACTCTTTTTAACTTTCTTGTCCGAGTCGATTACGCTACCAGCTGTCTAAATATCGCCTGTTATATCATATTTTGTCGCTTACCTACTTCTGACTGCTTTACACATTGATTGGGAGACCCTACAGCGTAACTGCCCCTGATGAGTTCGACCATCGCGAAGACAGACTGACTTGGGTGTAGCAGCCTTTTCGCAGAACCCAGCTTCCTTTGTTTCACTCCCCATCTGCTTGAATTTCTATTCTTCGCTCATATTTTTGTACTTTCGGGTGCTGGTCGTCCGTCGGATGTCTTCGATTACAGGGAGCTCATACTGACAACAGCCGACAGAACTGTGGGGCCCCACTTGTCGTGGATTTATGGCCGGTTCCCAGATTCCCCATCCTCATCATTCTCTGCTGTGGGTCCGTCTGTTGCCTTCATCGCCTTTCACTGTACAGCGTACACATCCTCTTCGCTCCCTCCTTCATTCATGTTGGTCTGAATGCTGGTCTTCCCTCCAGCTCCACTCTTCTCTCTCTATGGATATAATTTCCTTAAAGTTTCTTCCCCTGCTGTTCTCTGGATCTCGCATCAGCTCTCACACTCGGCTGATAAAGTAGCCAGAGCCAAACCAAACCAGCCGAAGCCTGACTCGAGCGGGACCACGCTATAGCCACCAGTACTTTGTGGTATAAACGCCGCAAGAACAGTCTACGGCAATTTGAATTTGGTAAATGTTGATGTGATGATATATTCTACCTGAACTTTAACTCGCTTACATAATGAAAATTAGCTCGCCGAGTGCACCCTTAGAGATATCAAGTCAGAAACGAGCGCACCTATCATAAAAGTCAACTTGCGCCATTTCCCATCTAATAAGCTAAGCATGATCAGAAGTAAGGTCTTGGAAGCGCCAGTGTGGACCATTTTGGTTCTGCTTTGTGTTCACTGTGGGGCTGCCTCTCCCAAGAAGGCCGAGGATGTCCCCCATGCTGAGGGAATCAAATGAATACGTCTTTCAGACACAAATTTGAATTTGTAAATCTTTGACCCCAAAAGTTTATACCGGGACAGCAACAACATCCTTCGAATCTAATCTCCCACTCCATTAAAGACGCGCACCTTGCAGAATTGGAGCGGATGTGTTTCAACTTCGCAAAGGTGGTCTCTTCTAGAGAAGGACAAAGTACTTCAAGGACTCGAATGATTCAGATAGATCGAACAAAAGGCACCTCAGCTTATTCGGCAACCTTTAATGAACGAAAAGATTCCGACCGGAGCAGAGAGGCAACCTTGAAGAATTAGAAGATTCTAAGAAACCTGAATTCGTTCCGTTTGTAATTATTCCATTCTGCAGCTGATCATGAAGTGATATTGGAGAAAGCTGACATGAACCTGCAGAACCATAGAGTACACGAACCAGTGGAGAAAAAATACGAACTTGTTACAAATCCCTGTTGGTCTTTACGTCATCCACAACTGCTGAATGCAAGAGCTGTGCACAACTTACAATTTAGACCATGCTGCTGCAGTTTTCTTCGACACCTAGTCGCTAGCGCTAGACACGAGCATGAACACCACCGACTGAATCATCATGTAAAAATGTCAATGGATCAAGACAACAACATTTCACACCGGCAGTGGATGCCTCACATCAAACAAGTGTTTCAAGGTTTATCTCTTACATAACTCAAAAACACTCACCACCAGCCGTGGTCTTCTGCTATCCATTTGTGCCACAGAAGGTAGTGTGAAACCCTACCTTTTGCTTCTTCATGTTTCACACTCAGTTTCTGTGTGCGCATTTTCTCCACAATTTGAAGCTGTGGCAGGCACTTGCAGAGCTTTTGCTTCGTCATGTGAAAACATGTTTCAGAAACACAGAAACTGAGTCTCTTGGTAATTTAAACAAAACGTCCGGCAAACACCTCGGGGAGGGTCAAGTCGGCGCCAGCCAAGTCATGTTGGGCGTGGAGGGCTTCAGAGGGAAAAACAGAAGTTGGGGCTTGCCGTCGGTGTTGAGAGACAGGAAGTTCAGTACTTCCACTTTTCAGTACTTCTGAGGAGTAAGAGGACCTTCCCCTTCCAAGCTACCCGACATTTTCTTGAATTAACGGGAGGATTGCGTATTCCTCCGTCTCGTACTCTAAATCCTTTTCTTGCTCTCTGCTGCGTCCCCTAATCGTGCCGAAAGGTCGTACTCAAGTCCTGGAAGTTGATGTGCTGCTTTCGCCTGGACATATCCAACTTCAAAAGGGAACACCTCATTAGAATACGACTTTTAGCAGAGGAGGGAAAGGACACACGTGGTGACGAAGGAAGTGGACAATGGACAAGATTCCAGCGAATCGAGAGTTCAAGACCGCCAAGAAAACTCGAGATGAGGGAACATCGCTTCATGTCCTCCCTTCAGATCCCTGCTTTTCAAGTGTGGTTACCGTTTGCACGTCCGCATAAATTCGCCGAGCCAAGTTTCTACGTCGCCCAAATTTCGCTTTCCTTTGTCTTAAAGGTTGCGGGCCTTGGTCTCGCCTCGTTCATGGAGAAAGGAAGGAGGTTTTTAGGTACACAGCGTCCAAATTTAGAGATGGACTTGTACAGTCTTACAGTTACTTGTACATTATTATTGCGTGTCAAAGCTGGAACTTTTCGAGAACATTCATCGTCCGCGGAATACAGTCACTGCTGCGGGAGTCTCTGGTTCATCTTTTGTTGAATTTGGACGTTTGTTTCAACTATGGGTAAATTTAACAAGTAAAAATTTACTGTTAATTTAAAAGAATTAATAATTTAAAAACTTAATTATTTACAGCGATATAAAGACAAAATCTTAAGCGATACACGCGTCTACACAAACTCCCATTCTATAAACTATACCTTTTTCCCTTCTAGACGTTGAAAAATCTTTTGTTTTGACACGCAATATTAGTTAACCTTAACCTTAGTTAAAGACACATGAAAGAGAAGTCTAGGTGACACTATTCTAAAAAGATATTCCTTTTCTATTCACCTTTTCCAAATATGCAAAGATTTAATTTATTATCTATTTTTTTTCTCGCTTGTAATGTGTTTAGGATAAACCCTCGGACATGTTTTCGGATAATGTTTGTCAAAGCTCCTCTCATAGATTGTTTCTGGATCTTCTTGCAACTCCAGGTACAGTTATCATTTAATATAAAAAATTACTTATTTAGTTTAATCACTTTGATATAAAATTTTCACTTAGTAATTATATATTTTTCCATAAAAGTGCAACGAGGGTGAGGTGTATACGAGCAACCTCTCAAATTTACTTGATTTTTCTTCTCAACTTGGTGCAAAACTAATAACAAATAAGTCAACAAAAGTTCCCCAAAGTTTATCTTGCATGTAAATATATATATAAAGTATATAAGAGAACCCTACATATTCACCTGATTGATCTTCCAATGGATGAGACAAGTATACAAGAGTTCAATTTATTATCTAAAAAGTTAGATAATAACTTTGACTTACACTACGTTAATGTATTAATAGTTCATCTTCTGAACCAGAAGGACAAGCGGAAGCAACCTACGGCTTAACGGCCAAACATTTGGTGCAATCTTTGTAACTCTTCCGGACACACCAGAAATCTGTGTACGCAAGACCAGGCTGTTAATTGGGCAGGCTGGGAAGAAGACGATGAGGATATCTACACGATCTCAGTGGGGAATCCTGCTATAGGATAGAGATGATACATCCATTCACCCCTACACCTCCTGCTCAATATAATCGTTATACACATAGAGACAAGGCTAGTAATGTACAGACCAGGACGCCCTGGCAACTTTCTTCATCACAACGACCTCTAAATCCTCTTCCTGGAGCATGTACCAACTGTGGAGAGACAGGACACTGGTGGTACACCTGTCCTCATCCGAGAAGACAGATTGAGCGCGGATCTCTTTCCTGTACTTTTACAAGCGCATCTGACTGTTCCTCATCTTATGGGTTATGTTTCTAGCATCAGTTTCTCTTCGCTTAATATTTAATATTAGTTTATTCTAAAGCTATTGTATAGTATATAAATAATATTTGTTGTGAACATAAATCGCACATGGTGCCAGTTGATTCAATAACTATTCTTGCATTACTGGATCTACTCTAGTCATTACGAGAACCATGGACCATTCACATCTGGACTTCTGTCACTATTTGTCGACTTGTCGGTTTTCTTTTCTCCGCGGATGACTTCGCCAACATTCATATTTATCATAAGTTTGAGTTTATGTGCTAACTATAGATAAGATATAGATAAGATAGTCTAAGCATGCATAGTCACCCTCTTTCGAGTTCGGAAGAGGGGGAAATGCATGTACGTTTAATTTAATACGTAATCCTTCCTGCTGGAAGGGCTAGATATTAAATTAAACACTTGATTAAGACTATGTATTCATGAGTACAGTACTCCGGACTTGTATCTTTTGAAGCGCGAGAATCCAGTCTATACTTATGGGTTTTTGTCTGCTCTCTCCGTGTTTCCAGGCATATGCTAACAAATAATATTTATGAAATATTTTAATTATTTATATCTCATATATATTTATATTTAATACTTATATAATTCTCTGATAACAAAAAAAGAACACAAGAAGTTAAGAAGTTAAGATTGCATGCATATTATTCTGAGTTAACTCTACTCGTATTAATTAAGAAGTTAAGATTGCATGCATATTAGTCTGAGTTAACTCTACTCTATTAATTGATGTCGTGGGAGTATGCGTGAAAATATATTCATCATCCGATGAAGTGAAAAATAATGATATATTACTTATTTCTATGCAAAGCAAGGCATTTAAGATGAGTAGAGTTAACGTCTTGCCTAACCAACCACTAACGCATAATCTGCTCGTTTCTGTAGTCTAAAAAGAAAAGTCTCCATAATAAAGTTTTAGATGTCAGAACCTTGCGAAGCTTAGCACTTTTATTTCAGGTTTTCGATAATCGTGAACTTTCCAACAAGGTGCTCAGTAAATGGCTCTTCCAAAACATTTGGGAGAAGCGAACATTAGTTTGAGTCTGCCATGTGACAGGGTGCAACTTGTTATTCTCATTGATTGTCATCTGTACACTAATATAATGTAATACATAAACCTCTGAGATCTGATGACCTGGCAAAGCATCTGGGAGAGAACCATTCTCCCGATGCTTTGCCGAAGGAGTGTGGTTTATCACATACACTTTACCAGAGGTTTGAACATGAACCATGTATTCCCTTTCGTTGAATATTAACGTATATATTACCAATCAGTGTAAATAACGACATATTGTTTTCTTAATCTTGAACTGAGTCTAATTAGTAGTTAATCAATTTTTTGAGCTAGAATAAGACTAAACAATGACATATCAATTTCTAAACCTAAGCAAAAACCAAACTGATTTATCGGTTTTCTGAACCTAGAATGACATATCAGAAAAAGAGCAATGGTTTATAAAAAGTAAACCTTGATCAAATACAAAAGGAAAAATAAAATGTTCTATGTGATGAAATTTGACAGCTAGTCAATGTTACAGTGAATATATATTTCTTTCTTCTATATGAGAGAAATGTATATACATTCCTCTCATATAGGAAAAATAAATGTTATAGTGAATAATATGCATGCAACATGAAGTTCTGGGGAGCTTTTGCCCGCTTGTTCATATCAGATTCAAATTTGACTATAACCTGTTTAACGTTAACCGCACCTAGAGTTACGAGACAGTCCAAACATAACCCATAAAGACAGCAAGAAGACATGCGCATCGGAAATGATAGGAGCGACCACCTACACACTGTGCTGGCATGTGACCATGAGCGTTTGCTATCCACTTCAATAAATATACAAGTGTATACAAAACTGTTCTATTCTTTCATGGGTGCAGTAAAAGTAACCTTTGGGACTTTACAAACTCAAGTCTAGAATTTGGATGCTGTAAAAGTGAAAACCTCCGAAACAAAAAACAAAGCAAAAGGAAAAGGGAGAAATCTGTCTGTAGTTTCTGTTCCAGGGGACAAGGCAAGCGCTAAACTCCAAACTGGAGTTTGGACACACTCTCGAATCTTGACTCTCGATGTGGAGATAATCTGGCGGCAGTCGAACAATAGGAAATAGGTAGACCGAAATCTTTTGAGTGTCTTCGTCGTTTCACTTTTGCAAAGTTGAAAGCGGCCGCTTCACTTGGGAAATGGCAGGCCACTGAATAAGACAACGCATGGCTCCGTCGCTCGCTGGAGGAATGGCTCTTGCACCAAGAAGCACCGGCAGGAAAGTCACATGACCATGAACGCGAACGAGATTCACTCGAATCATGTCAGCTCGATGCCGTATCGACGGCGCCAGACGTTTCTTTTCAGCTCGAGAGTAGCACTGTCGATCTCTGATCGGTTCAAATTTCGAACTGGCCGTAATAGAACAAAGCTCCAGCGTCCCTGCGGGTGGGACCAGGAGCCTTTCAGGTCCTATGACTGGGTCGTTGACTTCAGCTGTATACGTGGCCTTATGCAAGTGATGATGGAGTGCACATATGATGATCATCATGTCCCCAATCATTCGGATGCTCCCATTTCCGAAATCCGAATGCATGGCAAATGATACGCGATGCCACTCGTATGCTGCTCACAAACAACAAAGATGCTACTATATACAGTATTCATAATAAGATACGGAGTGAACGCATTTATGTACAGGTATACTGTACCTCCGTCAGCCATACGTAGGCAATAAGTCGAATGCTCAGAGAGTGGTCCACGAGCGAAGAATTTAGAATACTGAAAACTCCACTTGCAGAAGACTTCTCATTAAGAAATTCTTCTTTCAGCATGTCTTTTCTTTGCACAGCAAGAAAAACGGAAGGAATGACAGAAGCTATTTATTTACTCAAGCATCCCCCTCTTTCCTTTACAAAGTACTTTCTTCTATTCGTTTTATTCTTCCATATTTTAATGTGTGTGTATTATTCTGATAATATTATTTCCTTCATACAGTATTGTCTTACTCTCAGGAATTTACTTGACCGCAGTTCTAATACGTTCGTCTCACTTGACTCCATTTCTCTTAAACCCCGTGTATGGGTATCAAAGTACGAAAAAGGAATATTCTTCTTTTTTTCACCTTGTACTTGAGGTTGACAAGAATATTCTCGTTAACCTCAAGTACAAGATGTCCCGTGAAACCCTATAAAATTCATTTCAGTATTTCTCAATTTTGGTTAAAAAATGAATTACAAAGTGTAGAGTTCAGTGGAAAGCTTTTTTAATTCTATGGTTCAAAGCTCTATCTCGTGAGAAAGTTTTATCACCAGAACAGTTTTCACTTAAACTGACTATTCTTCCAAAAGTGAATCCACAGTGAGTTATTCTGGGTTACTATGAACACTTATAGTAATATCCAAGGTTTAAGATTGCATTACTTGACCGCACCCCTGATGAGTCACAGCAGGTTCAACAGATCAAAATGCCATGTGATCTGAATGCGATTGGCATGGCATTTTGATCTGTTCAATTTAAAGTGCCAATACAGCAGATTATCATCCAGTGTGATCTTTTACTTATCTTTTGTAGTCTCTACATATCAGAGGTAAACCGGTTGAACATGTTGTTACCAATCAGAGATGCAATTTTAAGAAGGGTGACCCAATCGAACAAATTTATTACGGGTACTATCAAGTAAATTTCTGCAGGACTCTAGAATAACATTTGCAAGGTCGCCTAATAAAATCGTAGAAGTGATAAGTAGTTTTTTGTTTTCATATTTTCCCTTTGATTTATTACGATTTATTGAAGTGATCAGAAGGGATCGACTGAGCTTCATACAGCCTGGCCGATCAAAGTGCTTTCATTCATTAATTCCCATCTGACCATGTCCACCAAACTTTACGGTACTTGAGGGTTTGTTTGTTTCAGATGCATGCCTGTAGATTATAGTTCTTACATTCTTACCATTTTACTCTGTGGGAGGGAAAATAATATTTGGACTCAGAGGAATGAGACAGAAATATATATATATATTTCACTTAAAAATGGAGGTGCTTTAAAGGGGTACTTAAAACGCGCAGCCACCGCCAGGACGGAATGTGTACAGCGATCTACATTTTGCATCTGGTTCAGGACACTGAGTGCCAACCCTGGTTCATGCTTGGCACCCCATTGGTTTAGCATCTAACTCAGGTGTGTGGTCCAAGCGGAGTAGTACACTTCAGAGACGTGGTGGTGGTCCCTTGAGCTTACGACTTTTATTAGCCACGTACAATCATGTACTAGCGATTTATTGCACGGTAAATAATCTCCCTAAATACCAAATTTCCCCTAGCCTGAGACAGTGCTAGGACGACCCAACTGCCTTGTCTCAGTCACCATGTGTCCTTATCTTTCCTACTACTAAAAAGGTCCCACTTAAGACATATATAGAACTATTAATGAGAACAAACTCGGGTATTGAGTTTATTGTGGAGCAATATCTTGATTCGGTTCAGATTCTTATCTTGTTGTAATGTTGTATCTTATCTTGAATCAAGGCTATATTTTACTTCCTTGCATCTGCATCTCCTCCATTTAGAAAGAGGTTATAGGTATACAAGGGTTTAATTTATCACCTATTTTCATCGTTGAT
Organism: Asterella californica; assembly: GCA_036924285.1. NCBI lineage: Eukaryota > Viridiplantae > Streptophyta > Marchantiopsida > Marchantiales > Aytoniaceae > Asterella > Asterella californica. Next base: position 1,981,308 of record JAYKYS010000022.1, on the reverse strand, counting down.
TTTGTAAATATATCACTTTCCCTTATGTTGAAAATGGTGGAATGATAAATTAAACTACACATAAAATGTTAGTGTGCAGTCTCTCAGAGATGTAGTCTCTGACGTGCGTATGTAAACGTTCTCTCAACTAAATTTATGTTTTTATTTTCTGTAAACATCTCATAATTAAATTTCCAGAATCACACGCATAGAAAATAGAGTAAGTTTCAATAGAATTATCTTTATTTTTATTTTATTTTTACTTTTTAAGAAAACCAAATAGAGCCGTGTAGCGCTTTCTTTTATGGATTTTGTCAAAGAAGACTGCCCTCTCTAACATTCCCGGCTCTCCTCTAACTGAGAGTCTTAACTCTTCTTGTCTACCAGCATTCGACTCTTTCATTCAATGTATCTTCTCGTTACCAAAAGCATCTCTATTTGTACCAAAGTCCATCACTTGTATCTTCGGAAGCACGTGTGTGTACGTTTGCTTTATGGGTTATCTCTGAATCTCCTCCCAACTCTTGCTTTGGCTAACACTTAACAGTTATGAAAAGTTTAAATTTTCACAGTAAATTAGTCTGGAATTTGATAACATTACTCTTACATATTTTCTGTCAACACAAAGAAAGCAAAAGTGCCCCAAAGTTGATCGAGCATGCTTATACATTACGATATGTACATGAATCTCAACTCCAGTTTCATTTCACAGTTACGCTTGCAATCAAACCAGTAGCATTTTTTCTCCTTTAGCTTAAGGTATATTACTTTTCTCACAGTTGATTATAAATAATCACCAAACACTTCGCTTCTCCTTGCATACAGGGTATTTGCTACCAATAATGTAGTATTTGTTTCTTAGGACGAGTGCAGATAAGGATAAAATATAGCCTTTTTTTAACTTTGTGGACTTTGCATTGCTGAAGAATCATGCTTGCAAAGATGCTCATTGTGTTGCAAAGTTGTCTTGTTTCTCAGCGGAAAGTGGAGTAAACGGCAAAGGATGGGCTTGGGTCAAAATATAATTAGGTACAGAGAAGATTGGGATAATGAGTCTGTAGGCTCCAAACTGTAGAAGGGAACGTAGTCAACTATAGCATTGGGTGCAAGAAACTATGGATAATGACTACTGGTTGCTAGCGGGAGACTTGAACATGGTTGAGACTCCCTGGACAAAGTACAATAGTAAGACGAAGTGAGAAGCGGAGCTGGAAAAGATGTGGAAATCAATTGGATCTGATCGATGCTTGGCATGGAGCAATTCACTCGATGGGTCCTCATTTTTACTCAACAGGCAAGGAGCGGAGGGCGCTTCGACCAAGCCAGGCTAGACAGAATATACCTGAGCCATAAGGAAGAATGGGCAAGGCAGATGTAGGAAGTGCGACACCATGGGGACCAGGTACTGTCCGACCATGTAGCGATCTCTTTCCATCTGAATCTAGGGCAAGGGGAGGAGGAGGAAGTAATCAGGTCCTACTTCAGAATGGACACCAAACTGCTTATAAAGAAGAGGATTGGGAGGAGGTATAAGCAGAATGGGTGAACCATCCACTATGTGCAAAAGATCCAGGTTTGCTGATAACGCCTGCGAGTCAAGACGTATTTTTATATTAATATTAATATTTTATTTCTGTTTAAAAAATACTTCATTTTATAATAAAAAATAATATTTTCAAAATAATTCGTTTTTTAACATATAAAATATAAAATATTTATTTAAATTTAAATTAAATATAGCTTATTATAGTTTTATTATATTTTTAAAATTTTGTTGAAAATAATTAAAAATACTTTATTTTTAATTGCACGTGTTTATAACAAAAACCGTTTGTGAACCTCGAGAGTTTGACGATTGCACGGATTAGACGAATCATAATCAATATAAAATTGCACATAACCATTCTTTCTCAGATTTACAGGTGATGCAGAGCAAGTTTGAAGCAGCAAAGAAATGAGTGGAAGAGGAAGACTTGGAGGTAGCACAAGAAGAGTTTGATGAAACAGTTAGAAAACTAAAAAAATGAGAACATGTTGATGCACAATTATGACATAAAAGATGCCGCATCAAGTGGTTACGAGAGGGAGGATGCACCAACAAAGTTTTTTTTTGCACAGATGAAGATAAAATACGCACGAGAATTGATCCAAGTTCCCAAAGACGAGAGTGGTGGAAAGATGTTCACAGCAAGAAAAGAGATAATGAAAGAGATATACAACTTCTACAAGTCCATGTACTCGGCTGACATAGACACGGAGGAAATACAAAGGAAGCGCACTAGGGGTCCACAGCTTGCTGTGCAGTGACAGTACCAATATCCAGTGACACTGCTCAATAAGAGATTTTCAGAAGAAGATAACAAGACACTCATTGAGATCTCAGGGATGGAAGAGATAGAAACAACGATACAAGCGCTGCTTATAGAAGGCACCAGGCATTGACGCGACAACAACACAAATTCTTAGGATATGTTGGGACCTCATGAGGAAGACTGCGTAGACATGGTCCGATTGGTTTGGAGGAAGAAAAAACTAGTAAAAAAGAAAAGGAAAGGATCATTAAGCTCATACCAAAAACTGAGATCCGGCACCTTCTGGAAAATTGACAACCAATCAACCTGCTCACTATACATACAAATTCTAAGCTAAGATAGTCGTCAATCGGTTGAAACCAATGCTGCCAAAAACCATAGACAACTAGCAAACCAGATTTGCAACAGGTAGGAATATTAGAGACAATATACTCAGTCTAAGAATTGGTGCAAGAATTATCGACGGAGCATGGAGCAATGTTTATCAAACTAGACTTCATGAAAACGTATGACAGAGTGACACACCCTTACTTATGGGCGGTGTTAAGAGGAATGAGGACGCAAGAAGAAGAGGTGGATCTCATAAAAGGGTTGGTTTATGGATAGTTCGGAAGTTCATCTCAATAAGAGCTTCTAAGACGGTCTAGATGTAGAGAGAGGGGTAGACAAGGGTGTCCTCTAGCACCTCTTTTTTTCACGATGATAACACAATCGTTGATGTGCATGCTAAGGAAGGAAGAGGAAAGATTGCAAGGGGGTCAACTTTGGAGGGACAAAGCCTGCTCTATCAACTTTTTGCTGATGATACTAGTATAAATCTCACAGACTCTGAGGAGTAATTTGGGAAGGTCAAAGAGGTGATTTGAAAGAGACTATCCCGTTGGTCGAACCGCTTTCTATCTTGGTCAAAACAGAAACGAACAGAAAACAGAAAACAGAAAACAGAAAATAGAAACAGAAACGACTCTACTCGACATGTGCAAGCTGTCACACTCCTCTATCAACCAATATCAGTAAGACTGAGCAAGGAGGCGATTAAGGAATTGGAAGCGTCATGTAGAAAATTTCTGTGAGGATGGAACGACCAAAGAGACAAAAAAATAGCGTTGGTAGCCTGGAGAAGCTTGGCTTTGAAGAAAAAAGATGAGGGATTAGGATGGATGCCTTTTGAGCCAAGGCAGCGGTTCTGAACGTCAAATGCATAACTAGGCTACAGGGAGAGGAAAATGTAGAGTTGATGCAAATGACATGAAGCGACATACTATGAGCGTTGAGGAAATGATCTTATCAAAGGGAGAGAACTCAGTGGACTGCCAAGAGGCACTACTACTCCTCCCAGAGATGAAGATCAAAGACTCTCCTACTCTAAACATGTTGGTTTCCAACTACTTTAAGATCAAGACACAATTGACTTGGAATTCCACAAAATGGATGCTCCTGATCCAATGCACGATAACCCAAGTTGAGATGTTGTGGAACATAGCAAGAAAGACAAGATACTCACAGTAGGCCAAGTATAACACATGAAGGAGGAATGGACTATGTTGATGGAGCACTTTGTGCAAGGAAGAAGTCCACCCCGATGAATAAGACACAAAAAGATCCCAAGTACAAACAACGGAATGCTTATATACAACTTTGTCCAAAAATGACGTATCTAACTATCTATGAAGCAATTGGTGCACATGGACTGTCATATGAAGATCTCCCAGTATCCGGAACGAAAGTGTCTACTCTATCTAACTGTAAGTCCTTAGCTATACTACTCAATTACAACTTAATTGTCTCCTTAATCTCCTTAATCTCCTTAACTATTCTCGCAACTACTCTTATCCTGCTCTTTGTCGAAGGATCTATTGCTGCTGTCATTTTGGTGCAAAGTTGCGTCAGTAGCTCCTTCTCCAAAGTATCGAGCTCAATATCAAACTATGAAGTTAAAACCTCGTCAACTTTACCATGAAGTTCTACCGTCTCTTGTATCGTCGAAGTCTTTGTTTCTTCGGTCTTCGTAACTTGCACATCCATTTTTATCATCTTGTCTCGCAGGTTATCTCTCTTCGACTTCATATCGTGAAGTCTCGAAGTCATCAAGTTCAACTTTACCTCCAAGTCCTGAATAGGATGCGAAGCCTGTACTTGTTCTTCGGACTTCACCTGAAATAGTGCATCCTTCTCTGAAGTCAACCGCTTCACTTCGTCTGAAGTTTCGATCAACTTCGTCATCAACTGATGCTTCTCCTCCAACCAACGTGTGTCTGAAGTATATCGAGTTCATCAATTCCATCAAGTTAACAGTACATTTGATTCATCTTTGTAGGTCTATCTCTGCATATCCAACTCCGCAAGGATAGGTAACATGACCCCATTGAAGAATTCCAGAGTGTGCTCTCAAAGGTTTGTAACTCCTTGTCTATACTTCGCACATCATGGATTGAGGTCATTTCTTCGTCTTGTTGCTACGAAGTGCAAATTCTTTCAGGTGAAGTCTTGCTCCATGCCTTTCTCCTTTGCTCCCGAGTTGACCCTCCGATGTACGAAGTCTTCTTATTCAGTCTCTTTTTTTTTATCCCGACTTCATCTTGGTCTAACTTCGCCTACGATTTCTACCGACAAAGACTTTGTTGGCGCCTCAGGTTCTTCTTGATCTTCGTGATCTTCGGGTTCTTCATCCAAAGTTTCCATCACCAAACTCTTCGTCTTCTTCTTCCACCTTGAAGTAGTCGCTCTTGACGTCTCATCTTTGACGCTTCGTCTCCTCGTCCGCATACCTGGTCTTGCAAAAGTCACGGGTGTTTTCACATTCTCTCTTCATGGTGTTGGCTCAAATCCAGCACTTCTTCATCCAATACCTTAGATCCGTATAAATTCTCTTCAGTCGGTATCAACAGATGCATACCTCGATAGAAAATTGCGATGAAGTCTGCGAAGTGCATCGATCTCCCATCTTCGAATATGTTGTACAACTTCTATACGTGTAAGTGAAAAATCTTCGTCCACTACGTCTTCCATCTCGTTAGTATCAACTCAATGAAGTGCACCTGCTAAATAGTCAGGTACGAAGTCATGTAGGGCTTGAAGATAGTGTTCAAGGCTCTCACGATCGCTCTTCGGAATAGGTCTCTGTAACATGACACTTTGAAGCTATTCGTACCCTATTGGCATCTTCGTAAATAACACCGTGTACTCTGTCACTTCATCCGAAGTCAACCTGGTGGTGTTGTCGTACATAAGATCACCCTCTTGATATGCTTCGTCGATCTCTAAGACAAAACTCTAGTTCTGCAAAGTCCAGTTCTATGATCTTCCTCGTGGTCTTGGTGAAGAATGTCCTCAACATATCAAAATCTCGTGGACGAGGTCTACCGACACCACACCCCAGTTCTGCAGTAGAAAGGATAACCCCAAGTCTTAAGTTGCTTCGCATACGGCCGAAGACCCTATCACTTCATCGCAAAGGACTTCAACCCCGCTGGTGTCTTCCTCGCCGTTTGTATTCCGTGCATTTGTTCAGCAGATGAAGTAAGAAGTACGAAGTACTTCATCTCAAACTCTCTCTCAAACTCCGACGTACGAAGTGTTGCTCTAAATGCTTCGATGAAGTCCAACTCTTAGCTTAGAGGCGTTCTAGTAAATCCGAGAGTGAATAAGTAAAAAGTGAAATGTTCGTACCTTTCTTATATCCCACTTGGTCACTCCTCACGTGCGAAGTTCCTCCGTTCTCTCGTCAGCGAAGTTATCCTAGCCGTCACTCTACTTCAGTCATTCTTCCGAAGGTCATAACTTCTTCGTCTCATGTCCATTCTCAGCAATCAAGATATCCGTGGAAAGTTGTTCGTCTGTAGACTCCAACTAGACTGTCACACACAAGATATATACTTCATAACTTCTTCATTTTCAGTCAGTATTACACTTCAGCAAAAAAACTCTATACTACAACTAAAACTATTCTATCTTGTCATCTATACTAACTAATCTATTTCTTTATTGATAAAAATAATTTACGAATAAAATGAAAATCAAGGCTTCACACCACTGATCAGGATTTAATGGCAACCTTGGAGGATCCTGAAGCTGCAACAAAATAGTGCTGAATGACAACTAGCTTGATGTTCATGTTCTGTATATAAAATGATGCTCATATGATTTCACTTTCACTGTGTATAAATAATACAACCATTAAATATTATGTTTTAATATTTAATGATTGTATCTACTCATAAGTCTACCATCTGATGTGATCGATATAATATGGGACTCAGTCAACCCAAACAATATGTATCCTAGGATATATGCTTCCCGCTCTGTTGAGAGACGTCTTAAATGATTCTTGAACTTGGAAATTTGAAAACAAACAGACAAGTTTTCGAGAAGAATATCCCAAGGACAATTAGTTGTGTGAATGCTTGCAGTACAATTTACGAGCTCGTTCATCTCACTCCTAAAACGAATCCAACTTATGTCTACACGTTTATCTACATTGGGATCATCTGAATAATGTGTTGTACGAACTATAACAAGAGAATAACCTTTGCTAGTGGACTAATCAATGGCTTTACAAATCATGACATTATCAATTTCTGACCAAGGTGGAAAACATCCAAACTGTCTTGGAGTAAGGACTTCTAGATATAGATTTTTGTCTTGTAACTCATAGTAGATGAATCAACTAGTACTAATAAGTATAAGTTGTAACGTAAATTTTCCTACAAGTTGAGTTACAGGTCTACATCTGTTACCTCGATGAGGACGAGGTGGACTTCTAATGATATCAAGTCCCGTCTAAGAATCTCAAACATGTTGATTGTTGAGGAGCTCATCTGCATACCAATCCTCTTTAAAGAACATTAGAAAAACATCACAAAATTCGTGCAAGAAAATCTCCTGATGAGACATTTCCAAAATTTTCCTGCAAAAAAAGAAAATTTCAAATGACATAAAACTACAGACAAAGAGTTCAGTACTACTGAGTGAAAAAAGCATATCACATAATACGTACTTAACATCGAATTATGCCAATACATAGTGTATCTTCTATAGAACAAGCATGTGATCTCCATCTTTATAAATTATACCATCCATGAGGACTCCCCGGAAAACTTTGATCTTATGTCGAAGTTAAGTTTGTTGCCTTGCTCACCTCCAACGTGCTTGGTTGGCTGCTTTGGCCACCTTTGATCCAAACCTCTATGTCTGTACTTGGTAAATTCCTCTAAAGGTATGCTCAACTATTTTTATGTTTGAAGATAATAAAGTTTCATTGAACTTTTTGAAAAGACACAATGATAATGTATTCTAAAAGACACAATGATAATGTATTCTAACATCATAAGTTAAGTACAACGAGACATCAAACTCATATGGATCATACAGTCTCCAAACGTCAGAAACAAATGCTATACCTCTTGTTCGTCTCGCCTCATCTCTTTCTTCTTAACAAGCTGCTTCTCTAAAGTTCTTCACAAATATCAACATATCACGGATGCTATGTTTATGAGGTGGATACAATACTTGTTTTTTGTTGCATGGATAGACTACATTTCCATAGGAGAGACTAGCTTCTATGTGACATCTCCGACAATCTGCATATCCTCCATCTTTGAGTCCTCTTATCTTGCATTGAGTAGGGTGATCACCAGTATAATTCATCATCATGACACTAACTATGATACTGGATGGTAAATCATCAAAATGGTAAACATCTCAAAGTATGTCTTCAAATATCAACAACGTTGATATAGAAATCCTGTCGATAAATGATGTTTCTAACTCTTTCAAAAAAGCTTCAAGAAAACTGATAAGCAAGTGAGAATCTTTTTGCTGAATCAACTTCATTGAACTTGTTCCGTATGAAGAGTAGAGGAAGAGGATAAGCCAGAAGTGTCTTCTTACTGCAAGTTCTTCCACAATTCAAGATGATTATTTCCACCGTCCAACAGTCACGGATTGTAATCGAGAAAGTAAATGCGCATGAATTTCAAAAGTTGAATAATTTTTAAAATGATGACCATGGATTCTTCTCACCATTCTAAACAAAAAGTGGAAAAAATAGCATTACAACGCTCTACATGAATTCAATCAAAGATGTCAAATGTCTGTATATTATTGTTTTTAGAACTTTTATCATGTATGAACTTAAAAATTATTTTCTGCATAACAGTTAAATTTCTCCATAAATGTGCTGTTATGGATTACCAAAGCACTTGTAGTCATACTCGAGGTTTAATTTGTCCATAAAATAGAGGAGGATGAAGAAACGATATACCATTTAAATGATGAGAAATCAAGAAAACTCGTATATCTCCGCCATTGAGTAATCCATTATTTTCAGAACTTTTATCATGTATGAACTTAAAAGATATTTTCTGCATAACGGTTAAAATTTTTCATAAATGTGGTGTTATGGTTTACAAGAGCACTTGAGGTTTAATTTATCCATAAAATGGAGGAGGATGAGGAAACGATATACCATTTAAATGATGAAAAATCAACAAAACTCGTATATGTCCACCATTAACCTATAGTTTTTAGAACTTTTACAAGTATGAACTTATAACTTGTCTAGAAAGTTTGGATACATATTCTTATTTCATAAAGCAACATCTCCATAGACACAAGATATTTTGAACATATGCAACATGATGTGAAAATAAATTAATGTGAACTATTTGTTCGTTAACCCTGGAGTATATACTCAAGTATAAAAGCATGAAGGATAATGTTTTATTTCTCTTCTTAAATCTCAGCTTAACATTTCTCCTTCAATACTAATTAGTTTGTTTTGAGATGAATTATAACTTGTAAAACTCTTGAAACTTGAATAGCTTTAATTTGATTCTTTATTTCACGAATTTCCAAGTTGGGATGAAGAAGTAGTCACCAAAAGTATTTTCTGCATAGCGGTTAAACTTTTTCATAACATTTTAAATTTTCTGCATAACGGTTTACTTTGTCCATAAGATAGAGGAGGACGAGCAAACCGTATACCATTTAAATAACAAAATATCAAGGAAACTCGTATATCTCATTGAGTAACCCATTGTTTTTTGAACTTTTGTCATGTATGAACTTAGAACTTAAAATGTATGCATCAAGAAATTTTGGATATTTTTCTTATTCTATAAAGCAACATTTTCTTATTCCATAAAGAAGCAGCTGAAAAACTTGATAATTTGATCTCTTTAGGGACTAATACTGAAATAATTCTTGGTCAAATAAATTACAACTACCTTTTTTCTACTATAGAATCTCTTCTTACAATTATAGTAGTTACTTACGAGACTACAATTTTGTACAGTAGTTTAAAAGCATTTGACTTGGTAATCTTATTTCTATCTAGCAATTTGCAACTCATCAAAACTATTACATCATCTTTTACAAGATATATTTATCAAAGAAAGTATTTCATGACTTGATGGGACTAATTGTGAGGTAATCTTCATACTTTATAAAAAATGTATTTCGTACATGTGCAACCAAACATACGAAGACTTCAATTTCATATCTTGAAGATATTTTACTGTATAAATTTAAGGTATCATTTACTGATTTAAAACATATGTCAAATATTTTACATCATCATTATATGAAATTATTTTTCTTACACATTAAGAAACATATCTATCACTTCATTGGTATAATGTCAAAACTACGAAGAGTTTTATATTATTCTCTCCTCACTAGGACTGAAATTATCTCTTATGTGCTTTTCCTCCATGAGAGACTCATGCTAGCTCTTAGTCAAATAAGCATGTACAGACATTGTATCTACTAGATCATCCCATCCAGTAGACTGTCTAATCGTTGTTGCCGTTTTCATCAACTCTTCCCTAATCATTTTCAATTTCTCACTTGTGATAGATATTCCTCCAATACCTACTTCATTCCTCTTTTCTCGAAGTTGGTTTTGAGGATCTCTTCATTATCTTTCAAAGCATGACTCTACATGTCAAGAGTATCTCCATGCTTCTTAGAAGCACTTCTCTCTCTTACTATCTCAACTCCATAAGTAGCAGCTTTCACCGATGCAGCAACATGTTGTGATAGGTATTCCTCCAATATCTACTTCATTCCTCCTTTCTCGAAATTGATTTTGAGGATCTCTCCATTATTTTTCAAAACAATCTTCTCTTCCTTCCAGTAGACTATTCCATCTCGTAGAGTCTTGGCAAAATCACCACATTCTTTTCGAGCATGATTAGCACTATCACACCAAATGCACCTTTATACATAATCTTGCTTATGAGCAAGTCTAGTATCATGTGCTCCTCCTTTCTCGTCCAACCTTGCTAACTTGATCTGCAAGTCCTTCATCCCTTTCACTAACTCTTCCATAGTATTTTTTTGTTATGAAATAGTTACAAAAATAAGATTACTATGAAGTGGAGCAATAGGTGAGAGGTATTGTCAGTTGTTTCTGTGATACTACAATAGGTGGCTGTCTTAGTCCATGATTTGCTATCATCTTTTCTCCCCGGTACTTTTTTTGGACAAGAATACCAACCGCTTTAGAAATCTTTTTCCAACCAGCGGGCTTACTGGAAAAACCAAATCTTCTAAAAATAGCTTCAACTCTTTTTGTATGTCATTGTTGGTTGATTGTAGGAATAGCTCCACTTTGTCATTCTCAAGTCTGTGATCAGAAATTGGCTTTCAAAATCTCAAAATAATTTTGTGGCAACCAATCTTTTGTTGGGTTTGTTCACCCACTCTATGAACGACTTCTCAATCACTCTATCTGCATCCTCTAGAGAGTACTCTTCTTTCAATTGAAGAGTAAACTCTTCTTAAGTAACTCCATGAGCTCGAATGATCTCTCACATCTTTGTAACTCAACTACAATAGCAAACTCAAACTTCTTTTTTTTGATACTTTGCTTAGCTTCATCTCTCTCTCGAGTAGTATTTCAAGTACTTGACATATTTTTCTTGTCAAATCGATCCAACATATCCATCACAGATTGCAAGGCTTTGGTAATCATTGCCTCTTTCTATTCAACAACTTGCTGTTGTTGCATTATCAACATGAATGCCTCGAGCAATCGCATATCAGACCTAGTAAGTTTAATAATTTTTATAGTCTCATAAAAAAAAACTCATCTATGAAATGAGATACGTCTATAGTTGTAAAACCGCATACGTACCTCTCATCTTTGACATTTCAAATCAAGTTCACCCCTTGTCATATTACATATTTTTCTATTTAAATATACACTAAATATACGATTGTGCAAAGATATGTGGCTTCCACAGATTGGCACTAATACTAATGATGAAGAAGATAAAGAATAATGATGAATTAACATGATGAAGAATCACAAAGACTCAATCAGACTCATAGTTATATTATAGTCATAGTTATAAGTCCACATTGAGAAGTTGACTATACTTTTAAATCATGGTGATATGATAGATGTTCATCTATGTACTAGAGTTAGAAGCATGTAGAGTCAAAAGACATGCAAGATGCGAAGATCATTTCGATCAAACAAGACTTTCTTGCTTGTATGTGAGATGTGAACAGCATCTGATAGATCCCCCTACGGATCTAGTCTTGCTATCTCTAAAAACACTTCTTTGAGATCTTTATCAAGATTTATTTCTCTCACGTTGAACCTATTTTGCACAAATACATACTGTCCAAACCGCATTGAGATTATAATAGCACTTCCTAGAAAATTTTACCTGCAAGAGAGTTAAAGAGTATTTGTGAGAACGTCTTCCTCTTTTAAGCACTCGATTCTATTCTTTCATATCCTTTCTCCTTGGTGTTCTCTTCGTTGCAATTTGTCTGAGAATTCCATGAGAACTTTGATAGTCTTCTCGACGGATCGCTTCCACCTTCTCGTTACTTTTGGTATTTCCTGTTTTAGTAAAACGTACGACGCAATGAATAGCAAACGGATGGAAAGACCCCATCAAGCCTTATAAAGGCAAGAAGGATCCGAAAGTCCAAGCAACAAACGCCCAAAGGAAGAATACCGAGGTTAAATCTCGCTATCATTAGTTCTAAAGTCACCTATGGCATCTTAAATATCAGACACCATAATCAATATCTCTACAAACAACAAATGCACATGAACACATGAAGTAACATCGCCTACTACAATTGCTCTCCTAGAGACCCTAAACCTTATTTTGGTACCTCCTGTTTTAACCTTGTCATGTCCTCCGCTTGCCACCTTCTCCTTACTTTCGGTACCCTGTTTTAACCTTGTCATCTCTCCGTTTCCTTTTCCCTTTCCAGTCTTGCTTTCCATAGGATGATTCAAACTCCACCCATTTCCATACTCTATTGTTCTCTTCCATCTTTTATCCATTATTCATGCGCTTCCAGAACTATATTTCTCATTATCTTTTACTCAAAACGCTAGCAAGTAATGACTTTTGGTAACACTCTCAATTATACGTTATACGTTCCTTACCCCCAACTTCTGGACTAGAACCGTCTTTTACAATTCACCTATGTTGTTCGTGACTAACAAATTGCTACTGGTGGTTAACACCAAAGAGGCTCTCCTTATTTCTTCTTGTCTCAACTTGCTATTATGTTCTCAATACAGCTTATGTTCTCAAAACGTGCAACTCAACACACTATTTAGTGGTACACATCAGATATAGTATATTAACGACAATTGTCACTAAAAAGTGGTAGAATTCCATTATCATCGTGGACTGTTTATATCTAATCCGTAAGGATATATCAAGTCAACATTGTGCTAATCAATGCATTACTTAAGAGATATGAGAGAAGGATTATTAGTGATGCAATACTTTTTAGGCTCTTGGTGCTATATGAAGCACTATCGGACAACAAGACTCTAAGTGTCATTTCCGCCCACCGCCAGCCTTTGCAGTGGACACAATTAACATGATTTTCATTTTATTCCAAATTATAAGTCTGTGTACTTTTGGACAGATACTTTCAAAGGTAAGGATCTATAACAAAATGTATCATTTCGCAAGACACATCTTTTGAACCCACAAAATGGCAAAGATGGAGTTAAGGACAGACTTATTCTAATATTCATAAGGATTATTTTACAACTACCACAAATTATTAGAATCATATTTTACATACAAGGAAGAAAAACCAAATTATATACAAATTCAAAGCTAAAAAGAAAAGGACAATAAACAAAGATAATCACTGTTCTCTTCCTGTCGCTAAGAGATGATGTTACACTTGAATGCAAGAAATAAAGTTATAAAGAGATCGGATGGCTATTTCCTTGTACATATAAATCAATTTATGATCAACCCCTCTTGCGTGAAGAAAAACGCTATAATAAAATTAGTCCTTCCACATTCACGATAAGAGAGATGAATAAGCTGATTAGAAAATTGAGAGAAAGTAACTATCATTGAAGCAAAAGTGAGTCACTCTCGAATGAAAATTTGCAAAAGTACTTCACGCCTCGCCAGTGTGTTTTATCCTGCGCAACAGATACTCCGGAAGCTCCGGTCACAAACCGCCTTTTCTTCTCTTTTCTTTCCAAGCTATATTCTAGTTTTCTCCGCAAATATGGCGCTCTCCGGTAGGGATCCTCTAATGAGGTTGAGAAGTAGTGTTCATGGTACAAGTACGGCCAGTAGCATAACTCGACTGCCCAGTAGCATACAAGAAGGGAGCCTTGGTTTGGTAATGGTCCATTTCCCTCAAAGACGTTTATCTGACCTAAATCGATGAAGTGAGGTGTGAAGCTTCCCATAGTTTTGCCTTGTCAAGATCTATGTAATGATACTCTGCACTCGCAAATGCATTAAGTCTCATATGATACCAAAGCTATCTAGAGTAGCTTATGCATCTTCCTAAGAAGGAGAGAATATCCGGGGACCAATGTATGAACCCCACAGAGTGAACCACGAAGTGAACCCAGAAAATAGGACTCAGTTTCGAAAGATTTCTAGGCAGATTATCGGATTATCGGCTAACGATTGTAGGTAAAGGGAGATTTAGGCCCACAAACATCAGTAGTGGCATGCTAGTTCAACTAGAATCGTTGGAGAACCAAGTTTCCATGTTAGAACAAGAAGTTAATAGCACCCGCGAAGTTATCTTCATACGTAGAGAATGGCAGATACGCTCAAGGACCACTCTCTAGTATAGGGGTATCACGCAATTAGCCCAGCCAAGTACTTAGTTAGAAGTATTAAGGGCCGAATGTGTAACAATGCCGACTGGAGTTAGCAAATTATTTTATAACCGGAGGGTGTGCCGATGAGAATGTGCAGTGCGAAGCACGTTTCCAGAAGAAGTTCCCCTTGGTATGAAGTCGAATATGAGAGAGCAATGACAACGAAACAAATGCAATATGTAGATGCAGTCTTATCGCTTCTAATGTAAAAACCAAATCTAACCCCGTGCAGAAATGAAGACAAACCTAACTTCTAATGTAAAAAACAGATTTAAACCCCATGCAGAAATGAAGACAAACTAGCTTTGTATAAGACAATCTTGAAATAAGCGAAGGCTATCAAGGCAAAACGTAGATACAGCTAGCCAAAGAATCCAACGCAAAAACCAAATTTAACCCCATGCAGAAATGACGACAAAGCTAACTTCTAATGTAAAAAACAAATTTAAACCCCATGCCCACCAGGGGAGAGCCCACCCCAGGGAGAGCCAGACAGAGGTAACTTGCCCTTCCATCACTGATGGATTTAGGTACTTTAGGAGTAGGTGTACCCTCAAGAACCTATCATCACAATATACACTCTGGAGCATGCAGAACACACTCCCGTTGCATGCACCTCAACCTGCTCTCTGACTTCATCAGCAACGAACAGACACCCAACAGAGAGGGTAAGGTTGTAGATGAGTGGGAAACGTAGTCAATCAGATGAAGACTTAACCGACTCATTAGGGCCTTGTCACCTTCTCTCGAAACCTTCTCTGTTTCCCTTGGTGTAGATACACTGCGATGCAGTAGAGATATATGCAAGCTGATCGATTCTAATGTATTCTAATGTAGAATCTAATGCAGAAAAAACTGGAGTTGATCAGAACAATAGTGTAAGAAAATTAAGAGCGTCGATGGTGACTCGAGAATAATAATAATAATGAGATGGTCAGAATGCAAAAGAAAAGCGTTAGTTTAGCGTTAGCATGAGTTGAAGAGCAAATATTTATCGAGTGGAATCAGCTTTTCAGACTGGCGAACATAAAAGAATGGAGAATGGAGGAAGCACTCTTGCCACAGGTTCACTGCTGCATGTAGTTACTGAGTAGGAAAGAATTGTACGTAAATAAGACTACTCTCCCGCACTTACGTAATTCCCAAACCCCAGAGAGCCCAGTTAATTACATACTGCGTGGGAAAGATGGTGGTGAATGTGCGCTAACTTTAGCATCAAGTTATATTCATACGTGGACAATGGCAGATGTTCTCAAGGATCACTCTCTAGTAAGACACGCATTTAGCCCGTCAAAGTGTCACGGTAGTAAGAAGCGAGAAGGGGCAAAATGTGCGCTAACAATGCCTACTGGAGCATCAAGTTATCTTCATACATCGAGAATGGCAGCTATGCTCAAGGATCACCCTCTAGTATAGTGGTATCACGCAATTAGCCCAGCCAAGTACACAGTGAGAATCAATTAGGGGCCGAATGTGCGCTAAAAATGCCGAGCGGAGTTAGCGAATTGTTGTATAACCTGAGGGTGTGCCGATGGAAATGTGTAGTGTGAAGCACATTTCCAGAATAGGTTCCCCTCGGTATGTAGTCGAATTCGAGTAGACAATAACAAGAGAACAAATGCAGTGTGCTTCAAAGGCTAAATGCAAACCCCAATGCAGATACAGCACATCGCCCGAAATGGTATTCCCTGGTATGAGCATGCGAAATATGTGGAACCTTAGTAAAGCTGAACGAACCAGACTACTCTCCCGCACTTGGTAACTCCCAAAACCCATAATGGGCGTCCAACAATATGCAATGCATACATATCTTTGCTTGTGCCAAGTGTATCACCTATCTAAAATTAGCAAATAATCCAAAACGTATTTAAGACAGGAATCTGACCGGTAATCATCCACCCGAGGTGCGCATCCAGAGGAAACATTCGGTACAGAAAAATCGCAGTGCATGTCTGTTCAAAAAGTAGTCTTTAACAAGAGCATCACAATCCAGCAGAGGCCCAGAAGCCGGAATATATACCAAACTAATTTCTGCACAAGTGCGTGCAAAATTCAATGAGTTGCCTCGTCCTTAAATTATCCCGCAGAGTAGAACCCAGAGGTGAAGAAAGACCACCCCAACTGAGGGGTTAAGAAGGAAAGGCGCAAATCTAATAAACAATTTATTAACATCGGGCGCAAACCAACGAGCACAGGTAAACAACACAGAAATATCTTAACGAACAATTTTCTGCATAAGGGTCCCTTACACAGCTCTAGGTAATGAGCAGCTGGACTGAAATGCAGAAATATGCAGGAAGAAAGTATCGATGTCGCTCATGTATCGCGGTTCGATACAAGAACAAGGCCTTCCACTCTTAATGTAACCCGCAAGGTAGAACCCAGAAAATGATAACAGGAGCGAGTAGTACAGGGCGTTTTAAGAACTAGGGAGAAAGAAGAAAAAAGTGCGCATCTGGTATTAAACCAGTAGTTAGGGGACAAGCAGGCGAGCAGAGGTACGTCACACAGAAATACAATAACAGAGAATTTTCGGCACAAGGGAAGCTGACTCCCTTGTAGGTGATGAGCAGGTGTGCACTCAAATACCTAAATACGACTGACTACATGGCATGCCGGTACTACGCACTTCCCAATACACACTTCCCGTTGCACCTCAACCTTATCCTGACTTCGTCAGTAGCTAGCAGAGAGGGTCAGACTATAGATGAGTAGGAAAGGTGGTGAATGAAGACATTTCCAACTCAGCAGGGCCTCATCAGTCCAGGAGTTTCTATTCTGTTCCGTTACATCTCTTAATGAACTCACTTCTTTATGTAAAGGCAGATCAGCGAGCTTGGCAGAAGAATTGTGTAGGAATCGCACACAGCAATTAGAAGGAATAACAGAGCAGAACGGTATAAGCGGAAGAAGAGAAGAACAGGAACGAATCAAGAAAGTCTAAGAGAAGCAGAATGAATGCCGCGAAGTGTTACAACCATCAGCATTAAACTGGCGGGTGGAGGAAAACCTCTACTGAGCGAAAGGTCCAGAAGATATGTTAGATCAGTGGGCCTGTATAACAAGGTCAGGGTGCGACTGCAACAGAAAGACCATTCCGGAGCGCAGGAGAAAATTAAATAAGTGCCATGTACGGTATAGCTGTTCGATACAAGGACAATGCTTTCAGACACTTAATGTAACCCGCAAACTAGAAACTGGAACCCAGAGAAGAAACACCACGAGCAAATTATACAGAGTTTACGAACTCGGGGAAGAGAAAAATGCAAATATGTTCATAAGGCATTTGTTAACAAACGGAGTACAGGTAAACAACTCAGACACACAAGAACACACAAATTTCTGCACAAAGATCACTGACACAGCTGTACGAAATGGCAGTTGTGCACTCATGTACACAACACATATTGCACGCAGAGCATGCCGGTAATACACACTTCCCAGTGCATGCACCTCAACATCTCTGACTTCGTCAACACCTACTGAGAGGGTCAGGCTATAGATGAGTAGGAAGGTCAGCCAAAATTGAAGACCCTTCCAACTCAGCAAGCCTCATCCGCCAAGGAGTTCCTATTCTGTTCTGGTACATCTCTGGGTTCTCTACATGTTGGACATTTATTCTAGTACTAGAAACTCTGAATCTGAATCTTGGAGCAATGATGGTTATGACTTCTACATAATTCACTGGTTTACCCCATTCAGCTGTGACAACGCTGTAACCAGAAAACTAAAGTTCACTTACACACGTCCACAAGTTCAGGGTGAGACCAGCACTTCCATACACGAAAAGCGAAAAGCATTGGAATGTGACAAGACCTCTATCTGTATAGAATGTGGATAGAGGCTTCTATGGTTTCACTTCTAGTCTCGCTTCTCCGATCCACGCACCTAGCTGTTTTACCACGACTTGGTGTCCTCGGTAGAACGATTTTTGCAGCAAGCGAAATCAGCATAACGAGAGTATGGACTATGTATGCTCACAGACTGCACAGTGACTTCGTTTCACTACGTGTATCATACGACGTAGTTCCAGCCTACATGTAACAGCGAGTACAGTCACAAACTCATATCTTCAATATACTGGTGCTATATTGTGAAAGAGGACTCCACAGTAGCACGGATAATGTCTTCGATCATATTCCTTGCATACCACCTGAGGTAAACTAATGTGAAAAAAGCTGGAAAGAACCACATCTTTAGATCCCTCGGCTGGAACCAGACACTGGTCTGAGTACAACAGACATGCGAGGGGAACAGCACTTCAGCCAATAGAGGACCATAGCGAGGACAATGAAAATGCTTCTGCTCACCGTTCTCTGAGTTCTTCAAGAATTATTTGCCCCCGTCGTCTGGGAGGCAAGTCTTCAGACGGTTCATGGAGCCTTAAGATGTCCCATGGATTGACCTCCAACTGGAAAACAACATCGTAAGAGACGGCCTCAAATGCGTAAAAGGTTAGACCAAGATCCTTCTCTTCCGCACAATCAGTGGAGCAGAAGTACTTAGTAAGTGGTGTCCAAGCCTCGCTGATAACTAGGATCACAATCCTGTCCGAGGTCACGACATGACGATAAAGTTTTTTGCTGTAGTGCACAGTTTCCAACTGTGTCCCCAAGGTAGGTATCAGCACTGCTGCCTCTTGTTCAACCCACTTTCTCTTAAAGCAACGATAAGGGAGATCTCCTTATAGCACGAGTGGCCGGTGCTTGCAAGGCTTCCCCAAGCAAACACAGCTAGAGGATGATGCCAGTAACACCAACAGGCAGTCGCCGTAAGGGCCGAATCCCCTCCTTACCTCAGTGATTCTGTGGATACATAATCCTGCATACCCACTATCGGCCATCCACTCGTACACTCACAAGACAATTTGAGACATTACGAAACTGTTGTAAGAACTGCACTCTGGGAACCTTCATTATGTGTTTTCTACTCCGAAACTAAAAGAAATAGACAGCAAGTTCTACTCAACAGATGCATGAGCTGGGGCAGATTTCTTCTCTTCTTGCAAAAGGAAAACGCTCTCCTTACTCTCCAAGACGAGGAGGCTATAGATGCCAAGACAGAAGAACCCTAAAACACTCAGGAGGCTGAAACATACACCAAAAACAAAAGAGTTAGATCTTGCGCAAGACCGTATGTACCAAGCGGCTTCGCTGGCATTAGAAATTTGGTAAATGTGCATGCGCAACTCCTTAAACCGCAGGAGAAGGAAATCAGCTTGAACTTCATGTCACTGATCAATGACCCCGGCGCAACGGTTGACCTTGTGTTCCAGGCCGCTGCGCTAACCAAGAAACTGATTCTGTCTCTCGATTTAGGAGAAACCCGAACCTTCTTAAATCTCGGATGCAAAGAAGTACTGTGATCGCTATCATCCTCGTCCTCTAGCATTCTCAACACTCTAAACGACAACTTCAAATAACTGATGAAGGACTGTGCTAACAAGAAACAAAAAACTGAAGAGGCTACTTTCAGTAAAGGGGAAAAGCGGCAGCAGCCAAGCAAAAGTCCTTAAGTCTTTCGACTCCGATTGTCATCAATTCGAACTTCGAACAACACAAATAATAGAAGCCAAATCACGCGCGGGTTATGAATCATTCCGCTCAGCTCCACGGCCCGCATCAGAATTTACTTTTTTCACTCAAAAAACATCGACCCGAAACAATGGCCTAACCGGTCCACTAGGCCGTTCGTGCTGAAAGAATGCAGCGGCCTAAACACTTGATGGAAGCATTCAGACCATCAACGGCAAGCCTACGAGCCTCACAAATGAAGATGCGGTGCCTACCTACATCTGCTAACCTCCGAGAAAGTTCCAAAAAGAAGATGCATTATCTATTCTCCAACTGCAAAACGATCTACCGGGTTCCGGCAGCCTGTGCTCCAGGGCGACTAGCGGGAGCAGGTCGGGCAGGGGCATCCTCCTTGCGACGGAATCTCTGTGGAGGCTCACGGATTCTTCGTGCCTCGCGTGAACGCACACGCACGACGTGCGAATGAATGGCACATGATACGCAGTACTGCATCTTTGCGTACAGTTTGGGCAGAGTGTATCCGTCATATACACAGGCCTCTTGCACATCACGAACAGCAGCTTGCTCGACGATGTTACGTACCAAAAATCTCTTGACAGCTTTGTCCTTAGGGACACATCGACCGCAGTTGGAACATCTGATGGGGTTCACATGGCCACGGCCATGCTTGTTACGTCCTCCGTTTCTCCTCTTGACGGTCATGGTGGCAGCAGGGGTGCAATCTCGCCCTGAGAACAACTGAGCAACGACGAGGCGTCGGATGGGAAGGAGTGAGCACGAGACTGAACGAAAGAATAAGAGCCCAAGCTTCACCGCAAGAGGTTAGCTCCCGGGCCGAGACGAAGGATGGAAAATAGTGAAAGTGACAGCGCGAGCATCTGACACAAACTATACCCAAAGATCGACTGTCGGTCGTTCTTCGTTGTGCAGCATTTGCCTAGATGATCTCCTTCTGAACCTGCATCTTGACCGTACATCAGCAAAGTTGTCCACGCAAAACGTATTCTTGTCGTTGTCCCCTTGACGTTTTGGGTTGAAGTTTAGGGTTGAAACTTGAAACCCCTGCACGTCCCCGACACACATTTCCTACCTGGCAGCAGGGTCCTTCGAGAGTTTGCGACCCAAAGGCATGAAAGGAAGTGCATTTCAACAGCAAAAGCACCTTGAATAAAGTAACCGTCATCGTTTTGTTCACAACATCTTCTCACATACGAACTGACCCCTAATGTCAGTTCAGAGGAATTATTCGCTAACGGGCAGTGGAATCTTTTTCATAACTCGATGAGGGGCATTGTTTGGATTTAGCCGCATCTAACTTTGTGGGCGTACTACATCCTATAGCCGCGGCTATAAGAGGGGCGTTTCAAACATACACATGTTGCTCAGAAAGTACATTGTGCTTAAATGTGGTCATACTTAGAACGATGAGAGACATGCGAATGAAAATCAGCATTCAACCGATCTTGAAGTATTGGAGCGAGTGATAGATCGATCTTCGAGTGAACAAGAGTCATTTGAATAACAGAAGAGAAATGATGACGAATTTAGGTGATGAAGTGACCAATATAGATGATGAAGTGGAGTGTGATGTTGAAGTAGACTCTCTTCGCGGTGCCATGGCTCCAAAAAGTTCAGAGGTGCTGAAGAAATCACGCATCCGTTTGAATCTAGACGATTATGAGAAGATAGTTGTGTATATCGAAGATGAAAAAAATTTTGCATCACTACACAGAGCTGGTCAAAAAATGAAAGTTGGTGTTAGAAAGTGCTTGAGCAAAGCCACTGCGTTTGACATCATGGCGGCACAACTTTCTAGGAAAAATGAAATTCCTGTGTGACAGGTGTAGAATTGAAAAAACGATTTGACAAATACGTTGACATGTACAAGAAGACAAAAGAGATTCAAGATAGTACCGGAGGAGGATTGACAGAAGATGAAATGTTGCATGGATTGACGTTAGAAGAGAAGTTGAATGAAAAGTGTCTTCACTTTCATCGCATGAATGTTGTTTTTGATTGTCGTGTCAACATTGATCCTCTTGCTATCTTTGCATTTGAGATTCCGTCAGAAGAAGAATTTTTGAGATATGATTCTCAGTTTCAAGCAGAGAGTACTCTCCCTCGATCTGATAGTACATTGCGCGTTGAAGAAGACGATAGAGATATGGATATTTCTCACTGCGATGAGGATGAAATGAGTCCGATTGATGAAGAGAGAACGATTAATGAAGAAATAGGTGGTGGACAAGACGAGATGAGCTCGGATGGAGAAGACGAGATGAGCCGAGGAGTAGTACTAGAGTCCGTGCATGAAATGTTTAGAAATCAAAGATCCGAAGTTAACAACAGCAGGGTGGATATAAAAGAAGGAGTGTTGAATTTGTACGAGGAGAGTATAAGAGAGAAGGCATAGGATAGAAAAGTCTTTGTTGAATACCGGATGATCTCCTTGGAAGAGAAAAAAAATCGAGAGAAAGCCACGAGAAGGAACAGAGTAGAAAAAGGCATACTTCTTTGTTTGTCGAATTGCAAAAAGTAGGAAAGTCATTCGAGGAAATCAAAGAAATTATCTAGAAGCTCGATAACATGTAACTGAGGTTTAGGAGTAAAAAGTTCGTGTACTTTCATTGTTCATTTGTACTCTCATGTACACATTTTTGAATGTTTAGCAGAAGCTTGTCGATCGAGTCACCGAAAGGTTTCTTGCAAGGCGTGTTCGAAGACGAAGTAGAGAGAGACGGAAGGTCACTTCTGTGACAGAGGGCGCACCTGGAGATAAGAGACTAGCGGAGTGAAGAACACATATGCGAGCCATCAAGTGAGTTTGATATAACTTTGGACGTTGTTATTCGCTGTTTTATCTTGATTCAATTTGCGCTTTTTCTTTAGAAATGTTGAGGTCTTGCTGGTTTCAATCGCACTGATATCAAATTTGAGGGTTTTCTCATAGCTTCATCATATCTTAGCTTAGCTTGTTAGCTTGAAATCAAAGCAATTATTGTTACAACCTAGCAATTTGAAGTAGACTCCTCATGCCTCCTCCTCAACAATTTTCTAGTAGAAGCAAGGTGTAATCTATCATTCTAATAGCGTAACACAACTGTAAGTTCTTGATAGTCTCCTCGAAGATGATCTAGATCATCATATCATATACATCTACAAACATCTGTACCTTTTAGACGTGTAGTGTAGGTGTTGGTTGCTACTCTCTTCAGCTCACGCATCTGTCGGTCAGATCTTCAATCTAGTTCTATTGAACTTGGTTTTTTATAGGTCATTGAACATGCACTCTTTGTGCATGAACTGACAGAACTGGCATCAAAAAGATTATTGTCGGAACAACAGATCTAAGAGCGGGAACGGGAGCGGGAGGTTGTTTCACTTGAAGAGCAACTTAAGGTTGAGAGACCACTTCTGCAAGTGGACGTCCTCCTATTGCTACGCTTTCCCGTCTCTATCTCGTTAAAATAGCCACGACATCCTTGACTCTCTCCTATCAATAGTAACACTCCTTTCAATCGATATGTCTACTAACATGAAACATGACTGATATATCGTAACATCATCGACAATCTACAGAAAAAGCTATGCTCTTCTAACATCCAAGGTTATACGTTCAAACGTCGAAAGTTACTTATATTTCTGATAAAATTTTCTCAACAACTGATTCATTCTCATCGTACGACTAGGTTGCTGCTCAATCTAATCCAGAAGTGTTCTCTTAGTAATCATCTCAGAATACTCTTCAAGAAACTCTTCTCGAAGAGTTCACACAAAACTCGTCCAAACAATAAGATTTTTTCTCTGTACATCTTTCACTTGATCTCGTAACTCAAGAATCACAATTAACTCAAAATTAGTTATCATCTCCGCATCAATTACTCTAACCAACTCCATTTTTTCTTTGTATTCACGAAAATATCTAAAAATATCTTTACACTCAAATCTTCCACATCTATTCACAATCGTTTGCAGAGTCTTCGATAGATTTCAACTCATCTTCTCTAATGATGAGATGTTGTTGAACTAGAACCACAAGCGTCTTCAAGATCTCAATAATATCCAGACTAGATGCCACTATCGCTGCATCGCAAATGTTGCAGAAAGTGCGATAACAGCTGTAGAAACAGTTCTCTTGTTTAAATCTTAATAATTATTTTTAAACCGTAGATTTCTATTAAACTCCGATGACTAAAAAAAACAGCAACAACAGTTGCACTCTTATGATCCATCTCTCCTTTGAGTGATAAATTCAATATTCACTATTGATCACCCAAAAAACTCTTAGTGAAAGTATTATTTCAAATATAGTTTGTTTGGAATTCCTACGTCATATTCATCATATTTCTTTCCTCGAGTATGCGATTATGACAAGGCTCGAAGAAGAAACCCCAGCTAACTCTAGACATCACGTCTAATCATTTAATCATGTTTCTACATTTAATAACCCACTAATCTAAGATAAAGTTTGTTATATGAACAACCGTCAGATCTGGACCATCTAACCTATGATATAGTCTATTTAGGTTTGGAACATCTAATGGTGATGCCGGGACAGGATATTCTAATCGATATCCAATACGTTAAAAGGTACTGTACCTTTTCTTTCTAGATCTCTACCGTGTCTTCCTAGAGAATTCCAGATAAGTACCTTAGATTGGGATTATGATGGCATGGGGAGACATGTGATTGAAATATTGCTAAAGTTCTTTGCAATTATCTCATTTCGGAAGCAAGAAGAGTTTTACTTTCTTTTGCTTGGACTACTGTCAAACTGACAGAAATTTGCTTGATCATCTCCAGTAGGTTTTCTCTGCTTCATCACTCCCCTTACTGGCTATCGAAAATAAAACTGGTCACTTTTCCATATCGTTTATCATTTCACTACTTGTTACCGTGTCAAAATACCTCTTCCATTCATATCATTTGAAAAGTAAAGTACACAGCAGACTATACATGCTCGGAATGCTCCGAAAGCTGATGTGTGCAATAACATGGCACTTGTCACTGAAATGGCAAATTGACTGGTTTCACAGTCGGGAACCAATGTGTTCAAACAATATATCGTTAAGAAAGATGCGATCAATCAGAACAAACCTACTGGAAGTGCGATCAAGCAAATATCTGGACAAACTGATCGCGAGTATAAACCCCTCTGCCTCAACTGCTTGCCATCATGTAAGGACAAACCGGATCTGATTCTGCCGAAGAAATCCCAGTGAGAGACCGTTCCTATAGTGTTCCTTTCCCTCCTCTCTCTCAAAGTTCATATGCCTCTTCGAGGATTTACTCTCCGGTTTTGTTGCTCGGATGCGATAAACTTCAATAGATTTCCTCACCAGTAGAAGCTTTACACATCGACTGGATGCCTTTGCAAGCCGGGAAAGGTCCAATATGTACACAACAAAATGGCCGAGCCTATGAACCAAGCCGAAGAAAAGCAGAGTAGCTGGACAGAAACTAAGATTGATATATGTTTCGGCATGCTACATGTAGGTGCACATGGCGCTACCAAAAGAATTCACATGAAGAAGAGTCACAGACCGACTTCAGTCGATTAGTTGAGCTTGCTAAGTGCGTCCTCCTACCATAGACTCTGGTGGTAGCAGCATGCAACTTTTAGCCGGTAAAACTACATGGGCAGAAGATCGTGTACGTGGGGAGAACTAAGATAAATTCAGGATTTGATGTCCTCCAACAGTTGGAGAAATGCATTCTCAGAGGAGCCGCCTGGAGCTATTGCAGCAGCCGCTTTCACCTTCAGCTCTTGACACCTTGCCTTCATTGCCTTGCCTTGATCCCCAAGTAGGACCGTGAAAGCCTTTTCAAATTCTTTCTGCTCGACCACAAGATCGGGCCCTCTAAGGACTTCAGTAGCTACCTTCAATTCATCCACAATGTATCTGCAATTCAAAAACTGCTCACCTTGGTGAGGCCAACCTATGATGGGTACACCTGAAGTCAAGCTCTCTATTGTCGAATTCCAACCGCAGTGCGAGAGAAAGCCCAAGGTTGCTGGGTGTGCCAGAACTTGGAGCTGAGGTACCCAATCTGTTATAACAAGGCCACGCCCATTCACCTTCGTTTCGAAGTCAGCAGGAAGCACGTCCTCTAACGCTTCAAAATTCCCGTTCCCTCGATGAAGAACCCATAAGAAGCTGCAATTCTCCACAACAGACTCAAGAGCAAGAGCTAGTTGTTTAACCTGTGCAGGAGAGAGACGAACCATACTCCCGAGGCATATGTAGAGAACCGACGATACAGGTCGAGCGTCCAGCCACTTTAAGCAATCTCCTGTAGTTACCATGGCATTAATAATTGCGTGGTCCATGGAAGTAGCCGGAGTCACGATGGGTCCAATAGCGTACAGTTCGGCACCCTGCCCCTGCTTGGAGGAAATGGCCTTATAGGACTCAATCGGTTTGGGCTCCAGGTCCAGGAATGTATTAACCACAACGCTCGCCGGACTCAAGGATTTGATCTGAACGGCCAAATTTCGGATAGCGAAAGGAAATTCCGTATAGCTCAGAGATGCAGCACCCGGGATTTCTAGAAGTCCATCGTATGGGATGAGACGGTTATCGTCTCCTACCCGAAGCTTGCCTGTGTCCAACAAGGAGGGCAATTCTTGGAACAGCTTAGCGAGGATGGCGCCGCAAGGGAAAAAAACGAAACGCTTCATACCCAAGCGGGCTGCGACATCTTCCGACCAGAACAAGAATAAATCCGCAATGATACAGATGGGAATCGGAATCCCAGCGAGCCGATCAGCTTCCAGCTTCTCCACATATGGCTGAATTTCGCGACTCAAAGAGTCCAGGAGATGTTTCACTGTTACATGGACCCCGTCCACGTGTCCAGGGTCATGATCCAGCTCCAGTAGATGAAAGTCGAGATTTTCCAGCTCCTTGGCATACTTCGCCTTGATCCTCAAGATATCTTTCTTGAAGCTCGCAAAAGTAATGGTGATACCGCTGTTGGCTAGCCTAAACCCTAGACTGAGCATAGGAGCAATGTGACCCTGGCCACTAACAGGTACTAGGAGTACATGAGGTTTAACTTTGGTTTTTCCGATCATGATAGCAATTCTATCTTCCCACTAGGCAGTGAGCTCGAGAACCCTCCAAGCCTTTTACTGATGGGCCTCAAAACATCAAAGATCAATACCTACGCAATATTCAGAAGAATTTGGTGAGTTGCTTGCTTATTTGGCCAAAGTAACTACTCCTTGTCTAGTAAATTCAAGAACGTTTGGGAACAAACAAGATTACGTGAGCCAAGATCCAGCAATTGTTATGAGCTACCGAAAGACCACACCAGTATTCTGTCGCGTGCACTTGTTAGTTGAATAGTACTAACCGGTACGCTTCATAATCTTGAGCTCCAGCGCCGACTGCATCAACCAAAACGAGTGTAAGTTCATGCATTCTATGCGAGAAACTGCTGTCCTTGTCTGAAGTAAGTCCACAGATATCAAATTTCAGTGCACTAATCGGCTTCTTCCGCTATTTCATATCCACTTGAACAGCTCCTAGTAGCTCCCAAATCATGTTTCCGATGAAGAGCTTGAGTCCTCTGACTAAGCCGCCTTCAGCTCCTAAGCGGTACTAGCATAAGGTACGATAAGGAGCTGTAATAATCGTCTCACGATGCAGAGCGCTTGTGCGGCCTTTAGCTCATATACTCAGTTACGTACAGTCATGTTACGGTGGAAACCCTATCCCTGGATCCTACAGCTTTTACAGTAAACGAGCATCAGGTCCGTTTCCGATCCGCTTCTCTTGTTCCAATAAACCAGAGAAAGAGTTCAGAGCGTTAGTATCAATTACGTACCAAGAGCAGAATGGATGTTGCGGTAGAGGAGCTCAGAAAATCCTTGTTAGTGGGCACACCACTCGCACCAGAAGTGGGAGCAGACGGATCGTCTGTCAAGTTAAATACGTGTCCCTTTTTCGTTCGAAACTGTAACTACACAGGCAAGGAATAGGCAAAAACATGCCATAAGCAACTGATGCTAGCGTTGACATCCTGCAAATATAAACATAACCGTCAAATCATAGCCCGAAAACTGACAGCTTGATCGACTTCTTATACTACCTTAGTCTCGAGGGAAGCACGGTTCTGAAGTTCGTTCTACCTGGAATAGCCTAGCCACTATACGGTAATAATAGCGAATCAGTAAACGGAAGAAGTGGTCAACAGAGAAATCCAATTTCTGAAGGAAGAGAACAGTTTGGGCTCCGTTTCTTGGCGTCGGACCAAAGACTGGCTTCGCACATGACTTTCTTTTGTGGTCCAAACAGGTGGACCCACCTGAGCACGCAGACCGTTACCATTCGGTAGGTATCATAAATTTGGGTTCTCTTGGACTTTTGGACTAGTTTCTGTGGTCGTCGCTTCTCCTTCTTTCAACATCGCTCTCATCATCTCAGTTCGTGTTGTCAGGGTAATTCATTCATTAAATAAATAATTTTATAGTTAGTAAAAATAAAAATTATCATACACATTGTTACACAAAATTATCATACACAAGTATATCACAAACCCACTCCATGTATAATAGAATCAATGTTACTCTCACTCGGTTAATCTATCATAGCCAAGAACTTGAAAACTCAACTCAAAAGAAATGAAACCTATAAGCTCTTATTTCTCACTATACTCCCCAAAGAGATCCGAACCAAGAACTTCTTTTAACAACGTTAACGATCTTAACAAGACTAGCTATCGTTGTCGTGTCGTGCACCGAGTCCTACTTGAAAATTTATTTTTGATACTTATCATTATCACTCCAAAAACACTCATAAGACTAAAATTGAGCTTTTTTACACAACTTCGGATTTTTACTTTCATTACATCAATGGGTAGAGCTCATTGTCGACTTTCAATGAGCACTTTGTCTATTTCATTCGGACGTCTAGTGGAGAAGTTACGAGACAATCATACTCTTGTAAGATCAGAGCCCATCATGCAAGTTTCCCTGTAAGCTTGTCGGACTCCATCAACCACTTGAGCGGCTGGTGATCAGTGATGAGAGTAAAAGGGTTCTCAAACAAGTAACATTGGAAGTGTGCAACAGCTCACATTGCAGCTAAACACACTCTCTTGTACAAATTGTACCTCGTCTCCGTCGAAGTGTTGGAGCGACTGACATACGTCATCACAAACTCCTTTTTCTCATCATCATGCTAAGTCAACACTGCTCCAAGTCCCAACATACTCTAGTCAATGTGCAGTTGGAAAGGACGCTCCCTAACGGCTCTCCTCAAGATGGGAGCAGATGTCAACATATCCTTGAGCTCTACAAAAGCTCGCTCCTGCTCATCTCCCCATTGCCACTCCTGGTCCACCTTCATCAGCTTGGTCAATGGTTTGGCAATTACACTAAACTCTTTCACGTATCGACGATAGGAGTTCGTCAAACCAACAAATGTCAGAACTCGACTCACATCTGTGGGACGTGAGATACGTTATCGTGTCAGATATTACGTGAAGGATGTCCAGGAAAATGCGAGGTTCCTGGCTGTGGAGATGCTGTGTGCTGAATAGAGACAAGACAAAGAAAAACAACCACGAAAACGAATGCTGCAATATATACCAACTTCAAATGTATGTACACTGCCGGATCTTTCTCCTAAGAGTACCAAACTGGAAAACAGACCGGAGAGATCTGTAATCTGCTTCAAAGCCCCTCAAAACGAACCCCTAAATCTCAACCTTGATCCAAAATCACCAAAGCGTAGCTCAAACCAAGAGAAACTTCTCTTTGCTAACAAAATGAGCTGCACCAACACCATACGATTCTTTCGCGCACCTACCGCCTTGTTGCGCCAGCGGAAGCTCTAGCTCAGTAGGTCGCAAACTTTACACCGCTAATCTGCAAACACAATCACAAGTTAGCGTCCATGCACCACTTATTTTATTTCAGTTTTGTCCGGACCGGAGCCGGACCGTCTCCCTATTCATCAAGCTCAGCAGTTCTTAAGTCCCGACCTAGACCCGTCTAGGTCGGTCCCAAAACATGAGCAAGTCACAAGATGACTTGGGGCGGACTTCCTATAAAGTCCAGGGTCCTAAACGGTGCCTCCAGCACACCTAGCGGTCCAACCGCCCGTGATGTCTGTTTGGGTCTAGGCTCCCGAACGGTGGTCTAACTCGCCGATTCGTTCTCTAGTCTTGTCCCATCCCTTACATCGTTCCTAAGTCCAAACGTCCAAGTCTGGACCGGAACATGCCTTGGAACCGGCCCAACCATCACCTCATGCCCCCAGAGTCCGTCCGTCGAACCCTGGAGTCGGGTGACTCGTCCTGGCCCACCCAGGCATCGAGCCCCCCCTCATATATACTTCTGGGGATCGGCGGCCCCGTCCTCCTCTTTGGTCCTTGAAAATTATACCACAACCCGATTGTGGTTCGGCCATAACTTCCAACTCGGAGGTCAGATCGAGGAGTGTTATATATCACTGGAAAGCTCTCGACGAGACGTTTCCAATGATACCTCACTCGCCTCGAGATCTTACGTAACGCTCCGTCCACGACCTAAAACGTCCCTAGAGCTCCAACACTTAGCCATTTTTCGGAAACCTGTGGTCCAGACCCAAACTCGAACCCTGTGGTTCGGACCAGCGTCTCGCATCCACGTCTCAGACCTATGTCTTAGACTCATGTTTCGGTCCGTTCCCAAACTTACCTCCTTAGGTCAGCGTTCGTATGGGGTCGTCTTGGGGTAGGCCCTTGGGTCCTAGCCCAATGTTCCAACCTTGGTTCAGAGAACCACTTAGGGTTCATCTGACCCCGACTTCCCGGCCAAGCCTTTCAGTCCTACTCGCAGCGTTCGCAACCTAGTGCAAGTCCACTAGGGTTCTGTTGCTCGCGTCTGCGTCTGATCTTGAGAATGAGAGGCGCAAAATTCACCCCCACTTTGGAGGTTGATGCCCTCATCAACAATGATCCTTTAAGTTAACACCAAGTTCAAAAATGGGTAGCCAACCCCTTGGCGTCGGAATTGCGTTCTGGTAGCTAATCCGCAATTTTCTTCTTGGCTTGAGTCTTAAGTTGTCGCTAGAACACTTAGAAAATTCCAACCAGTCTCGAGAAAAGCCTTACCTTTTTGGCTTACCTTAAACAAAACTAGTTGACAATTTCTAAACATTCTACTTAAGACTCTAACTTGCTAACTATAAGTATTCACACCTACTTACAAGGTCCCCCGAAACTCACTTTCCGGTCGCAATCTGATTTGACTTAGACGCGCGACTAAGTTTACTTTGTAGAGAACCACAAAGCAAGATCACCCCAAGCCCAAGACAAGTATGAAAGTTCATACTTGCTTTGCCAACGCTACAACAAACCTAAGTCTTGACATCTAGACTTAATCTTGATTTAGATGCTTATCCAAACCAGCTCGCTTCCTTTTAGTGTGCTTCGTTCCTCCTCTTGACAACATCCTAGGCATCTGATCAGAACTAGTCATAGCCATGCATTACCAATACACTTAGACAATTTTCAAGAAACAAAATCTTTATTTCCAAACACAAGTCAAAGCTACAAAATCCATCGGCCCAAATCGCCTTAAGTTGCTACTCGTATGGTTCGTCGTTTCTTCACCCCTCGTTGGAAGGAGATGTCCTCATCTTGCTAACGCCCTTGTTGTCCTTGTCTCCGTTTGAATAGGTCCAATACTTCGCTCGCATGTGCGAGATCTTCCTCTGGCACCCAAGTTGCTTCCTTCAAATGGTAACCACGCCATTTGACCAAGTACTCCATCCGGTTTGATTTACGTCGAGATCGCAAAATGGACTCCACCTCATATTCTGCTTCGCCTTGCACGACATCAGGTTGAGGCCTGAGAACCTGTTTACGCTCCGGCCGCAAATCATCCTTGAAGTATTTCTTTAATAAAAAAACATGGAAAGTCGGATGCAACTGCCACTCGTGAAGAAGATTTAATGTATAGACATCTTCATGCGGATTCTTGACAATGACAAAAGGTCCCACGAACTTTGATGAGAACTTCGCCGATATATCCTTCGGAAGTGTGAAGTTTTTCACACTTAACCATACTTGTTCACCCACTTGAAACTTCACTTGCCGCCGATGCTTGTTTACCTGCTTCGTGTATCGTTGCTGTGCCTTCTCGAGGTTCTTCTTTACTTGCTCCTCGCGCCGCTGCATTGCCACCACCAACTCTTCAGCTGATGTTTGCCGTGTTCTTGGTCGTGCCGATGTAGAACTCCCTGCAAGAGTCAAGTCAAGAGGCCCTTCTGGCTCACGTCCGTAAGCCAGCAAGAAAGACGATTCGCCGGTGGTTGAATGCTTCGTGGAATTGTAGCAATACTCCGCAAGACTGAGCCACTCCGTCCAATCATTTTGATCCGCGCTCACATAATTCCTCAAGTATTGATTCAGAACCGAGTTAATCCGTTCTGTTTGCCCATCTGTTTCGGGATGAAAGGCGGTACTAAATTTTAACTTAGTCCTCAATTTTTGGAACAAGTGTTTTCAAAAGGTACTTGTGAACTTAGAGTCTCGGTCTGAAATAATACTCCGAGGTAATCCATGTGAACGCCACCAAGTATCTAGAAACAACCGAGAAGTCGTGAACGCTGTTGCAATATCCAAGGTCGGAGCAAACTTCGCTAGTTTGCTAAACCGATCAACTATCACAAAAATCGCGTTGTATCCATTCGAGTCAGACAGAGAGGTAAGAAGTCCATGCTAATGCTTTCCTAAGGTCTGGCTGGAATCGGCAAAGGATGAAGCAACCCTTGTTTCTTCTCATAAGAAACGCGGTTAGCTTGACATGTTACATATGTTTTCACAAAGTGAGCAACGTCGTCTTTCATGTGGGGCCAATAAAACTTTTTAGCTTTCACTGCTAAGGTGAACTTTTCTCCTTTATGGCCTGATAAGGACGCATCGTGACATTCTTTTAACAACTTGGCCCTAAGTTTTCCTTGTCCACATAAACCCGACTTTGCTTGAACATGAGTAAACCGTGTCTTAGCTGCATATTCTGCAACTTCACTCCTCGCTTGAGTTGTTTCAGGTACTCCTTCGCTTGGTCATCGCCCATGTAACCTTCACGTATTCGTCTCTCCAAGTCTGACTCCTTAGGATACATAGCTCGCAAAATCGCTGTTGACGATGGAAGATATTCTTCCTTGCGACTCAAGGCGTCAGGAACCACATTGTCCTTTCCTGCTTTGTGGATTAATTTCACGTTCATGAGCGCCAAGGTATCATGCCACTGTAGTTGCTTTGACGTCACCCGATCTTGTGTCTCAAAGTACTTGAGCGAAATATTATCAGTATACACTTGGGTTTTGTGAAGTCTTAATTAATGCCGTCATTTCCTCAAGCAATGAACCACCGCAAATAGTTCCTTCTCGTGAGTCGATCATCGACTCTCCGTCCCAGATAACTTCTTGCTTTCGTACGCTACAGATTTTCCATCCTGCACCAACACTCCGCAACTCGCATAGTCGCTCGCGTCCGTGTGCACCTCGAATGGTTTGTCGAACTCCGGCAGCTTCAAAACTGGCGCCTTTGACAAAATAGCTTTGATCGTTTGAAACGCATCATCCACCTCCTTGGTCCAACTTACTTGTGCGTCTTTGCCCGTCCAGTCCGTCAGCGGCTTCGCGATCTTTGAAAACCCCTTCACATACTTGCGGTAGAACTGCGCCAATCCTAAGAATCGCCGCATCCTCTTCACTGTAGTCGGAGGCTCCGAAGTCACAATCGCGTCCACCTTCTGCATATCCGGACCGACTCCTTCTGCACTAATGACATGTCCCAAGAAGTTAATGCGCTCCAAACCAAACTCACTCTTGTCAATGTTGGCAAACAGCTTATGCTCCCACAGCTTTGTCAACACCACCCTCCAAGGTTTTGGAGTAGATCAAGATGTCGTCGATGTAGACGATGACAAACTCATCCATCTCCTCACGAAAAATTGTGTTCATCAATGTAGTGAACGTCGAAGGGGCGTTGCAAAGTCCAAATGACATCACCACGAATTCAAACGATCCAGCATGCAATTCCATAGTCATTGTATATTCTCAAGAAGGCTTTAAGCAATATAAAAGATTTTGGCGCTGGATCTGGTTCGACAAGCGGTCTTCTCAACATCTGGGTCAGCTATCCGGATCTGGTAATATCTTGACTTCAAGTCTATCCTGCTGAAGTACTTTACGCCCGCTAACCTATCAAAGAGGTCGTCTATCCTTGGCAAAGGATAATTATTCTTCACCGTCACCTTATTGAGTGCATGATAATCTATGCAGCGTCGTAACTTCCCATCTTTCTTCTTTGCAAAAAGAACTGAGGCTCCATAAGATGACTTGCTGGTTCGAATATATCCCCGCGCTAATAGCTCACCGAGTTGTCTTTTCAACTCGAGGAGTTCCACTTGATTGAGTCGGTAAGGGGCTTTGGAAGGTGGTTCCGATCCTGGCAAGACTTCGATCTTGTGATCCACCACCCGCCTTGGAGGTAACTCAGCAGGTAACTCATCCGTCAAGACATCCTCAAACTCCTTAATCACTTCGCGAAGCACCTTCGGAAGTTTAGTCGCGTCTCCTGATGTTTCCTCTTGTCTGTCACCCGCCATCAAATCTGCAATCCGCATCAAACATATGACCCCGTCGTTGAAGTCCATCTGTTTGCCCTTGATCAAATTCACCGCAAAGTCGTCAATTTTCCGTGCCTTCCGGATCAACCTCACTCCCAGCTTCCGCCCTTTAACTCTAACGTTTAACCTTAAAGATTTCCGCCTAAGTTCCACTTCAAACCTGTCCAAGAAAGTGTTCTCCAAAACCGCATGGATATCATCCATCTCACACACCGTGAAGTTCTCTATGAACTCCAACTTCTCACACACAAATCGTACGTCCAAGGCTACTTCAGAAGTTTGGTACGTCTTGCCCTTGGCAAAGCGCACCTGAATAGGCTTGTCTGCCTTGGAGGTAGACAAGCCCAACTTCTTCACCAACTTTGGACTTATGAAGGAGTGAGTCGCTCCTGTGTCCACAAGAAAAGTAACATCACGGTTAGCAACCTTGGCTTGTAGAAACATCAATCCCGGTGTCTTCTTCGTGGTTCTCAAGGTCACAGTCATTTGGCCCTCCAACAAGTCATTTGCAACAAATGCATTCATGCTACAGTTACTAACCTTAGGTTTCGTGCACCTCTTGACAATGTGACCCGCCTCGTCACAGTTGTAGCAAGTAAACTTAGCGCCATTGCCCTTCTGAGGTGTTTGCCCCTTAAGTTTTACTCCTGTTTGCTGCCGCTTTGCTGCTGGGGCAGAAGTATCCTTCCGATCCTTCTCACCCCCATCCCACTGTCGTTTGAAGCCCTTGTTCTTTTTCTGGAACTTGTCCGTGCTGCGGGGTTCAAAGGGTTTCTGTTGCTGGACTTCGTCGTCTCCAATTCGCTCCGCTAACTTCAAAAAGTTCGGCACTTGTCGCAGGTAGCTCTGGCATCCGAAAGAGAGCCTTCTCCGAGCTTGACTTGAGTCCATCGATAAATATACATATTTTGGTCTCCTCAATCCACTTGGAGAACGAATCCAGCTTGGCACTGAACTCGCGCGCATAAGCACTTAAGGTCCCTGTCTACTTCAGCCGAACTAACTCAACACCATCCCGAATCCTTTGATATTCCGGAGTGAATCGTCTTGCGAGCAACTCTTTGAACTCCTTCCAACCAAACGCCGAGACGGTCAAGGCATGCTCATCCCTGTATGCAGTCCACCAAAGAAGCGCATGATCCTTCAGGAACGTAACAGCCGCTCTCACCTTGTCTGACTCCTAAGCCTGATGCGCTTCAAAGTATAGGTCCAACTCAGTTAAGAAATCCTTAACCTTGCGAGTCCGTCCTATACCTGTAAACGGAGTCGGCAAATTCGTCTTACAAAGCTTCCTGATAGACGAGGAACTCCCTTGGCTTGCCTCAAGTTCAGCGATACGTTTATCCCTGGAGGCCATCGCCCACCTCTGTCCGACGTCGGCCATCGCTCCAAGTGTTCACCTAGAAACGTTTATCCGCTTCGTGTCTTGCGTTCCTCCTCAAGCGTCCAGCCTTCTGCCGCTACCTCAAGTTCTCGCTCACCGAAGCGTTGGCTCTGATACCACTTTTCACGCACCTACCGCCTTGTTGCGCCAGCGGAAGCTCTAGCTCAGTAGGTCGCAAATTTTACACCGCTAACCTGCAAATACAATCACAAGTTAGCGTCCATGCACCACTTACCTTATTTCAGTTTGGTCCGGATCGGAGCCGGACCGTCTCCTTATTCATCAAGCTCAGCAGTTCCTAAGTCCCGACCTAGACCCGTCTAGGTCGGTCCCAAAACATGAGCAAGTCACAAGATGACTTGGGACGGACTTCCTATAAAGTCTAGGGTCCTAAACGGTGCCTCCAGCACACCTAGCGGTCCAACCGCCCGTGATGTCCGTTTGGGTCTAGGCTCCCGAACGGTGGTCTAAGCCGCCGACTCGTTCTCTAGTCTTGCCCCAGCCTTTACATCGTTCCTAAGTCCAGACGTCCAAGTCTGGACCGAAACATATCTTGGAACCGGCCCAGCCATCACCTCATGCCCCCAGAGTCCGCCCACCGAACCCTGGGGTCGGGTGACTCGTCCTAGCCCACCCAGGCATCGAGCCCCCCTCATATATACTTTTGGAGATCGGCGGTCCCGCCCTCCTCTTTGATCCCTGAAAATTATATCACAATCCGATTGTGATTCGGCCATAACTTCCATCTGAGAGGTCAGATTGAAGAGTGTTATATATCACTGGAAAGCTCTCGACGAGACCTTTTCAATGATACCTCACTCGTCTCGAGATCTTACGTAGAGCTCCGTCCACGACCTAAAACGTCCCTAGAGCTCCAACACTTAGCTATTTTTCGGAACCTGTGGTCTAGACCTAGACTCAAACCCTGTGGTTCGGACCAGCGTCCGAACCACGGTTCGTCTGCGTCTCGGATCCACGTCTCAGACCCACGTCTCAGATCTATGTCTCAGACTCATGTTTCGGTCCGTTTCTAAACTTGCCCCCTTAGGTCAGCGTTCGTCGTCTTGGGGTAGGCCCTTGGGTCCTAGCCCAATGTTCCAACCTTGGTTCAGAGAACCACTTAGGGTTCATCTGACCCCGACTTCCCGGCCAAGCCGTTCAGTCCTACTCGCAGCGTTCGTAACTTAGTGCAAGTCCACTAGGGTTCCGTTGCTCGCGTCTGCGCCCGATCTTGAGAATGAGGGTCGCGACATATTCAAACCCAATTCCAAACAACATTCATGTACAAGCTCTTAGCTAAAGTTAGCTACCACAAGCTGTACATAACCAACGAGAACTCTAACGAACTCAAAAAGATGGAACCCGTAGCAAAAGAACCGAAAAAGACCTAGATGAGAACTTCCTTCTTTCACCGAGCGGTCTTTCGATGTCGATAGGGTCTCCTTCCCTGACTCCGTTGGCCCAAGAAACCTTCAGATCCGACTCCCAATAGCCGAGATATCGCCGATCCGGTCTTTCGATGTCGATAGGGTCTCCTTTCCTGACTCCGTTGGCCCAAGAAACCTTCAGATCCGACTCCCAATAGCCGAGATATCGTCGATGTTTGGTCGCAAGCGACCGAACCTTCAAAAACTCCTCCCTGCACACATCGCACAAATGGATTGTCTGAACTGATATCCGTCTTCCCTGGCAGGTAGATCTAGCTACCCTGAACCCAATGAGACTTCAAACAAGCCGTTTGGAGTTCCCCTTGCAAAACCACGCAAGAAATTTGGTCGCAAGTTGCAAAAAACTGACGTAAATGAACTCCCTACGGCTCAAACTCGCTCACCTCACCCAAACAATCAATTTAATCCACGTACGGTCTTCTCCTATGCGTAGATGAAGACTCCCTGATCGCATAGGCACCAAGAACAAAAAGCTTGGCTCACCGATTGTGAAGAACAATCCAATCTCAGGTCGCAGACGATGAAAAACTTGACGCAAGCGCTTCCCTGCGAGTCAATTTCACTCAGAACTCCCAAACCGTCTGATGAAACTTGGTATCGTCTTCAATTTCCTGAAGAACTCGTTGTTCTGATCTCGATGGATCCAAGGACAGCAAGTTTGGACTCCAGAACGGTCCGAACGGTCCAACTCTCCTTCACATGTCACTGAAACTCCCCAAAATCCTCTCTCTACGTCTCAATTCCTCCCTGAACACAACCCTCGATCTGTCTCTTCACGAACCGTCTTAACCAACGCGTAGCCTGCACAGATCTGAACCCAACGACGCCTTGCGCGTTTGCATTGGACCTCCAAATCTCTCGAACCGTCTGTTAACATATCGCAGGTGCAAGCTAGCTCCTTAAGCTACCCCCTTACGTCAATCTCTGTACGTACAGTTTTCTTCGATCATAATGAAGCAAGCCCCTTGCGTCTTTGATATAACGCCTGAAGTCTCAAATACCTAGTCAGCAAGTAAACTAAGGCCTAGCTTGATTTTTCCTTCTTTTGAATCGCGTAACTTCTTCGTTATACGTCCAAACAAAATAAACAAGGTGCCTATGAAAAGCTGACAACGAGCTCTACCCATCTATGCGATGAAAGTGAAGATCCTAAGTTGTACCAAAAGCTCGTAAGCTGGGCCTAGCTTGTTTTCCTTATCTTTCGAGTCCTATAACTTCTCCACTAGACGTCCAAACGAAGTAGACAAAGTGCCTATGAAAAGCTGACAAGGAGCTCTATCCACTGATGCGATAAAAGCGAAGATCCGAAGTTGTGCCAAAAGCTCGTAAGCTGTGGCCTGGCTTGTTTTACCCATCTTTCAAGTCTTGTAGCTTCTCCACTAAGCGTCCAACCGAAGTAGACGAAGTGCCTATGGAGTGTTGACAAAGAGCTCTATCCACTGATGCGATACAAATGGAGATCTGAAATGATGCCAAAAGTCCGTAAGCTAAGGCCTAGCTTGTCTTTCCCATGAGTGTCTCTAGAGCGACAAAAGTCGAAATTTGATTTTCATGTAGGAGATGGTCCACCACACGACAACGTGCAATGACTTCAACAGACGAACCCAACTCACATGGGTAGATGATGTGATACAGATACTCTACCAACTCTTGGAAGAACTTGCACTTCCCAGGGTGTAACTTCAACCCATGAGCTCTCAATCGCTCGAACACATCCCGTAAGTGTCTCTCGTGCTCCTCCACTATAGCACTATAGACTAAGATGTCGCAATATAACATCTGACAAAATCCAATCCTACTAGGATCTTGTCCATCACTCTTTGGAATTCAGCAGGGGCGTTCTTCAATCCAAATGATAAGAACCGTCACTGATATAAACAATCCTTGTCGTGAGAGTCAATCCTCCAAAATGTTGTCTTGGGCTTATCTTCTTCTCTCACCGGCAACTGATGATACCCTGCTCGAAGATCCAAAGTACTGAAGACCTTCACATGTCCCACTGCATCAAAGATCTCCTCAGGTGTCAGCATGGCATACTTATCGGACTTCGTCTGTCGATTGATAAGACGGCAATCTCCACACATGCGCCTATCCGTGTAGTTGTCATACATATCTTTCTTTGCTGGCATAACTGTAGCATATGCATACTCGTCATGCGTCATTTTCACCAACGCAACCTCCACCAAGTCTTGAGTCCTACTTTGGATCAACGTTCTCTTCATGTCACTGTATCTGTAAGGACGTCGGAAGATTGACGTGTCGTTAGCCAAGTCAATCCGTATACCAGGTCCCTTCAAGGTACCCAAATCTTTCATACTGAAGGCAAAACAATTCTTGTAGCTCTTCAGGAATCTCTAAACTCTTCGTCTCTCCTCTCTTATAAGCTTGGGTCCCATCTCCGACTCCCAACTATCCTTTGTCACCATGCTAGAGATAGAAGACGAAGTCGTTGACTGCTATCTAGCAACCTCTGGAGCAGTTTCCTTCTGCTCACCACCAACAACCTCCACCGCTACTGTGCGAAAAACTTCTATATTCTAGCTGCAAGCTCCACACTCTCTCCTACAACATCTTATGATGTCCAAGGATTACGAACTTCATGCGCCTCGACCCTAGTCTTTGTCTCCATCGACCCGGTAGACAAAGAGCTCAAGAGTGTCTGAATAATAACACCCGTCAATCGCATCCAACGCTGCTCAGCCAATCCAAGGTTAACAATCCATGTCAAGCAGTTCAAGTCCATTGCTTGATCCAACACTTGAGGATTGAAGCCTTTGACATCGAAGCTATTGTCGTCGTACTCGTAGGAAAACCCATCGTTCTCTCTCTCTCGTCGGCATTGGACTCCACCAACTGTTGTAGCGGAGCATCTCACACGAGCCCAGGTCCTCCATCTCTGTAAGCATGTGACGTTGGAAAGCTCACCAAAGTAGGTAACGCTGTCATAAGTCGTCTCACTAGGTTCACCAATGTCATGAGTGACCTATCGACGACTCTCACTACTTGAGATCGTCGTCCTGCATCCAAGATGCCATCAACTGTGAGGTGCGCTGGTCGTCTCACTGCATCGTGTGCGCGCTTAAGCACCTCCTTCGGTAACAAGTTTGTTCACCACAATCGTGGACGATGTGCACGAGATCCCAC
The DNA here is from genome assembly GCA_036924285.1 of Asterella californica. Taxonomy (NCBI): domain Eukaryota; kingdom Viridiplantae; phylum Streptophyta; class Marchantiopsida; order Marchantiales; family Aytoniaceae; genus Asterella; species Asterella californica. The sequence goes on along the minus strand of JAYKYS010000022.1, from coordinate 1,940,739 downwards.
TCTCGCTGCATCTAACAAGACTGCTGGTCCGACCCAGGACCGTACCTGGTGCACACTCGTCATCATCTGTGTACGAGCATCACCCAACAAAGGAACATTCTCCAAGATGTACGCTGGAGAATCCACTTGATGCATCTGGAGATGTCATAAGATCCTTAACATCTCTCATAACATCCTAGATCGCGGATCATGTAAACCCTGACCTCTCCCAGCACACGTGTGACCTTGACATGGCCACCTGGCTATCACCAAATGAAGATGTCAACAAACGTGAGATCCTGCGCTCCTAGCAACGAAATATCCGACGGTAATGCTTACTGGTATCTTCTAACAGCTGATATAGGCAACAACTTAGGATATCTCTGCACCAAACATGTCACGTAACGTAATGAGACGCGTCTTACGACCTCATCTCTCTCCACATACAAATATCGTTGTATTTGTATGCCTGCTTGCAATACCGCAACCAAACCTGTGTTGATCTCTCCAAATAGCTCCAGCACACACACACCCTCTTTCGAATACTGCCATACAATGAGAGTCGTATCCAACGGTGTTAAGGTAACAGGGCCAATAATAAGAACAACCCTTTGTTCCTCTACTGGCGGTACAATGACTTCACTCCAAGCCTGCTGCACCAACCGATCAGCATACTACTGCAACTCTCCACTCGAATTTCATAGTGGAACATCCAAGGCAGATGGTACTAACGTTATTGAACGTTATTAACAAAGACCGGAGTATCCTCTGCATGGGCGTTGTCCTCTAACAACTCACTTGACCAAGTGATGACCGAATTGAACCCTGCAACAGATGTCATCGTCCCCTAATGTAGGCCCTGTTGTCCAACTCTAGCACTGAACCGCATTGGTAAGCGGCTCACTCGTCCCTCACCGGACTGCCAACCTGGTCTGTAAGATGCTGTCTCCGTCCAATGGTCGATCACGAACCCCATAGGGTATAATACAGCACCTCCAACCAACACATCATAAGACTCTGCGGTCGTAACAATGATCTTGGCCCTCACCATGGAGCCATCCGTGGGATGATCTGGTCGAAATCTCATCATCAACATCTCGCGTGTCATGTGTAGAGCTATACCTCCTGATCCTCCTAGAGATGTCTTAGTTGGAAGGGACATCTCTCCACTTCAGACTTCTTTAGACCCAAACAGATACACGCCGCCTTTCCCAACATCAACGGTTGAGCTCCAGAGTCTAACAAGACTTTCTGCGATCGATACACCTTCCTTGAAGGTGCCACCAAACAGAAGATACCACTTCTGTTGTCCAACAACACCACACCTGGTGCCAATCCAGCACTATCAATCGTCAGCTTAGCTGGTAACTCATCTAACCTGGCAATCGTCGCTTGTCAAGTACCACTAGTAACTGTCTTGATCTTCGACTCCATGGACACATCTACCGTCTCTCGCTGAACCACCTCAGCACTAGAAATAACCACATCCTCGCTCTCACTGAGCGTGTTGTCAACCAGAACACTAGAGCCAAGCTGACTCCCAATGTCCTCATATCCGTAGCTGAAAATAATGAGGTTCGCTAAACTGCTGTAGCCGCTCCCAACATCAGATTTGACGTCGCATCCACAGACGTCGAGGGTTACCTCCACTCTTGGATGTCGATATCTCCAACTCCACTACATCATCGGTAGGCCGCTTAGGAACCACAGATGTGGTCCTCAATGCCTCCGATAGCGTGAACGACTGAGAAAACCTGACCTGTCTACCAACCTCTCTGCGTTGTGGATCCAACTCCATCGATGCACCTCATGGCTCAGAGACATGTACTGCACTCCGAGTCACTACCGCAGATGTCTCAATCTGCACCACACTAACCATGAAGTCGAAGACACCTCCTTCTCCTCCATAAGACGTGGAAGCTTCTGTTCCACCAGATCTCCGCTGAGCCGTAGCCATACTAGCTATCCTCTGCTCCAACTGCTCAATCTGAGCAACCATATCTACTTCAGACGTCGTAGCAGACGGTGGATCGACTGATCCTCTCCTAGGTGTTGGACCTCTACTTCTAACTCGACCACCACAGCCTCCTTGAGCTCCTCCGCCTCATCCACGATCAGTCTTCCCTTGCCGTAGCTCGGGATGGAGATCAAAACAACGGTGACCTGGCAGTCCGCAATGCTCACACTGCTTAGGTACTGCTTGAGACGTCCCAGATGTCTCATAACCTCCCCTCTGTGGATAGTCCTTCTGCTGATCAAGACCATCACATGTCCAGCAAGGATCCGCTTGCTACTGATTAGAGAAGGATGGCATGGGCTTCTGCCCACTAGATCCTCCAACACCTCCATGAGAACGTGACTGTTCAGCACGATCCTTACCACCACCACGCTGTTGTGTAGTCTGTGATCCTCGAGAAGAGGAGGTCGTCCCATGTGATGTGTCCCTGCTGAACCCAACAGTCACCACCCTCTCCTCTACCATGTTGAGCTCAATCCGCTCAGCCAAACCAAAGACAACCGTCAATGTCGAAGCGGTGTCTCTAAGGAGAGTGGCATCTCTGACTCTCCTACGCAGCTCCCGATCTAGTATCTCATACCAGAACGGGACTGCCTGTGCTTCTGTCACCCCTTGGGTAATGCTGATCAACCGCCTCATGCGAGTAAATGCCTCGCGTAGGCTCTCTCCAGTCTTCCGTTGGAACTCTTGCAGACTCCTCAACTTGTCGGTCTGCACACCTTGATAGTTCTTCCTCAAATGGTGGAAGAACTGAACCACAGGGTTAAACCCTGGTGGTATCCCGCTCGCACTACCACCTGTGGACGGTCCTGTACTCCGTCACTTGTGGACGTATCACTGCTACTGACACCCGAACTCGTCGGTGCTACGCCTCTCAAAACTGCACCAATAGTGATAGAAACGTAGATGGGAGACCAATGTTGTCTCCACAACTCAATCTCAACATCGTAGTCTCGCCTGAACTCGTGATAATCGTCCATCGGCGGTCCCTTCAAGTGCTGAAACAAACATTTCTACGTCATGAAAGGTGTAAACAACTGTGGATTCCGCATCTGCTGCAAATCGCACCAACTGTCGAACTCTTGGATGAAGTCATCCAGCTCAATGATACCCACCGTACCCGAGTAATGTCGAGGCTCCTTCGTGATCCTATAGATCTCGTCCATGTCCCACAACAACGATGTGACGACACTAGACTCACCATCAGAAAATGCACTGTTTGCTCTTACTCGTCCTCTGGAACAACCAACGACAATGGTGTAGGTAGTCTGTACCTCACCTCACTCCGTGTATACCCACTGTTCGAGAAGTCCCCACCAGAACCTCTCGAGAACTCCGTGGTGATAGAATCTCACGGACACACTCTCTAAGAATGCCGAAATCTCTCTCACCACCGTAACTACAACTTGCCTATCCTCGCTCCTACTGAAGCTCACCTATCCCCTACTAGGACAGTCAAGGTAAGGACAACTTGTACCTGCCATCACCACAAGCAGCCTCTCACGGTCTGTTGATCGTCACTCCAACTACACCGTGAGAGAAACAAAGATAGTTTGACTGATCATCACTTCCGTCTCACTATCGACAGTACACTAGAGTGAACTCACTCTAGAAATCAAACGTCAACACAAGCAAACGTGGCGCACAAACAAGAAGCAGAATATGGAGGGGTTCCAACCACAAGAAGTCCAAACGATAACTCTCCACACTCAAACATTCACATAAAGAGAAATCCAGTCCCACCTTGACTGACGTCTCCTCTTCGGTGATCACATGCACAATATATGATCACCAACTGTCATAACCTGCACCCAAGGTCACTAACTAGATGTCCACACCTCTAGTATCTCCAAAAATATCAACGTGGTAGCTCTACTAGCTCATCCAAGACAACTGCCACCAACTGCCTCTATACGCGTCTTTACGGTATAGGCAAACACTACCATAACAACAGCTTCCTCTTAGTACTCTGGGGTCACCCTACCACTCCTCTAGGAACGTGCGAGAAGGCCAGTTACTACCTTAAACCAGTCCTTAAGTACATGCACGCATCCTTGTAAGACATCAAGAGCTATTGGTCTAGTGGTCCAGCCAAAGCTAAGACTACATAGTTAAACGTCCAAGTCCAAAAACAATGTTGGAATGGATGACTTATTGGTTTTACACTTCACATGGTTTTACACTTCACACACAACTGAAACTTGGATACCTCTCTCACGCACGTCAGCAAGCTGGCTTGCGACGGACGACGAGCTCCGGCTCAGGCTCCGCTCCGTCTTCGCACTCTCGCACTCCGTTATCACGTCTCACGCACTCACGCACACCTGCTCCTCAAAGCCTCAGCAACTCAGAGGTCGAAATTGCACTCCAAATGGTCGAAATCAGCCAAATTGACACTCGCATGCGGGTTTACGTCAGATTTTGATCAACCCGTAACCTTCTTCGGCTTGTAACTACGTCAATCTTTCACCAAATCGAACGATTTTTGGCGCGTTGGAATCGTCTTCCCAGCGTGCACCTACTGCACTCTTCAGCACCAGAGATTGTTGATCCATGCCAACCCGATGCTCGCTGACACACAAGTGCGTCGAATTTGAAGTCGGTAGAAGTTTCTACCGACCTCAAATTGTGATAACTCACAAACTGCTCGACCAAACTTCACAAAATTTCATGCACTAGGTTCGTCTCTCCAATGCGCTTCCAACGAGCTCACATCGGTCTGACATTGATAAGTATTTGGTCTACCACGTCCAAATGCGCACTTCAGTCAGAACACGTCAAATTTCAACAGCGCTTTCGCACTACCTCATCACCAAATAGACTGAGAACAGGTTCAGATGACAGCCATCCACATAGCAATCGATCACAACACCAAAATGAACCACTACATGCACGCGTGCACTCGCAAATCGAAGATATCAACGATCTGCCAACTTCGAAGAGACCACCGGCAACAATCCGCGACCTGAAATCTCTCAACCATATCTCGCAATCTGAGTTCTTCAAGTGATAAAACAATATGTACTCACTCCATCATGCCAACATGCACTAGATAATCACTACAGTCGAGCCAAATCTACTCTGTGCTCGTAGAGAATCCAGATTGCACTCACTAAGACTACCCACCATAGCCATGAGCTTGAAGACTCAACTTGAAGAACTGAGGTCTCCAAGCCTTACCTGCGAAGTATACCCCTAGTGAGCACTCTCATCAACTTGCCCTAACGGCACTAACGGTCTTATCGGGATTCATCACTTCGCACTCGGTCAACCTAGCTGAGTAGTCAAACTGACTTGACACTAGGGATAAACATATCGCTGAGCTTGAGAGAGGCCAAGGGAGTTTTTCGTCTACCAAGAAGCTTTGTAAGATGAATTTGCCGACCCCGTTTTCAAGTATATGACGAGCTCGCAAGGTTAAGGATTTCTTAACTGAGTTGGACTTATACTTTGAGACGCAACAAGCTAAGGAGTCAGACAAGGTGAGAGCGGCGGTTACGTCTTCTTGGTGGTACAATTACTAACCTTAGGCTTCGTGCACCCCTTAGCAATATGGCTCGCTTTGCCATAATTGCAGCAAGTAAATTTAGAACCATTACCCTTCTGAGGTGTTTGACTCTTTGGTTTCGACCTTGTTTGTTTTCGCTTTGCTGTTGAGATAGAATTAGTCCTTCTGATCCTTCTCACCCCCATCTTATTATCGTTTCAAGCCTTTGTTCTTCTTATGAACCTTGTCCATGTTGCGGATTTTTGTTGCTTCGTCGTCTCTAATCCTCTTCATCGGTTTCAAAAATTTGATACTTGTTTTGGAGTAGCTTCGGCATCTGATAGAGAGCTTTCTTTGAGCTAGACTTAGGTCCTCTCAATAAACATGCATATCTTGGTCTCCTCATTCCACTTGGAGAATGAATCCATCTTGGTATTGAACTCGCGCACATAAGCACTCAAGGTCCCAGTCTGCTTCAACTTAGCTAACTCGACACCATCCCGAATCCTTTGATACTCTAGAGTGACTCGTCTTGCGAGTAACTTTTTGGAAGTTACTCCTTCCAACCAAGTGCCGAGACGGTCAAGACGTGCTCGTCTTTGTATGCAGTACATCAGAAATGCGCATGGTCCTTAGGAACGTAACCGTCGCTCTCACTCTGTTTGACTTCTTAGCTTGTTACGTCTCAAAATATAGGTCTAACTCAATTAACAAATCCTTAACCTTACGAGCTCGTCTTATACTTGAAAACGGGTTTGCAGATTTGTCTTATAAAGTTTTCTAAACTCTTTTGGTCTACTTCAAGCTAGTCAACATGTTTATCTTTAGAGACCATACCTTTTCTATACATGGTCCTCATCATCTTGATGAGCTCTGCATACAAAGCTCCTTGACTTCCTACGCTTGAATCGTTGGATATCGTTGGCAATACTCCACCCGGTTGCACAAGTACCATAATTGGTACTAGGCTTCTTTGACTTTGGAATGAAGGTTGTCGATTATCATCAACTGCCTATTCATGTCGGTCATTGCTCCAAGCGTTCATCTAGAAAAATAGATCCATTTCATATTTCACGTCTCTCTTCAAGCGTCTAGCCTTTAGTCGCTACCTCGAGTTCTCGCTCACCGAAACGTCAGCTCTGATATCACTTTTCGTGCCTTGTTGTATCAACGGAATCTCTTACCCAGTGGGTCACGAAACTCATAACGGTAATTTGCAATCATAATCACAAGTTAACGTCCATGCACTATTTATTTTTATCTCATTTAGTCCGGGCTGGAGTAGGACCCTCTCCTTAATTCTCAAGTTAAACATTCTTTACATCTCGACTTAAATCCGGTTAGGTCAATCCCAAAACATGACTTTTCATAAAGTCTAATGTCTTACCTTGGAGCAACAAGCTACTCATTCCTCTCTAAGCTGCTCCAAGAATTGCAAGACACAGGAAAGCTTCAGGTTGGAGACGATAAGCGGCTGATCCCATTCGACGGAATTCTATAATTCTAGAAATCCCGGGTGCTACATCTCTGAAATGTTTGAAATTTCCTGTCGCTATCAGAAATCTGGTCCTTCTGATCATATCCTTGACTCCGAGGAGCCTTGAGTATAATCAACACAGCTTCTAGAACTCAAATAACCTACGCCACTAGCAAGTTAGGAATGATTATTCATAAAACAAAGTAATATTCAAAATTAACATGACTAAACAGCTCTGCAGCTCATAAATTTGTACCAAAACAAATCCATAAACATCAAATATCCTATAATTCTATAAGTCTCATGAACATCACCTTGTAAAATAACATGAAAGTATGATGGCACATCAAGATATCAAATGACACACTTTGAAAATCAAAGTGAAAAAGAATACTCCAAAGAAGCAGGTTAACTCTCCAAGCCTCTCCCACCTCTGCAGCATCCAGTTTACAGTCGAAGCATACTTAGGAAGATAATGGCATGCTCCCCCTTCCTGCAAGAAGCATATTTTGTTTCTAACTGCCCAAAGATTTTCAGGGCAACTGTCCAGAGATTTTTGGAGTTACTGCCCAGAGATATTGGGAGAACTACCCATGTCAAAACGTTTTCAAATTCAAATTTCTTCACAGTGGCTGCAGATATAATGTGAGAAGGGTCATTTTGTGTCAGTATGTACTGCATACGTATCTTTGGATCCCGTACAAGAGGAAATGGTTTGATCATACCCCTAGTATGATTTTTACGCTTGATCATATCCCTCTTAACGTTTGGTTGCTTGATCATACCCCCAACTTGTCATTGTTCGTCTTGCCAGTATCTGTGTCATGTAGATCAGGCCATGTCACTGCCAACACGGCATGTGCATAAAGGAGCGAAACAGACCTGCGGTGTAAGCGAGCGAAACATGACATTGCACCGCAGGTCTATTTCGCCTCACGGTGCAGCGAGACATGTTTCACAGCTAGCGATTCAACATCAGGTCGCAGTGAATATGAACAGGGCCTCTCAAAAACCATGGCAGAGGTAAAATTTGAGAGCAATGGCAGAGAAAGTCGAGAGCAAGTGCGGTCCAATACTGCGCATCGTCAGTATCTTGGTTCGGAGAACGAGCTCAGAGTGTCGGACTACTCCGAAATCTATAAAAAACAATTCGGAATCATGAGCGATTGAGCATCAGGTCGCAGCGAATATGAATAAGGCCTCCCAGAAACCATAGCAAAGGCAAAATTTGAGAGCAAGTGCGAACCAGTACTGTGCTTCGCCAGTACCTTGGTTCGGGAGAATGAGCTCAGAGTGTCGAACTACTCCGAAATCTACAAAAAGGCAATCCGGAATCACGAGTTGAAACGCCTCGAGTCCCAGAAACTCTTCTCGATGCGGAGAACGACCGAGGTCTCAGACAGTCACGATACATATCGTCATCAAGAGAGAACATCCAGACTGGCAGTGTAGTGTGACATGGCTTGATCTACGGTAAGACGATGGCAGGTTGGGGGTATGATCAAGCAACCAAACGTTAAGAGGGATATGATCAAGCGCAGCGATCGTGCTGGGGATATGATCAAGTCATTTCCTCCCCATACAATGATTTGTTTACAGAAATGTAGAACATCTGACGCCGATTCTATCGCTATACAGCATGTAAAGAACGGACATCTATAGCCTGCACTATTGCTCCCCACAAGTGCAAGTATAAAAGGTCCAGACTTCACACGCGCAATCCTTTTGTTCACTGTAGCGAACTGAGGCAGGTAGACCGGAGGTGCATGCCTGGACCTGGAGCCCAAACCGACTAAGTCCTAATATTCATGTCCTTAAAGCTGTTTCAGGTACATCGAACTTCAGAATCGTGCTTTCCTCGAGAGTGAGGTGGGAACCTTCAAGCTCAGTTTTCGGGCTGTAGTGTAGTACTTGGTTTGATGATTATGTCTGTATTTGGTTCACTGTAGCGAACTGAGGCAGGTAGACCGGAGGTGCATGCCTGGACCTGGAGCCCAAACCGACTAAGTCCTAATATTCATGTCCTTAAAGCTGTTTCAGGTACATCGAACTTCAGAATCGTGCTTTCCTCGAGAGTGAGGTGGGAACCTTCAAGCTCAGTTTTCGGGCTGTAGTGTAGTACTTGGTTTGATGATTATGTCTGTATTTGGTTCACTGTAGCGAACTGAGGCAGGTAGACCGGAGGTGCATGCCTGGACCTGGAGCCCAAACCGACTAAGTCCTAATATTCATGTCCTTAAAGCTGTTTCAGGTACATCGAACTTCAGAATCGTGCTTTCCTCGAGAGTGAGGTGGGAACCTTCAAGCTCAGTTTTCGGGCTGCAGTGTAGTACTTGGTTTGATGATTATGTCTGTATTTGGTTCACTGTAGCGAACTGAGGCAGGTAGACCGGAGGTGCATGCCTGGACCTGGAGCCCAAACCGACGGACCTGGAGCCCAAACCGACTAAGTCCTAATATTCATGTCCTTAAAGCTGTTTCAGGTACATCGAAGTTCAGAATCGTGCTTTCCGCGAGAGTGAGGTGGGAACCTTCAAGCTCAGTTTTCGGGCTGTAGTGTAGTACTTGGTTTGATGATTATGTCTGTATTTGCAGGATCTCGAACTGCTAGGATCATTTACTCTCTGGCATTTCGTGGTGTATTCCTGCCTTTGTAGTTACACTCGAAGGAAGATGCGACGCACATTTATCTGGACAGAAGATCCCTTAGATCTGGTGCGAGCAGTGTGCCCGCTCGCAAGAACTTTCTGAGCTCTGGTACCGCAACATTGATCCTGCTCTAAGTACGTATTTGATTCCAGCGTTCTGAACTTGTGGTCTGGTTTTTCTCTCGTTTTCCGGGGATAGGTTTTCCATCGTAACAGGACTGAGCATATGGCTGCCGGCCGCACAAGCGTTGTGCTTCATGAGACAATTACACACCGCTCCTTATCGTGCTAGTACCGCATAGTAGCTGAAGGCGGCTTAGTCGGAGGACTTCAGGATACACGCCCTTCATCGAAACCATGATTTCAAGTGGATATGAAATAGCGGAAGAAGCTGATTAGTGCACTGAAATTTGATATCTGTGGACTCACTTCAGACAAGAACAGCACTTTCTCGCATAGAAAGCATGAACTTACACTCGTTTTGGTTGATGCAGTCGATACTGGAGCGCAAGATTATGAAGCGTACCGATTAGTACTACTCAACTACCCAGTGCACGCGACAGAATACTGGTGTGGTCTTTCTGTAGCTCACAGGAATTGCTGGATTTTGGTTCACGTAATCTTATTCGTTCCTAAACGTTCTTGAATTTACTAGACATGGAGTAGCTACTTTGGCTAATTGGCCAAAGCAAATTACAGAATTCCTCGCGATATCAGACAAACATTTGTCTTTGACGTTTTGAGGCCCATCTCGAGCTCACTGCTTAGTGCGAAGATAGAATTGTCTATTATGGCTCGAGAGCCCAAACCTCATGCGCTCCTACTACCAGTAAGTAGCCAGGGTCACATTGCTCCTATGCTCAGTTTAGGGTTTAGGCTAGCCAACAGCGGTATCACCATCACTTTTGCAAGCTTCAAGAAAGATATCTTGAGGATCCAGGCGAAGTACGCCAGGGAGCTGGAAAATCTCGATTTCCATCTAATGGAGCTGGATCTTGACCCTGGACACCCAGACGGCGTCCAGGTAACAGTGGTCCATGTCTTGGAAGCTTTGAGCCGCGCAATTCAGCCAGTTGTGGAGAAGCTGGAAGCTGATCGGCTCGCTGGGGTTGCAATTCCCACCTGTATCATTTCCGATTTCCTCTTGTTCTGGTCGGAAGGTGTCGCATCCCACTTGGGTATGAAGCGTTTCACTTTCTTTCCTAGCGGCGTCATTCTCGCTAAGCTGTTCCAAGAATTGCCTTTCTTGTTGGACGGAGGCAAGCTTCAGGTAGGAGACGATAATCGTCTCATCCCGTTCGATGGACTCCTAGAAATCCAGGGTGTTCCATCTCTGAAATATTCGGAGATTCCTCTCTCTGTCCGGAATTTGGTCCTTCAGATCAAATCCATGAGTCCGGCGAGCGTTGTGGTTAATACATTCCTGGACCTGGAGCCCAAATCTATTAAGTCCTATAAGACATTCTCTTCTTCCAAGCAGGGGCAAGGTAAGATTGCTGATGTGTATGCTATTGGACCCATCACGACTCCGGCCACTTCCACGGACCACGTAATTATTAATGCCAGGGTAACTACAGGCACAGATTACTTAAAGTGGCTGGACACTCAACCTGTATCTTCGGTTCTATACATATGCCTCGGGAGTATGGTTTGGTTGTCTCCTCCACAGATTAAACAACTAGCTCTTGCTTTTGAGTCTTTTGTGGAGAACTTCAGCTTCTTGTGGGTCCTTCATCGGGGGAATGGGAATTTTCAAGCGTTGGAGGACGTGCTTCCTGCTGACTTCGAAACGAAGGTGAATGGGCGTGGCCTTGTTACAACAGACTGGGTATCTCAGCTCCAAGTTCTGGCACACCCAGCAACCTTGGGCTTTCTCTCGCACTGCGGTTGGAATTCGACAATAGAGAGCCTTACTTCAGGTGTACCCATCATAGGTTGGCCTCACCAAAGTGAGCAGTTTTTGAATTGCAGATACATTGTGGATGAATTAAAGGTAGCTACTGAAGTCCTTAGAGGGCCCGATCTTGTGGTCGAGCAGAAAGAATTTGAAAAGGCTTTCACGGTCCTACTTGGGGATCAAGGCAAGGCAATGAAGGCAAGGTGTCAAGAGCTGAAGGTGAAAGCGGCTGCTGCCATAGTTCCAGGCGGTTCCTCTGAGAATGCATTTCTCCAACTGTTGGAGGACATCAAATCCTGAATTATCCTAGTTCTCACTATGTACACTATCTTATGCCCATGTGGCTTTACCTGCTTATAGTTGCATGCACTGGAGCATGATACTACCGCCAAAATCACGGAAGGAGGACGCGTTTTAGCAAGTTTGGTTGATCGACTGAAGTCAATCTGTGGTCCTTCTTCATGTCAGTTCTTCTGGTTGCCCCATGTGCACCTACATGTAGCATGCCGAAACATATAACATTCTTAGTTTCTGGTCCAGCTACTCTAATATTCTTCGACTTGGTTCATAGGCTCGGCCGTTTTGCTGTGTGTACATATTGGACCCCTCCCCTCGTGCAAGAGGCATCCAGTCAATGTGTAAAGCTTCTACTTGTGAGGAAAGTCAGTGAAGATTATTGCTTCCAAGCAACAAAACTGCAGAGTAGATCCGTCATCTTATGAACTTTGAATGAGGAGGGCAATACGAACGGTCTCCATCGGGTCTCCATCGGGGGTTCTACGGCAGGACCAGATCCGGTAATTTTCAGATACGATTGTCTCTGCTTGATGGGAAGCAGTTTCGGTAGATCGGTTTTATACTCGGTCATGAGTTTGTCAGTGTAGTCCAAGCAAAACGAAGCAAAACTCTTCGTGCATCCGAGATTATTCAAGCTGTTGGTAGCGTAAATTAGACAGTCACATGAAGCTTGCTATATATGATCCGATGTATGAACTTTAGCAAATATTTTGAGTTCCGAATCCTAAACTGGGGAACGTATCTGAAAATCTCTAGGAGTGCATATACGGATGTATCCACCTTTAGTCACATAGCCGAGCGCTGAATTCTTTATAATATTGTCAACCGAGTGTTTCTCGTGTTGTACAATAATACATTTGGAAAACACAATGATAACAGTTCATTCCTGCAGTATATACCGAATGTACAAGCCAGGCCACGGGCAAGAACGCCACATAGGTAGTCTTGTCCTCTAGCACTTTATTTATGCAGACTATGAGTTAAACCTTAAAGATAGTATTCATCTGAAATATGCAATTAGTCATCAAATTCATTTTCATTTTTTACAAATACTGTTAACTCTTTTACAACAATAACATAGATCTAAAAAGCAGGTTCGATTACAAGTACTCTCGTATTACCAACCATACTTTATGTATGGTTGGTAATACTGGAGTGAGAAGTTCCCCGATTCGCAAGTTCAAAGTGAGAAAATTATGCATGCAACTTGAGGTTCTGGATTGTGAGTGGTGGAGCAAAAGATAATGTTTTAAGAAAAAGGAAAAGAGTTGAGATTGAAGATATACTTGGTTGATCTACCTTGGGATAAATGATCGAACATTATAAGGATATATTGAATTACATGTACTCAGATTTTAGGATATATTAAGAAAGTTTAACATGGGAAGTTTTCTCTAAGTTTTTTAATGTTAAGCATCAATGCATGTCTGATCATTTATACGTGCAAGATTTTACATCTGGTTCATTGGGCACATTAAAAAGATTAAACTCATGAATGTTACATGCAAAATAGTTATAACTCTTGTATAAAGTATACGATTGAAAAGTAAAATAGTTGCTGACATCGAGTTTAATGTCCCAAGATCAATAGTACAGTTTAGAGAATTTAGATAAATTAAACAACGTTTCAAGGAGTACCTTTGTATGAAGTGAAGTGATAAGCAAATGCCATAAATAAAACCTATAAACAAATATTATTTTTTAATTAACAAAGATCAAATAGTCGCTAAGATTATGTAGAGAAGTTCACATTGATATTACCTAGTCCTCTTTAGTTTATATAAGCGGATCTAAGGTTTAGATCAGAGTATGATTACAAGTGCATCTGGTAACCCAGAAGACCTTATTTTGCGGGTTTGCTTTCAAAGGAATGAGAAATTTAATTGGTATACAGAAAATGTCTTTGGTGATTATGGACTCATCTCAACTTTGAATTTATAAATAAGGAATCAAAGTTATTCACTAGCTTTACAAGTTATGATTCATCTCAAAAAAAAATCTTTAGTATTCACAAAGAAATGTTAAGATGAAGATTTAAGAGTTTCTTGGAGCAAAAGAAAATCTTTTTTTCAGAATCAAAGAACATTACGAGGAAAAAATAATATTCTCTTTGATAATTTTATTCTCAGATCCGATGTCTAAGAGATCATTCTCACATACAGTTCCAAAATCTTTTTTCAGGCAATTTCGATAAATTCCTCTTCAGTTTGTAGCCTCTCGAGCATGGTGCAAGTTTTGCCATATAGGAATAATTTCCAGAGTTCTCCTTGCACTGTATTCATAGTTTTGTGTTGTGAAAAGAAGCAAATGTCCAACAAGGGTGTATTTGAGTATATTGTATCCAAAACTGCAAACGTATAACTGAAAATGACTCGACCAAAACCTCTCTTCTAAACAGTGAGAAACTGTACGTTAAAGTTCCAACTCTATTCTCAAAATTGAAACTCCACACAGTTTAGACCTCCCGTTTATTACCACCCCTATTACATATTACACACGCATGAAATCCTCTACTGCATGTTTGAAACTATTACTGCAGCGTACCTCTAGGAAAATGTTTGAGACGCAATAGGAACCTCCCAACCATGGTCTATGCTGCTAGAAGTAGGAAACATGCCATAGCAACTCTAACGTCAAGTTTACGGCCGGTGTTAAGAAGATGCATCATGTGCGCACTATCTTTTAAAGTCTTAATATCACCTCTTCCAGAAGGTCAGGTAAGGTTACGTAATAAATCATATTTATTTGGCGATACGGTCCAGACTTGTAGTTTTTGAAGTGCATTCTACAAGTTAGTCTTATGGGCAGCATCGGTGTCGAGGCTAGAGTTTCCTGAGAAGGGCGAACCTTCTAGCTGTGATACGATCGTGAAGAGGAGGACGAAAACCTCACACAGAATACGGATCGTAAGAAAATAGACCACCATGATTTTGATCTGACCAAGATAAAACACACGGCGTTGTCGCGCTACTTGGCGACTACCTGCTTGACTTCTACTCTGACGCTTGAGTTTAGTAGTTCTAGAAGTTAGCTCATATTACTTTTAGTCCTTTATACATATGTTTGACACCTTTGCATACGGTGTTGACACTATTGTGTTATATATTTTGAATCCTAGTAGGTTGATAGTATGTTATCTATCTTGTTCAAGCACTCCTGCGCTTGTGCAAATGATATCATGCTTATCTATGTTGTGAAAGTACATAACTTAGGGTTTCCATGCTGATAAGGGTTTAAGCTCATGGGTTGTACTTACATGTCGCCCATGCATGCTTTCTAGAATGGTTAAGTTATCTTTTAGGGTTACGTGTTATTTTACATGCCTTCGCGTGAAGTTTAAGATTTACGCTGGCACTTTAGGGGCTGACGTGGTAGCCTTTGAGTGAAGTTGAGTTACCACGTGGATTAGGGAACTAAAGGACATCCAAGTGGAACTATGAACTCTCATTGGTCCATTTTTGTCTTTTGTGTAACTCTAAATTTAGAAGCAAGGGTCTAAAGGAGATTTCGAGCATTTGGTGAGGGGACTTCGAAATCTGAGCGCACAGGAGGGTAGAGCTCATCATGCCAAGCACTTCCAGTGAAATTTTCGATCGATTTGAGGCAATAAAGACGAAGTTATGACCAATTGAAGTTCGAATTGTGCTAGAATTGAATCACTTTTGTTGGATTTAGGGTTTTCAGTGTCACTTGCAGCAGATTTGAAGAAATCGCTTCAAAACTTCGAGGTTGTGTTTTCTGCCAGCAGGGCTACGATTCCCAAAAAGTTTCGCATCGATTGAGTGACTGAGTAATTCAGGGCGGCCGCTGAAACAGAGAGGGTCTGAAAAGCTCTTAATCTAGAGCAGCGACTTCAGAGGAGGAGATCTGGAGTTCTGTGTACAGTCAGGAGTCCCAACTTCACAGGGGTGTTCAGCATCCTGTAGACTCCAAATTCTGTAAGAATATTTGAAATTGATCGAGCCAATCTTCTGTTATAGGTCGAAATAGTCATCTAGGTACCAGAAATTGCCGTAGTTTTCTTGCTCAGAACTTTTCTGTCAATATCTCCGTGTCAGAATTTGATCTCAGGCTGAAACTTCGTGTGTGAGTTCAGTAGTACCTCATTAGCATGTAGGGGAAGTTTAGAAGTCTAAACCTTCATAGTTTTCTTCTCCGTGAGTGTCAAAGTTCACCGTCGGATCCTATTACTGCTAGCTAGACTTGAATTTCGCTTTCTGAGCATATTACTAGATCTTACACATCTGTGAGAGTGTTTATAGCCCTATTGTGACCTGAAAGCCAACCTCTTGAGTAAACAACCACAGCCAGAAGCCCGACGCTTTCCTAGGTAGACGGATTACACTCCGACAACGTGCAAGTAGATCTTCAACTCCAGGTCATTCAGATTTGCAAAGCTCACGTTCAGTAACTTAGAATATCAGAAAACTGCTCCTGTGAAGCACCAGCGCGTTCACTTATAAGCTTCTCGTTTTCTATTCAGGAAGATACACGTACAAGTTCTTGGTCTCCTCTCTACTCGATTCTGCTCTCTACTCTCAATCTCTCGATATCAAAACTCGGATTAGATAGAAAAATATCTTCAAATGTAGTCTCTGTAAAATCTCCTAGCTCTTCAGTTCACTCTACTCGATAGTCTCTGCACGGTAAATTCTACACTGCTCGATGATCGACAATCTCTGCGATAATGCGATAATGCGACTGAGAATTCTCTCTCTCCGGAGTACACCCCTCTGGGTTTTCCTTCACCCTATGTAACCTTCAGTGTCACCTAGCAGGGGTAAAAGACGCCCTAAACAGATGGCAGCACAAAAATAAATCACTGATAATAAATCTACACGTAAGAAGACTATTTCACTAAGCTTTGCAGGTTCATCTGTACGGACGGCCACCGTCATGGCTGTACAGTCAGCATCTGACACATCCACTCGAAGTAACTCCACCACGGCTACCTCTGGCCACCGGAATCAGCTCATTCTTACACGTGGAGCCCGAGTTATCACCATTGTCATTTTCCGGCCCCCTTAAACTTCGACGTGCCGTAAGTATGGCCCCAGGTATCAGTTTCACGGCTACCTCTGGCCACCGGAATCACCTCGTTCTGACACGTGGAACCCGAGTTATCACCATTGTCATTTTCAGGCCCCCTTAAACTTCGAAGTGCCGTAAGTATGGCCTCAAGTATCAATTTCACTTGATTTTTCGACCCAAGTGAATAGTATTTCGAACTCTACATTTTTCTACAAAAGAATTGGTATCGACTTGAAGTATCTTTGATGCCATCTCGCTACCCCAGGACTTAGAGAGCCGCAACCGAATTCGTACTAATTACCCCGACAACCCGAAGGTGAGAGGTCCATTTCAAAACCCGGTGGTAAACTCCCTCTAGCATCCACACTAGGTGACTGCACTAGTGAAGGGGTAGACGGAGGCGTCCCGCATTCACGGTACGTTTAAGGGACATCTAGTGTCCCGCCCCTAGGCAACTTGGTGCCCCTCATATTCCCCCGAAGAGGTCAGCCTACTCCAAGCCGGTTGTGAGTCTGAAGGGATTTGATCCGGAGACCTCCTCCCTACAAGTTTCTCAGCTACACCACGGAAGCTGATCTCACAACTGGTTTTGAAGACCAGTTTCTAAGCTAATATGCTATAAAGTTGCGGTATTTCGCCTTTCCTTTGCTAACACGAAGTGCCATAACTTTCTCTAAACATGCTCTTTTTGTACATTTCGAATTTTAAACAAATACTACATACTACAATCTACATGAGAAAACTCTGAAAAGTATTTTTCGAACTCACTCAGATTTATGGTAAATTTCACGGTATCAGAAATCTTGTAGAAGAACTCCAAGTAACTTTTCGCCTGCAACTCTGTTTGCAACTTTTGAACATACCACGGTGATCAGTGCGACGAGACCTACGTCGTGGTGTTTTCAGATTTTCAAATTCACACTTCCTCCAGAATCGACTTCTCTGAGGTATGAACTTCACTCAGAGAGACTAACTTATAACTGAGAGGTGAATTATTCACTATGTGGAATAATTCACATCACGACAACGAGTTTTGCTCTTTTGAGTTCGTTAGAGTTCTGGTTGGCTATATACGGCTTGTGATAGCTAGCTTTAGCTAAGAACTTGTACATGGATGTGGTTTGGACTTGGGTTTGGATCGCGTGATATTGCTGTGGCTTTGCTTGTTAGCAAAGGGAAGTTTCTCTTGCTTTGAGCTACGCTTCAGTGTTTTTGGGTCAGGGTTGAAAATCAGGGGTTGTTTTTTAGGAGCTTTGAAGCAGGTTACAGACTGCTCTGGTCTGTTTTTCAGTTCTGTGCTCTTAGGAGAAAGAACCGGCAGTGTACATACATTTGGAGTTGGTATATATCGCAGCGTTCGTTTTCGTGGTTGTTTTTCTCTGTCTTGTCTCTGTTTCAGCACACAACATCTCCACAGTCAGAAACCTCGCGTTTTCCTGGACATCCTTCATGCAATATCCGACACGATAACGTGTACCTCTTAGTCATAGAGGGAGTTTCATCTTGATGTTTGATCTTCATCCTCTTGAGTGAGACTTTGGACTTCTCGTCCGACTTGCGTGTAGGATTGGAAAACCTCAAACGATGTTTTCTCTAATCGGTATCTACATTTGCAGCATACAACCAAGGTCTTCCTATCAAAACTTGGTATCCGAACTTAGCTACATGTCGCAAAGTAATGTAATTGAGGTAGAAAGATACTCCTCCAATTACCGTCAAGACATCTTTCAGTTGTCCCAAGGGTGATCTTCTGGTCTGGTCCGTCATTCTGAGGATCCTCGAAGTAGGTTAGAACTCAGTGATGCCTAGGACATGTGCAGTTTCTTTTGTCATGATGTTAACTCCGGAACCTGAATCAATGGGCACCTTCTTCAGAAGATAGCCATGGATCTCCATATCAAGTTCTAGGCACTCAAGTCCTCATGCTCTATCTTCAAGATCAGGGTACTCTAGGGAAGTTTCGATTTTCTCCTCTTCCTCGATTCTCAAAGTACAAACTATAACAGCTTCTTGTAACCAGCATTATCATCCAAAAGCTATCGGAAGGCTACATCCGCCTTCTGATTCCACAAATCTCGTAAGAAGTCATAAGGAGATCGCTTCAGAAGAGTGACTGGTGTTTCCAACAAAGAAGATGTAGGAGCTGCTTTCTTGGGTGGAAGACACGAATGGTGTCTTACTTCGACCGGAAGCTGTTCTTATGAGACAAGGATTACCGTGGTCGATGGAGGAAGCTGTTGCATTATCTTTCGTCGCTTCTCTAGCTCTTCTTGCATGATCGTTTCAACTTCTTTTCTAATATCAGGAGCAAAGTACTTCGGATCTTCTCTGTTGTAAGCAAGAGAAGAAGACCGCTCAGGGGAGCGTGACCTCTTCTTACGCTGCTTCTTCTTCTTGATCTCTTTTCGACGAGATTCTAACTTCCCTCTGCTTCTGGTTCTCACTTTGAATACTACCTCATCCATGATCTCTTCTGGAGGTCAGTTATCTGAATAGAGGCAAGGGTTTGAAACAGTGCCATCTGCCAAAGTAAAGATGATGCTTTCTCAAGTGACTTTCTCTTCTGAGTTGCAGTCGTCTTCTGCAGCTGAGGCTCCTTTCTTATGCGCTTCCCAGGGTCTAGTTCGTCTTCCTCTATGTGTAGACTATCCGTGCAATCCCCAGGATCTTCTTCTTCTACAGAGAGATGTTGTACCACTGCTAGCTCGAGCTTAAAAGCTGATGTAGCTTCTGCAAGAGGTGTGGTCTTTGCAAATCTAATCATTTGTCGTGGGCGTAGGAGGACCACCAATGTCCTGTCTCTCCACAATTGCTACATGCTCCAAGAAGAGAGTGTAGAGGTCGTTGTGATGAAGAAGGTTGCCATGGCATCTTGGTCTCTACATTACTAGCCCAGTCTTTAGGAGTATAACGATTATATTGAGCAGGAGGCGTAGGAGTGAATGATTGTATCGTCTCGATCTTATAGTAGGATTTCCCACTAGGATCGTGTAGATATCCCTCATCATCTTCTTCCCAGTCTGCTTGTAACACACAAGAAAACCAAAAGATGCTCGAAAGTAGTAATTTAAGGATCGAACTCACAAAGATGCATGTAAAGATCATCCAAAAGTAATAAACGTGTGATAAAGGTGATTCTTTATAATTATCTTTTATTCTCACAGGCAGAAATCAGTCCCGGTAGCGATCAAACTCAGGTCTATCCAACAAGACAGAGTTGATAATCCTGACAAATAACATAACAGGTACTGAACATGTCAGGGACCTCAGGAAAATGATAAACGACAGAGTTACAAAGCCACAGATGGAAATGTCACAACAAAGAAGTATTGCTGAAGTGCTACTAAGTAGTCTCTATCACCATAAACACTAAGTATTTTCACATTAAGTTATCTCTACTATTACTGCTCTTGGAAAACTCTGGCGAAGAAGACTCTTCTTCCGCCGAAGTACGTGATTAACTTCCTTCTAAAGTGTCTTCCCAAAAGAACAACTTCCTCCAAAGTTAACTTCGTCCAAAAACTTCTTCTTAGTAAACTAACCTCGCAGATGTTAGTCTATTCTCAGTCTTCGACATAAACGTCTTACTCTGATTTCAGGTGTCAACAGCAAAGCCTTTGGCACCCAGACTAATTCCTATCACAACAAACTATGATACTTCGTAAGTAAATCTCCGAAGTTGACAAACACTCAATGGCTCTGTGAACTCAAGAAATAGAAAACACAAATGACAAACACAAAAGAGGTACTGAGCACGAACAACACAGCGCTTATATACAGATTTTCCCAAAGATGTCGGGTCTTCTTCCTAAGAAGTCGGGGGTACATCGGGATGGTCGGGTGAAGGTCCGACAGTCGGAACGACACTAGATCCTAGTGCTAAGTCTCTAGCTATCTCGCTAACCGAGAACTCAACGATTGCTCTAACTTCCCTAAGCTCTCTAACTACCCGTTGTCCTAGTCTAGATATTCGGTTCTTCGCCGAAGAACCCTCTATATATGCAGCTGCCAACTCCTGCCTAATCTCTTGAAGAATCGTGAGCTCCGAAGTATCCAAATCGATGGTGAAGTAATTCTCCAAAGTGGGCTCGACTCTACTCCGAAGTTGGGCGTTCTGTTCCTCGGCCTTCACGCATCGCCGCTTCACATCCTCAATCTCCTTCGTCATCTCTGCGACAATGTCCTGATTCCTGTTTTGCTGGACGTGCATCTCATCCAACTCCTTTTTCATGAGAGAAAGAACTTTCTAGTGTTCTTTCTCTTGTTCCAACTTCTACCGAAGAAATGTTTCTCGTTTTGAAGTCAAGTTCTTCACCTCTTCGGCCTTCGCTAGAGTCTCCTTCTTTGCTGCGAGGACTGCCGTGCGTAAGTTCTCTTTCCCTTGCAGTCAGTTTCCTCTGCCGAAGTTCATCGTTTGAACTAATTCTGCTAAGTTCAGCTGCCTCCCCACGACTTCCTCATAAGATCCCCAATTACTCTCTAAGACATAGAGCAACGGTACGACTACTTCTTGTATGTACTTCACCGAAGAACTGAGTTGTTCTACTTCCTCGATTGTCGATGAAGAAGTAGTAGCCTTCAGTGTAGTATCCTCCTCCTTCTTCTCTCGAGGAGTGTCCTCGTCTTCGACTTCTTCGGCTTCTACTTCAGCTTCTTCGTCCTCGGCGCAGACTGTCTTCATCATCTTCATCTTCGTTGGGGACTTTTGCACAGACTTCGGAGTCTCTTCTAAGATCTTCTTCCTCTTGCTTTGCCTCACTGGTGGAGGTACTTCAATGACATCTTCGTCCTCCTCTTGGTTCACCGCCTCAAGCGCTTTCTCTGAAATTGCCTCTGATGTAGTCACAGCTTGTGTCTTCACTTCTTCGGCCACTACGTCTTCGACGGCTACCTCGTCAAAGAACTTCTCTAGTTGTACGTCCCTAACTGGAGTTAGCACGACTTCTAATTCTTCATCTTCGGCTGCTGCGGCGAAGCCTAACTTCTTATGTTTTGCATCCGACAGCAACCTCATACCCATGTAGAATACTAAAACGAACGCTCCAATGTAAACTAGGTCTTCCTCCGCCCAAAGCTTCTGCACATGACAATGAATGATCCTCGTCCAATGAGCTCTTTTCTCGGTGAAGAGCTCCTCGATGAAGTTAATTTGTCAATTTGACATGTACGTCGTTGTCGTGTCGTGGACCGGCTTCTACCTGAAATTCAAACTTCGATGCTTGTCGTTCCAAAGTCACTCATGAGAAGACAAGCTAGGCCTCAGCTTATGAACTTTTGGCACCATTTCGGATCTTCGCTTTCATCACATCAGTGGATAGAGCTCCTTGTCAGCATTCCATAGGCACTTTGTCTACTTCATTTGGACGCCTAGTGGAAAAGTTACAAGACTCGAAAGATGGAGAAAACAAGCTAGGCCCCAGTTTATGAGCTTTTGGCGCAACTTCGGATCTTCACTTTCATCACATAGATGGGTAGAGCTCGCTGTCAGCTTTCCATGGGCATCTTGTTTACTTCGTTTAGACATCCAGAGAAGAAGTTATGCGATTCGAATGAAGGTAAAATCAAGCTAAGCTCCTGGTTACTTGCTGACTGGGTATTTAGGGCTTCAGGCGTTATATCAAAGACGCAAGGGGCCTGCTTCTTATTATTCAGGAGAGAACTGTACGTACAGAGACTGTGACAAGGGGGCTGCTTAAGGGGCTTGCTTGTTCCTGCGACCTATCGGTGGACGTTTTGGAAAATTGGGAAGTCCAATACACGCGCGCAAGGTGTCATTGGGTTAATCTGTGCAGGCTACGAACAGGTTAAGACGGTTCTTGAAGAGACGGATCGAGGAGGGTGTTCTGGGAGAAATTGAGACGCAGGAAGCAGATTTGGGGTTTTCAGTTACCTGTGAAGGAGAGTTGGACCGTTCGGGCCGTTCCGGAGTCCAAACTTGCTGTCCTTCCATCGGGATCAGAACAACGAGTTCTTCAGGAAATTGAAGACGATACAAAGTTTCATCGGACGGTTTGGGAGTTGTGAGAGAAATTGGCTCGCAGGGAAGCGCTTGCGTCAGGTTTTCATCGCCTGCGACCTGAGATTGGATTGTTCTTTGCGATCGGTGAGCCAAGCTCTTCGTTCTTGGTGCCTACGCGATCAGGGAGTCTTCATGTACGCATAGGAGAAGATTGTACGTGAATTGGATTGTTGGTTTGGGTGTGGTGAGCAAGTTTGAGCCGCATGGAGCTGATTTACGTCAGTTTTTTGCAACCTGCGACCAAATTTCTTGCGTGGTTTTGCAAGGGGAATTTCAAACGACTTGTTTGGAGTCTTGTTGGGTTCAGGGTAGCTAGATCTATCTGCCAAGGAAGACGGATATCAGTTTAGACGATCCGTTTGTGCGGCGTGCGCGGTTTTAAGCCGCAGGGAGGAGTTTTTGGAGGTTCGGTCACCTGCGACCGAAAATCGGCGATATCTCGGCTGTTGGGAGTCGGATCTGAAGGTTTCTTGGGTTAACGAAGTCAGCGGAGGAGACCCTATCGACATCTGAAGTCCGTCCAGCGAAAGGAGGAAGTCCACAAATAGGCCTTTTTCGGTTTCTTCGCTACGGGTTTTGCTCTTTTGGGTTCGTTAGAGTTCTGGTTGGCTGTATACAGCTTGTGGTAGCTAGCTTTAGCTAAGAGCTTATACATGGATGTGGTTTGGACTTGAGTTTGAATCGCATGATACTGCTGTGGCTCTGTTTGTTAGCAAAGAGAAGTTTCTCTTGCTTTGAGCTACGTTTCGGTGGTTTTGGGTCAAGGTTGCGATTCAAGGGTTGTTTTCAGGAGCTTTTGAATCAGGTTACAGATCGCTCTGGTCTGTTTTCCAGTTCTGTGCTCTTAGGAGAAAGAAGGGGTTTGTTTTAGGGCTTTTGAAGTAGGTTACAGACCGCTCTGGTCTGTTCCTCAGTTTTGTGCTGTTAGGAGAAAGAAACGGCAGTGTACATACATTTGGAGTGGTATATATTGCGGTTTCGTTTTCGTGGTTGTTCTTCTCTGTCTTGTCTCTGTTTGGCACACAACATCTCCACAGCCAGGAACCTCGCGTTTTCCTGGACATCCTTCACGCAAAATATCCGACACGATACGGTGGTGGAGATGGAGCTAGTGGTTCAGGTGGGTTGCCGAAGGTGCAGTTGGATCCAGCGACTGCATCGATGTTCCAAGCTTTCACTATGTTCTTACGGCAGCAACAATCTGATGAGCGGAAGGAAGCTTTGGCAACAAAGGCGCTACCAGCGGTGGTCAGCAGGATTGACCAGTTTGATGGAAGAGATGTCTCAAGGTATCTGAGACATTATGAGAAGGATGAAGCATTAGATCAGAGGGGGTGTCGGCGATACGTCACTGATCACATCGCAGACTGTGAGAAGATCTTATCTCGACTTGAGGAAGTTCATCTTACGCTGTCAGGTGCGAAGTCTACATTTGGGGTTAGAGAGGTTTTGATCGTTGGTCATTTGTGTGGATCGTTTGGTTGGAAGCCATATCCGAACAAGGTGGATGCGATTGGAAGGATGAAGAAGGTTTGCAACTCGCTGATAGAAGTAAGAAAATTTTTGGGTGCTTGTGTATTTGGATTCCTCATTATGCGCATGTGGCGGATCCGTTGTATGGATTGTTGCGTAAGGGTCATAAGTTCTGATGGGAGGAAGAGCATACTGATGCGGTAAGGAAGCTGAAGTCTTTACTATCATCTCCTCCAGTTCTGGGAAGGATTGATTACAAGGGTGCTAGGCCGGTGGTTCTTACTGTGGATACAAGTCCAGTTGCAATTGGATGGGCAGTCGGACAGGATGATGAGGATGGAGACAGGTTTGCGGTTAGGTTCGGAGCGAAGGTGTTAAGTGTTCGACAACGTGCTTACCCGCAAGTGAAGAGAGAACTGTGGGGTATTGTTTCAGCTATGAAAACTGAGAAAGAGTATTTGATTGGAGCAGTAGTGGTGGTTGAAACTGATTGCTTGCCGTTGTTAGGGATGATCGTGAATTGTTCAACTCCTGATATTGCGATGTTACGATGAATCGCATATATCAAGTCATTGAACCCGGAGTTTAGACATATTGCAGGGAAGGATAATCTGATGGCGGATATGTTATCTCGAGCTCGATATGATGGGGAGGATGAGATGGTAGAAGACATTGACGACGTGGGTACAGAGTTCTATTCGATTGCACAGACAGGAAGGGAAGATGAGTTATTTGTTGAAGGGTTGTATGATGGTGATTTGCTTGATATCGGGAGGTACCTTAGTACGATGGTTAAGCAGACAGGTTGGACGGATGAGAGGTTTCGGAGAGTTCGAAGGAAGGCCTACAACTTCATGTTGCAGGATGGGTTTCTTTGGAAGCGACCGAAGCAAAAAGGTGGGGTACCGCTACGGGTGATTTGCAACAAGGAAGATCAGCAGAAGTTGCTCAAGGCGTTCCATGAGAGTCTTTGGGCTGGACATCGAGGGATTTGGGTCACTTTTACAAAGATGAAAGAGCGATATTGGTGGAAAAACATATACAGGGATGTTGTATCTTTTGTGGAGTCTTGTTTGACATGTCAGATGTATTCGAATATCCGACATCGTGACGGATTACATCCGATTTATCCGTTGGGGATCCACTTCAAGTGGGTGGTAGACTTGGTGATTATGCCGGTTGGATTATGGCAGATGAGATACTTGGTACTTGCTAGAGAGGATCTTTCAAATCAAGTCGAGGGTAGGGCGCTTCGGACGAAGACAACTGAAGAGGTATGTAGATTTCTCTTGGAAGAGGTTGTTTGTCGGTATGGATGTGTGGGAAAGATCACTGCAGATCGGGGAGAGCTAGATGCACATGAGGCTCGTGAATTCTTTGCAAGGTGTGAGGTGAGGTTGTCACTGACAACTGCTTACAACCCCGAAGGGAATGTCAAGAGTGAACGTGGTCATCCATCCATTGTGAAGGCTTTGGTGAAGGCTTGCAACAGAAGGGTGCGTGAATGGCCTCGACTCTTATCATTTGCGTTATGGGTAGATAGAACGACGCACAGCTCGGTGACAGGTTACATGCCGGTGGAACTCATCACAGGTCAGAAGCCTATTATGCCGATTGAAGAACATGTTCTGACATGGAGTGTGTTACCTTGGGAGGACAATTTGACTAGAGAAGAGCTTCTTGCTATTCGAATTAGACAGTTAGAGAGAAGACCAGAGGATATCCAAATTGCTTTGGATAAGCTGCGAGAAGCACGGTTGAAGAACAAGGTCAGATTTGATCGGCGACATCGTTTGAGACCCAGGGAAATCAAAGAAGGTGATTGGATGTTAGTCTATGACAACAGTCTAGACAACCAGCATAGTGCACTCCGGAAGTTTTCTAGAAGATGGTTTGGTCCGTATGTGGTGAAGAAGGTTCATGACAACGCAACTTACGTCCTGCAAGAGTTGGATGGAACGAGCTTGAAGGTACCAGTGGCAGGTAAACGTGTCAAGATTTTCAAAAAGAGAGATGAGGAGGTCGATCTAGCAGATATCTTGACGGAGTTTCAGTTTGAGGATGAGGATTATGCAGAAGATCTTGAAGGTGAGGTTGGTTACGATGGGAAGTAGGACGATAAGCCGGTCCACTCCTTGGTTGGTATATCTGGTGCATACCGGAGGATGCACAAGTTCAAAGGGGGTGGATGTCGTGTCGTGGACCGACTTCTACTTGAAATTCAAACTTCGATGCTTGTCGCTCCAAAGACACTCATGAGAAGACAAGCTAGGCCCCAGCTTACGAGTTTTTGGCACAATCTCAGATCTCCATTTTCATCGCATGGATGGGTAGAGCTCCTTGTCAGCTTTCCATAGGCACTTTGTCTACTTCGTTTGGACGCCTAGTGGAGAAGTTACAAGACTCGAAAGATGGAGAAAATAAGCTAGGCCGCAGCTTATGGGTTTTTGGCACCACTTCGGATCTTCATTTTTATCGCACCAGTGGATAGAGCTCCTTGTCAGCTTTCCATAAGCACTTCATCTACTTCGTTTGGACGCCTAGTGGAAAAGTTACAAGACTCGAAAGATGGAGAAAACAAGCTAAGCCCCAGCTTATGGGCTTTTGGCGCAACTTCGGATTTTCACTTTTATCACATAGATGGGTAGAGCTCGTTGTCAGCTTTCCATGGACATCTTGTTTACTTCGTTCGGACATCCAGAGAAGAAGTTATGCGATTCGAAAGAAAGTAAAATCAAGCTAGGCTCCTAGTTACTTGCTGACTGGGTATTTAGGGCTTCAGGCGTTATATCAAAGACGCAAGGGGCCTGCTTCTTATTATTCAGGAGAGAACTGTACGTACATAGACTGTTGCAAGGGGGCTGCTTAAGGGGCTTGCTTGTTCCTACGACCTGTCGATGGACGTTTTGGAAAATTGAGAAGTCCAATACACGCGCGCAAGGTGTCATTGGGTTAATCTGTGCAGGCTACGAACAGGTTAAGACGGTTCTTGAAGAGACGGATCGAGGAGGGTGTTCTGGGAGAAATTGAGACTCAGGAAGCAGATTTGGGGTTTTCAGTTACCTGTGAAGGAGAGTTGGACCGTTCGGGCCGTTCCGGAGTCCAAACTTGCTGTCCTTGGATCCATCGAGATCAGAATAACGAGTTCTTCAGGAAATTGAAGACGATACAAAGTTTCATCGGGCGGTTTGGGAGTTGTGAGAGAAATTGGCTCGCAGGGAAGCGCTTGCGTCAGGTTTTCATCGCCTGCGACCTGAGATTGGATTGTTCTTTGCGATCGGTGAGCCAAGCTCTTCGTTCTTGGTGCCTACGCGATCAAGGAGTCTTCATGTACGCATAGGAGAAGACTGTACGTGAATTGGATTGTTGGTTTGGGTGTGGTGAGCAAGTTTGAGCCGCAGGGAGCTGATTTACGTCAGTTTTTTGCAACCTGCGACCAAATTTCTTGTGTGGTTTTGCAAGGGGAATTCCAAACGACTTGTTTGGAGTCTTGTTGGGTTCAGGGTAGCTAGATCTATCTGCCAAGGAAGACGGATATCAATTTAGACGATCCATTTGTGCGGCGTGCGCGGTTTTAAGCCGCAGGGAGGAGTTTTTGGAGGTTCGGTCACCTGCGACCGAAAATCGGCGATATCTCGGCTGTTGGGAGTCGGATCTGAAGGTTTCTTGGGTTAACGGAGTCAGCGGAGGAGACCCTATCGACATCTGAAGTCCGTCCAGCGAAAGGAGGAAGTCCACAGATAGGCCTTTTTCGGTTTCTTCGCTACGGGTTTTGCTCTTTTGAGTTCGTTAGAGTTCTGGTTGGCTGTTTACAGCTTGTTGTAGCTAGCTTTAGCTAAGAGCTTATACATGGATGTGGTTTGGACTAGGGTTTGGATCGTGTGATACTGTTGTGGCTCTGTTTGTTAGCAAAGAGAAGTTTCTCTTGCTTTGAGCTACGATTCGGTGGTTTTGGGTCAGGGTTGTGATTCAAGGGTTGTTTTCAGGAGCTTTTGAATCAGATTACAGACCGCTCTGGTCTGTTCTTCAATTCTGTACTCTTAGGAGAAAGAATCAACAGTGTACATACATTTGGAGTGTATATATCGCAGCGTTC
Source organism: Asterella californica (assembly GCA_036924285.1). NCBI lineage: Eukaryota > Viridiplantae > Streptophyta > Marchantiopsida > Marchantiales > Aytoniaceae > Asterella > Asterella californica. Next base: position 1,912,318 of record JAYKYS010000022.1, on the reverse strand, counting down.
GTTTTCGTGGTTGTTTTTCTCTGTCTTGTCTCTGTTTCAGCACACAACATCTCCACAGCCAGGAACCTCACGTTTTCCTGGACATCCTTCACGCAATATCCGACACGATATCGTTCTTCTTGACCGGAAGATCGTCATGATCGCATCCGCAACCTCCCTCTTCTTCGGATTACGGAAGTCACATATCTTGTATCCGTTCCTCCCTTGAGGCACTTCTTTGAACAACTTGGAGAAGTTCTTCACTGCTTCGGCCGATGTCGCCGAAGAAGTATTGCCAAACAGAAGATCACCCTCCTTGTCTGCATCGTCTATCTCTAAAACGTGGGACTAGTGCGTCTCCGTCCAGTTACAAGGTCTCCCATATGATTGTCCGCAGGATGCTGTTTGCACACCTTCAGCTCGTGTACTAGCTTCGAGGAAGACCATTCCTCACCAAGGAAGTAGGAGGAACGATAAGCCCATCTCCTCCAGCTCCTTCTCATAGCGGCGAAGTCCCGCTCGGTTGACATCTAAGGCTCAGAGCCTCGACGGCTTGGATGTCTGCATCCCTCACATGAGCTGAAGACTTAGGTTTCCAATCTGATCAACTACAATGAGGTATGAAGAAAGTGATTCTTCGTCACTAACTGACTTCGGCGAAGTCTGAGTACTTCGTAGGTAAGAGAATGCGCTGCGCTCTGTCCCTCTGAATAATGTTTAGCAATAAGACAAATGACTTGAACTCCTCTACTTATATCTCGCGATGGCTCTTATACACGTGCTGAAGTTAGGGTTTGCTCAGCTTTGGCTGATGTTCTTTGGCGTTCGCTGTACGGCGAAGTCATTCTTCTCCAACTTCGCCACATCTTCAACCTGTTGTAACTTTGTCGTTCGACGTCCATTTGTCTTACACAACATATCATTAGAAAGCTCTTCACCCCCGAGGAACTCAACTATGAGAAAATCCTATCCCAAGTGTCTTCATAACTTCGACAGATTCTTCCAGAATAGAGATTCTTCACTAAACTTCTAATTAATACTATTCTACTCATATCTTCTATCTTCTATCATCTTTCCTTCTTATTTACTTTACAACTAATCAATTAATTAACAAGAACGAAAAATCAAGGCTTCACATTGTCCAATTAACAGCTTGGTCATGCGTACACTGATCTCTATAGTGTCCGGAAGAGTTACAAAGGTTTGACCGAGAAGCCATAGGTTGCTTCCGCTTGTCCTTCTGATTCAGAAGATGACTTTCAGGTCGACAAACTGCTTCAGTACTTCATCAATCCGAGGATCAGGTGCAGACTGAATGATCTGAGTTTGAGGACTCTTTTGCACAACTTCTTCCTTGGATTGTGTCTTCTCCTTCTTCTTCTTTCGTGTCTTCTTCTCTTGTTCAGATTCTGATTTTGAACTTTCGACAGTGGACTCTTCAGAAGCAGATGATGCTTTCGAAGCACTGTTATCAATTTCAGTGGACTTGGACTTCGTAGAAGATTTCTTTGACTTTTTGGACTTCTTCGAGATCTTCTCTCTGTCTTTTGTCATATTCTGACTGATGCTCAAGGTTTCGTACTACTCTGCATGCTTCTGTACTTCTACTAAATCATCACCTCCTCCTCTTCTACAGTACAACTCCACATCCTGAGCCAATCCTCCCAAGTACCAGTCCACGGCTTGCTGAGCACAGTAACCAGGTCTTCATTGGTTCTGAGGGATGTGATACAGGAGGTCTTCAAACCTCTCGATGTAATCTCGCAGTGTCTCTTTCTTCTTCCGTTCGAGCCTCTGAAGTTCTATGAGAGACATCCCGTCAGAGCCCACTCCTCTGAACCTCTTCAGAAAAGCTGCCTTCAAAGTAGCCCAAGCGGCCATAACTAATCATCGAATGCTCTACTCATCCATTTCCTTCTCTTCCCTATGATCAAACTAGGAAATACACTGAGTCTGTCGGCATCAGTTTCTTCCTTGTTGGATCGAGAGATGGTTTCGAACATCGTGATGAAGTCATCCGTGTCAGCATCATCGTCGTACAGATGATACTTTTGTCTCGTGTGGAAAGTGATGTTGATTGCCGGTTGGTGAGACTATCAACTTCTTCCTCTATCAAGCTCAGGTGGTGGAGATGATCTTTTGGAAGGGTCAGGTCTGTCTGAGTCATGAATGTCGTCTTCTAAGTCAGAGCTGCTGTTGCTACCACCTTCTGAGATATCTGGAGCAATCTCTTCTAGTCTTCCTTCATCTTGAGAAGCTTCTCTTGCACATGGGAAGATGTCTTCCGCGTGACCAGAACCAAAATCTACTTTATAAACGTGGTCATCCGATTGGCTTCTATCTTCTCAAAAGATAATGCTCGAGATGGAAGGCTCTTCCAAATCTACTGATCGGATCTTCCTGAGCTCTTCTTCTTTCCTTTGGTGTCTCAAGGATACCCGCTGTTCTCTAGAAGCGGTTTGCTAGAGTGAATGTACCCATTGAGGGTCCTTATCCACACGTCTTCTACTTCTTCTTCTTGTCGGAGGCATCCATCAGAGTCCTGAGAGGAGATGTCACTCTTCTGCCAATATTGGATATGGTAGAGGTCTGAACGACATGTTATAGGTTCGGAACGTCTTCTTCTCCTGCTTCATGTCGTACTCATTTTAGTCTTCCAAGAAGCTCTTGGAAGCGGGGAAGCGGCTTCTTCCAGTTCCTCTTGATGTGTCTCATCAGCTTCTGGCTGTGGTTCTTGTCTTCTAGCAAGATAAAGTTCCACAACACACTCAACTACGATCCAAGTTAGTTTAAAATGAAACTAACTACTAGCACACAGATCCAAGAAACTTAGAACAATCATTACTAAGATGAAATCCTCGACAGCGACGCCAAAAATAACGAGTGCTACTATATGTAGTGTCTAAGGATTTCTCCTTTAGCCATTTAGCATAAAAGCTATCATTCCCACAGAGGATTTGCACAAGTATCGCTGCTCTAAGTTCTAAGAACCATTCAAACACACAAACACACAGGTTTTACCTCGAAATCCCGTCTTCTCACAAAACCACACGGCTTCCAGACCCTTCAGAAGGTGCTTTGGATCAAACAAAATAACTACAACTTAAAATATCACACAGATATCTACTGGGAAGCTCGGGAAGACACTTCCTGCTTCCAGGTCACGGCTTCTAGTCTTCTCATGACAGTCTTCCCGAAGCAATTCTCGGCTTCTAAGAGTTCAATTCGGCTTCTCACACCTCCGAAAGACTGCTCCTGCTTCGTAGACATCGAATTAACAATGTCTGTGACACATTGCTCCTCCAATTTCCAACGGGGTTAGATCAATCACAGGATGTATGCCCATTGTAGCCTTCCAAGGCTTCTGCCTATGGAAACGGTCTTCCTGCAGCACTACAAGGACATTCACCTCCACGGAAGCTCAATAGAAGTCTCGGAAGCTCACTAGAAGAAGGTAGGAAGATGGGAAGATAAGAAAAGATGAGGAAGAAGAGAAAATCCAAACAAGAAGAGACAAGATGAAAATGAGAAATTAAGTCTCCGATAGGCTTCTAGTCGAGATCTTGACTAACAAGCCATCCCTGCTTGTAGTAATTAGAGGAAGAAGACCACAAATTGGCTTACAGTTACACAATCTTCTACTCGAAGATATCATCTTCTGTTGTGGGAAGAAGTCTTTTTTCTTCTTCTGTCGTTGCTCCGACTACTCTGTCGTCTGAGATTACTTATCCATAGGATTGTCCGTACATGGATCTGAAGTGCTCCACTGGATGAGACAAGCTTCGACTCTACACAGCTTCTAACAATCACCGCCACTCAAGAAGAAGACTTCTCATGCATAATTGGGTGTGAATTCTAAGAAATCCACTGTTCAGAAGACACAGGCAAAGCTTCTGCACTCAAATCTGAAATCAATTCCCCGAGAAGAAGGTACATTGGCTTTGGGAAGCTCACTCCCTCCACTTCTTGTTCCGAACCCTTGACACACCAACTTAGAAACAAGACTGCACGATGATGTCGTTCCCTGCTCGAGACTGTCCACTACCTCTATCTACATCTTCAATCCACTACTGGAAGCGAAAAGTGCAGACCTCTCCGGTGTACTCTAAGTCTATTCGTATGTCTCTCCCAACTGACGTAATGTGTACTCTTTAAAATGTTTCACCATATGTGTGTGTATAGTAATATCCACCCACATTATGTGCCAATGTACATCAATGTGCTCGAAAATCTTCTAGGCATTGATCTTATACTATCGTCTTGAGTCATAGGAGGGATCTCTTCTGATCCCCAACTTGCAATCATGAGAGATGGGGCACTGTCAGAAAGTTGTCGCGCTACTTGGCGGCTACATGCTTGACTTCTACTCCGACGCTTGGGCACGCTCATATTACTTCTAGTCCTTTATGTATATGTTTGACACCTTTGCATACGGTGTTAACACTATTTTGAGTCTTAGTAGGTTGATTACCATGTTGATAGGGCTTAAGCTCGTGGGTTGTATTTGCGTGTCGCCCATGCACGCTTTCTAGCTAATTTAAGTTATTTTTCGGGGCTGCGTGTCGTTTTAGGTAGTTTAAGTTTTACGCTGGCACTCTAGGGGGCTTGAAGTGATAGCCTATGAGTGTAGATAAGTTACCAGGTAGTTTAAGGCACAAAAGGACAGTCAAGTGGAGCTATGAACTCCCATTGGTCTATTTTTGTCTTTTGTAAAACTCTAAGTTTAGAAACAGAGCTCTAGAGTGGATTTCGAGCATTTGGTGAGGGATCTTCGAAATCTGAGAGCATAGGGAGATAGAGCTCGTCGAGCCAAGCACTGTCAGTGAAATTTTCGATCGATTTGAGGCAATAAAGACGAAGTTATGCCCAATTGAAGTTCGGATTATGCCAAAACTGCATCACTTTTGTTGATTTTGGGGTTTTCAGTGTCACTTGCACCAGAATTGAAGAAATCGCTTCAAAACTTCGTGGTTGCGTTCTCTGCCAGCAGGGCTACGATTTCCCAAAAAGTTTCATATCGATTGAGTAACTGAGTAATTCAGGGCGGCCGCTGAAGCAGAGGGGGTCTGAAAAGCTCTTAATCTAGAGCAGCGACTTCAGAGGAGGAGATCTGGAGTTCTGTGTACATTCAGGAGTCCCAACTTCACAGGGATGTTCAGCATCCTGTAGACTTCAAATACTGTGAGAATATTTGAAATTCATCGAGCCAATTCTCTATTCTAGATCAGAATAGCTGTCTAGGTACCAGAAATTGCCATAATTCTCTTACTCAGAACTTTTTTGTCACCGAGATGACCGCTGAAGCAGAGGGGTTCTGAAAAGCTCTTAATCTAGAGCAACGACTTCAGAGGAGGAGATCTGGAGTTCTGTGTACATTCAGGAGTCCCAACTTCACAAGGATGTTCAGCATCTTGTAGACTTCAAATACTATGAGAATATTTGAAATTCATCGAGCCAATTCTCTATTCTAGGTCAGAATAGCTGTCTAGGTACCAGAAATTGCCATAATTCTCTTACTCAGAACTTTTTTGTCACCGAGATGGCCGCTGAAGCAGAGGGGTTCTGAAAAGCTCTTAATCTAGAGCAACGACTTCAGAGGAGGAGATCTGGAGTTCTGTGTACATTCAGGAGTCCCAACTTCACAGGGATGTTCAGCATCTTGTAGACTTCAAATACTATGAGAATATTTGAAATTCATCGAGCCAATTCTCTATTCTAGGTCAGAATAGCTGTCTAGGTACCAGAAATTGCCATAATTCTCTTACTCAGAACTTTTTTGTCACCGAGATGGCCGCTGAAGCAGAGGGGTTCTGAAAAGCTCTTAATCTAGAGCAACGACTTCAGAGGAGGAGATCTGGAGTTCTGTGTACATTCAGGAGTCCCAACTTCACAGGGATGTTCAGCATCTTGTAGACTTCAAATACTATGAGAATATTTGAAATTCATCGCGCCTATTCTCTATTCTAGGTCAGAATAGCTGTCTAGGTACCAGAAATTGCCATAATTCTCTTACTTAGAACTTTTCTGTCAACATCTCGGTGCTAGAATTCAATCTCAGGCTGAAACTTCGTGTTTGTGTTCAGTAGTACCTCATTTACATGTAGGGGAAGTTTAGAAGTCTAAACCTTCATAGTTTTTCTCTCTTTGTGTGCCAAAGTTCACCGTCTAAACCTATTACTACTAGTGAGACTTAAATTTTTCTTTTGAGCATATTAGAGGATCCTACACTCCTGTGTGAGTGTTTATAGCTCTTGTTGTGACCTGAAAGTCAACCTCTTGAGTAAACAACCACAGCCAGAAGCCCGGCGCTTTCCTAGGTAGACGGATCACACTCCGACAAAGTCACCATCTTACATGCAGTCGGTTCTTTGCCTTGTTTGGAAACTTTACTTTTCTACTCCTACGCTGTCTATCCTATCACATGGACAGTTATCTAAAATTACAAAGGGAAGCTGTCACTTCCCAAGACAGCAAATTTCGCTTCCTACCAAAATTAGATAAGTCAACTTGTCTTCCTAATCTTGCTGCCTACTCCTAATCACGGGGTGCGATCTCGTCTTAATCTGGTCCTACCTGAACTCCTAAATCGACTTCGGATAAAGTGAGAAGCCTTGCGAGTACCTCCGATGTGACTGAGGTGGCTTCCTCCTCGGTGTTCGTGGCTTGCTCTTCTGAGGCGGCTTCGGAAGACGGATGCGTCTTCTAGGAAGTTGAGTGCACCTGCGCTTCCTCGATCTTCTGCAGTATTGGTTCGCCATTGGGAGCTGAGATCACCTCACAGTGGTCAGAGGAAGTCACCTCCTCTACTCGGAACACCCGAGAAGACAACTCGACTTCTTGTCTTCCAGAAGACACCTTGTCTTCCGGAGCTTCTTCTGTAGTCTTCTCGGCTTTCAACGTTGTCGGAGCGAGAGTCTTTCTTGTGGAGGGCGAACCTCCTGACTGTGATCGATCCAAGAAAACGACCAGAAGAGAAAAACAAGTAGCCGCTGACGATGAGATCTCCAAAACCCTGCTTCTTGCGTCCACCAATTACAAAAACAAGCACTCAAACACACCTTGGGTACACAGATAGGTCTCTCAAGATTCAATTAACTTTATTACAGTGTCGTCTGCACCACCAATTTCTCCAACTGTATAGAAAATCTCTCTCTTCCTCTCCTGCGCACCTCTCTTCACCCGTCAAGCCAAAAGTCTACCCAGTACGTCTCAATCCGAACCTAATAGAGAAATTCAGGCCCCTGAATCTTATTCCTCTCCTTGCCTCAACTGAAACTCTCAGAAATCTGATCCAACGTCGATCAAAAGTCCCCTGTAAATTTCCAAACAATCTCTCTCAATAGAACTGTCTCCTGAGAGTAATTTCTCCCCAGAACAGTTTATTTAAACAACGTCCAAGCCTAAAACTCTTGCCTCTCTCTCTTACGATGCTCTCCCAATTCAATCTGTGAGCAATTTGACCTTCTCCAGCCTTCTAGCTTCTCCTGCGTGTCCTCAACCCCCAATCCCTAATCCTCCTCCTTCCGCTTCAGTTCTCTCAGAAAACTCCCTTGAAAAGTCTCCCCGATCTTCAGCCGCCGCAGTATTTAACCTAAAGTTTTAAGGCCCCAGCTTAAGCTGCCCCCCTGCTGTCCTTATAAGCATAGTCACTTATCAGAAGCAAGGCCCTAGCTTAAGCTGACCCCCTGCTGTCCTTATGCGTACAAAGCTTTATTTACAAGTTTGGCCCCTTTTTAATATAAGTTTCACAGTTGTCTCCACAAACTCTACCTCTTCACTAATAAAGGTTCTCACAGTCTCATTCCCCATCTTAAGTTGACTCGATGGTTATTTAACAAATTAACAAAAGTTTCCTGTGCTCTTGTTGCCATCTTGATGCCATCCTGAATATACTACAAGCCATCCAATGTAGGCCGAAGCCCCAACACTTATGAGGCTGCCCCACAGGGCTTACAGCCTCCCCATATGGGCACCAGGTATCTCTCATAGTATATTCAGGATGGCATGCGGAGGCTTAGGCCAGGAAGCCCACGATTAAGGGAGATACCGGTCTCTTGTCCTTAGGTATATAGGACATGGCTGCATACCCAACATAGACTCCCATCTGAGAGGCCAACATGCTAGAATAGGAACCAGAGGCCAGGAGGGATTGATCTTGAGACCACTTCCCTCCTAGGCAGGCGCCCTATCACTGGGATGGCCTTTGGTTCCGTTCAAAAAGGTTTTACAGTCTGTACATATGCTTTACTAAGGAAATCTTCCTGTAAGATCTTTACTAGCTTTCTGTACGCTAACTTCTCTATACAACTCCGTTTTAAACGAGTAAAGAGTCAAAACTATAGTACTTGTGAACACCTACACACTCACGCAATCAGATTCTGAGTTCGAGTCACGAGTCAGAATCGACAGATTTCCCTCTATCGCATATTTCTTAGTTTAAAACACGTGCTAACTATTACTTAAAGCACTTTCTGTCAAAACTAGAAGCATGAAGTCACTCTCCTCGTCGAGCTTTACATTCTGGTGTCTTTCGACTCCCTCAGGGGTGATATTCCAACCCAAGCTAGGGGGCAGCTTGTCAAGCATAGTCCCAGCTTAGCTCCTGCCTAGCTTGTTAAGCTGCAGGGCAGCTTCCTTTACACAATATAGAAAAAAATCTCTTTGCATTACTTTTCACTGTACAGACCTATGTACAATACGACAACGTTGTCACTACCAAGTGGACAGCGAGGTAGAACTCCTCCTTCTCCAAATCTTCTCCGATCGCTGGTCCTGGAGCTTGGGAAGATGTAGCTGCTAGCTGTGGAATTGAAGGAAGACCGTAAAGTGTCTTCAAGCCCTCAATCTGCTAATCCACGTAGCGGAACATGCTCTCCTTGCACTCAACTAGCATCGTCTTGGACTCGTCATCCCACTCCCTAGTTAGGGTGAGAAGCTTCCTACGCGTGATGAAGTTGAACTTCTTGCGACGTAATTCCTCCGTCTGCGCCATAAGTCCATTTGCTCGGGCTTCTGCTTCTTCCTGCTGCGTTTTCTCTGCTGCGTCTTTTCTGCTGTGGCTTGTGCTTCTACGGCTTCCCGTAGTACCTTCCATGTCGTCTTCTCTTCTGCGACAGAGGTGATCTATCTTTGACCCGCAAAACCTCCTGGTCACGCTGTTGTAGACGCGCTTGCAACTCATGGTTGCTCTTCCGTAACGGTGTGGTCAACTTGGCAGAAGCAGCTGCTTCTATCTTGTACTTCGCTGCAAGCTTCTCCATGGTACGGAGGTTGGCTTCCATCGCGTCCGTCTTCTTCTGGACCTCTTCCTGCTGCATCAAGATGCACAAACCAAATCCAGGTTGTAGTGGCTTCTCACGAGCCATCACGCTGTCGTGATGTAAATTGTTTCACATAGTGAATAATTCATCTCTCAGTCAGAAGTTAGTCTCTCTAAGTGAAGTTCAGACCTCAGAGAAGTCGATTTTGGAAGAAGTGAGCATTCAAAAATCTGAAAACACCACGGCGTAGGTCTCGTCGTGCAAATCACCGTGGTATGTTCAAAAGTTACAAACGGAGTTGCAGACGAAAAGTTACTTGGAGTTCTTCGATACTGGGAAATTTACCATAAATCTGAGTAAGTTCAAAAAATACTTTTTAGATTTTTCTCATGTAGATTGTAGTATGTAGTATTTGTTTAAAATTCGAAATGTACAAAAAGAGCATGTCTAGAGAAAGTTATGGCACTTCGTGTTAGCAAAGGAAAGATGAAATACCATAGCTTTCTTGCATATTAGCTTAGAAACTGGTCTTCAAAACCAATTGTGAGATCAGCTTCCGTGGTGTAGCTGAGAAATTTGTGGGAGGAGGTCTCCGTATCAAATCCCTTCAGACTCACAACCGGCTGGAAGTAGGCTGGCCCCTTCGGGGGAATATGAGAGGCACCAAGTTGCCTAGGGGCGGGACACTAGATGTCCCTTAAACGTACCGTGAATGCGGGACGCCTCCGTCTACCCCTGCACTAGTGCAGTCACCTAGTGTGGATGCTAGAGAGAGATTACCACCGGGTTTCGAAATGGACCTCTCATCTTCGGGTTGTCGGGGTAATTAGTACGAATTCGATTGCGGCCTTCTAAGTTTTGGGGTAGCGAGATGGCAGCAAAGATACTTCAGGGTCGGTACCAATTCTTTTGTAGAAAAATGTAGAGCTCGACATATTATTCACTTGGGTCGAAAAATCAAGTGAAACTGATACCTGAGGCAATACTTACGGCACTCGATGAACCTGCGAAGCTTAGTGAAATAGTCTTCTTACATGTAGATTTATTACCAGTGATTTAATTTTGTGCTGTCATCTGTTTAGGGCGTCTTTTACCCCTGCCAGGTGACACTGAAGGTTACGTAGGATGGAGGAAAACCTAGAGGGGTGTACTCCGAAGGGAGAGAATTCTTAGAGAGGAATCGCAGTTTGTCGATCATCGAGCAGTGTAGAGTTTACCGTGTAGAGACTATTGAGGAGAGAAACAGTAGAGCTGAGGAGAGAAATTTTACACAGAGGTTACATCTCAAGAGATTTTTCTGACTGATCAGAGTTTTGACATCGAGAGATAGAGATTAGAGGACAGAAACGAGTAGAGAGGAGACCAGACAACTTGTACGCATACTTTTCTGAAAAGAAAACGGGAAGCTTCTAGGTGAACGTGCTGGTGCTTCACAGGAGCAGTTTTCTGATATTCTGAGTTACTGAGCGTGAGTTTTGCAATCTTCATGATCTGGAGTTGAAGATCTACTTGCACGTCGTGTGTTTTATCTTGGCTGGATCGAAATCGTGGTGGTGTGTTTTCTTGCGATCCGTATTCTGTGTGAGGTTTTCGCCCTCCTCTTCATGATCGTATCACAGCTAGAAGGTTCCGCTCTTCTCAGGAAACTCTCGCCTCGACATACAATCTGGTGCTTCCACTGAGAGGCTTCTTGAGGTGATTGACCGTGAAGTTGAGTTCCAAGACGAAGAAGAAGATGGATCGAAAGAGCGGAAGCGCTGCGGCTATTACCTCTACGGCTGCTGCATCTACGTCTACTGCAGCATCTTTGGTAGCACCTGCAACGACAACATCTGGTCTTGATACGACTGAGATCCTGAAGACGCTTGCGGCCCTTGTCCAACAGCATCCGATCGTTGGAGGGGGTGAGTTGAAATCTACCAAAGCTTTGCAAGCGATTGTGAATAGATGCGACAGATTTGAGGGTAGAGATATTTCTAGATATCTGTGTGAGTATCGAGGAGAGATGGAACTGGTTAGAGTTACTGATATAGAGATGATAACCAGTTTTGAGTTAGCTGTAATTCCTGAGTTGCGGGACCAAGTTAGGGATGTACAGAGAAGAAATCTAGGTGTGTGGATGAGTTTCGAGCGATCTCTCCGAGAGGAGTTTCTCGAAGAAGATTCAGAGAGAGTCACTAGAAGAACGTTCCTAGACTGGGTTGAGCAGCAACCTGGTCGTATGATGGGTCTGAATGAGATGTTGAGAGAGTTTGATCGGAGATACCGATAACTTTCAACTCTAGAGCGAATAACCTTAGATGCTAGGAGAACTGAGCTATTCCTGCAAGCTACCGATGATGGTACGGCAGATCGGTTATGCTTCATGTTGGCTGACCGATCTGCTGAAGGAGGAGTCACTACCGACTGGGGAAGAGTTGAGGATGTTGTTGCCGTACTAACGAGGCAGAGAAACGGAAGAGTGGTTGTGAGAGACATTCGCTTGCAGAAGTGACCGCTCAACCTCGCACTACTCCTCAAGTACAGCAACCTCTGGCTCCTACTCCTAGACCTGTTGTACCGGCTGCAGTACCTTTGATGCCACTTGTGCCAGTTCCTGCACAAAGGGCACCAGTCCAGAGACCTGCAGAGAACCATGGACAGCAGAACCAGATTGAAGATTTGATTCGACAGATGAGAGAACTGAAGGTGGAGCTAGCTGACCTGCAGAGAGAGCAGCCACCGGCGCCTGCTGCTGCACGTCCAAGAGATACTCCTGTTCGTAGATGTATCTGGTGTGACAGTCCTAATCATTTTCGTGGAGACTGTCAAGAGCTTACGGCTGCTTTACGAGATGGTGTGGTTCGCTACCAGAACGGTAGGCTACACCTTTCTTCAACTGGAGAGCCGCTGAACACGCAGTTTGGGTGAGGAGGCATGAGAAGTCTGCCTCAGATTGCCGCAACTACAACTGTAAATGCGTTGATGGTACCATCGGTAAATCCTGATGTATATGTCGGACATATTGTGGTTTCTTCTAGTCCTACGTTGCTAGATAGGACTGTTGAGAGGAGTATTGCTCCAATTCCTTCTGAAGTATTGAAGAGAGGAGCTGAGACTATCCGCAGAGTCACAGGATGGAGAGATCATGTTGACGCTGCGTCGTTCAAAGTATTCTTGGACGTGGATAGACACGTTCACTGGCAGGATGCTTCTGTGGAGGAGAAGAGGCGGCGAGAAGCCTCTGAACTTGATACTGGAGTTCCAGAGGAGACTGGAGATAGACGGAGGGTCACAAGGAGACAAGCGGCTCTTCTTGAGGACATCCCGTCTACTTCTGCAGCTCCTCCACCTGCACCAGGTCCGATGGAGGACGTGCAGAGATCCCAGCAGGAGCCAACGACTGCTGGTAGACGGTTTACTAAAACTGCCCAAGAGAAGGAGAAGGGACCGGCTTACAAGTTGGCGGTTGATATTGAGACTTCAACTGATCTCAAGAGCATCTTGGAGCAAAGAATACTTGACGCGCGAATCGAATTTTCTCTTCGGGAGGTTCTTGGTATTGCGAAGAGGGAGTTTCACGAACTGATCATCGACATCATCAAGCGGAAGAGACAGGTGATGTCTGAACAAGTAGAAATTCAGATGATAGATGCGGTAGGAGCTTCTCTGAATGATGTAGAGTTCGGGAAGGTTTCAGGAGGCTGATGATACAGAGTACCAGCAAGAAGCGTTGGTTGCTGGTACCAACACTGCTGAATTCGAGGATGAAGAAGCTGGCAACGAGAGTCCAGCTACTGATAGTGACTTCAGGAAGAGACACTGGGCTCGTACTACGACTGCTACACGAGTTCGCCTTGGGAGTTTAGAACCTGTTGCGGCTTTGGTTGATCATGGTTCAGAGATCAATATCATGTCACGAGAGGTGTACAAAAGAGGTCAGTGGTCTATCGAACTGAACCATGGTTGGGTGCTACTAGCGGCAAACAACCAGAAGGGTGAGTTATACGGCGCTTGTCCTAACGTGAGGGTGAAGTTAGGTGATGTGGAGGTAGATCAGCACTTCTTCGTGCAGTCTTCTGCTTCATATCTCGTGATTCTTGGTTAGTCTTATATTACTGCAGTTCGAATGGAGACCAAGGTAATGGACGATGGATCTCACTATGCTAGGATCCGTAGTCCAGATGATAGACGTTCTGTGTAGTTTCTGACCGTTCGTACGAACCACGAACGAAACAAACAAACTTTGAGAGATTCTTCTATCTGCAGGAGCAAGGGTTTTCATAAACCACTCTTGTAGGTCGAGATACCAAGAGTGATAGATTTGTTACTACTATGATCTCGCTTGAGCAGCTTGTGGGATCACAGCAGGCTGACGAAGAGGTTGCTCAAGATTCTGAAAACTGCTACACTGTACATAGTTGGAAATCTGGTTTGATGACTTTCAGTTCTGATGATTGGAGTGAGTTCACGCGAGTAGAGGATTTGACTGAGAAGAGTAGGAGGCAAATGGAGAAGTATGTAGCAGATCTGCGTTGTACAAGAGTTCTGAGTGCAGGTGAGATGATTTCTGGTGTTTACGAGGAGTTTGTAGGTGTACTGTCTTTTGTTCGTTGGCTGGATGATGTAGATAGGTTGATGGAGCAGATCGGAGGAAGGGTGGTGATCCCCATCCACTCTCGTAAGGTCTATGAGGAGATTGCCTCGTTGTCGTGTTGTGGTTTGGTTCCTATGTGAAATTCCTGTGTAATCTATGTTGTGTTTTTTTTCTATGAACCGTATCGCATAACTCGCCGAACGGTGTGATGAGTGCCACGTTTGTGATTATCTGTTTAAGTGATCGCACGGTAGAGGAACGTGCCAAGTCATCGATCTGTGCGCGTTCACTTCTGTGGTCCTTGTCGTTGTATTTGTGTATAAAATGGTGGGTCGAAGGTTCATACGGATTTCTCTCTCAGCGGGTGATTCGTGAGGATTCTCGGTGGTCTGCATGGAGGAGTGAAAAACTACAAGAGTGGTGGTTATGGACGGAGGTTTGTTACCGGCTCCGGATCTTCTTTTCCCGAATCCGTTTCACATCAAGCTTCATTGCATCCACCGCGATCACTTTCGACAATGGTTAGTTGCATACTTTGGCGATGAATTCATGAGAAGAGTGATGGAGTTACAGCTTCTGGTGATCCTTCCGATCGTAACATACGGAGAGACTTGAGATATGACGGTGAACATTTTGTTGTGAGGAACAATGGATCTCAACTATCCATCGAACGTTTCTTTCAACCTTTGGGTCGATGTCCGGTGTCATTGCAGATCGAAGATCAATCATGGGGCTTGGATCGTGAGAAACTTTGGGTAAGAATATTACAATCGAGTGATAGCTTCACCGTTTTCTTTTATCGTATCTTTTATTGTAGAACGTTTCCAGGTTGTAATATTGACGTTGTATTAGTCTGCGACTCAAACGTTTCCATTTTTGTTGAGCGCTTCTATGTAATTACGGACCGCTGAGGTACAGCATTACCGCATGTAATTACGGACCGCTGAGGCTTCTATGTAATTACGGACCGCTGACTGAGGTCTTAAAGTGTTGTTGATGTCTTGTGTCTCCTTGGAGAGTAAAAATTCGTTCTAGGGGAAAAGTTAAGAGGAGAAAAGACAAAAAGTAAAGCTCTTTTTGCTCTTATTGGTCCACTTTTGGACCAATGGTGTTCTAGCTGATCCTCGCGACGTTTCTGTGGTTTCTGGAGGCTTCGGAGGTCCATTCGTGAAACGAAGGGTATGGTTGGAGAGCTCTCGACCGGGGGTACAATCTGGGCTGAAGAATCGGTCGATTTGATGGAAGGATGAGCGCGTTATGATCGATTGAGTGGAGGGGGGTGAAATTCGTACCTATCGCCATGTTTCTGGTTGTTCCGAGAGACTCGTGAGGAGTTTTGAGGAGCTGTCTGTTGGGTTGGAGAGCTGACGACGTGCTGGTCGTTTTGATATCAATTTCATCAGGTTCTTGATCGATTTGGATTATGAACCGACTGATTGAAATTGAAATGTGTAGACGTGATAAGACGGGAACAGCGAACTGTGATAGTCATGGGTAGATTGCTATTGCTTAAGTTCTGAGTCGAATTTCTGAGTGAAACTTTCCAGGACTGAAACATGTCTTATCAGTAAGATACTTGGGAAGTTTCACCTCAAATGGTCGAGTAGTTTGTTCAGAATCTTGGATCAAATGTACCTGGGTATGTAAAGCTCTGAAGTTAGCACAGATTACGGTTTGATCCATATCTGAGAATTGGTTTGAGATTTTGACCTGAAAATTGTTCAGGGTAGGAGTGAAGGGTCCAATCAAGCTTCCTGTGAAGTTTGATCATCATTGGTTTGGAAGGACTGAGGTCTCAGTTTCGAAGATACTTCTGTTATTAGCAGTTTTGGATTTTTCGGTATCATCTATTGTCATTTTGGTCATTTTTGAGTAATTTGGAGAGGAATTTGTTGCTGAAACTGTCATGCCTGCATGCAACTCGAGATTGGAGGATGTGGAGCTGATTTCAGCTCTTGGTGATGAAGGAGACTGGAGTCGTCATGAATCTAAAGCCGCTGTTTGGGTTCTCGGAGCTGCCAAGTATTACCGCCGTTGGTGCTATATTGAGATCTGAGTAGTGTTTTGGAGCATGTATGCTTCACGTTGTTGGAATGCTTGGTAGACCAGGATGTACAGCAAGTTGTATCGATACTCTATCAAGTTGATTGAGTGATCTTATAGCATCTTCTGGTTGTACTATGGAGTTGTGATAGTTGGATTGATGGGCAGTTAGCGTCGTTGGGGAGCTATTCAGAAGTCATGCTTCCAGTGATATAGAGGAATAACTTCAGTTAGATAATACAGAGCTGAGTATTTTTTAGTTAAAGTACAAAAGATCTGCTTGTAACACAAGTTTATGCAACCTATACGTAACCTTGGATCGTAGTAAGCTTTAAACTTGAGCCGAGCGGGTACAAGGTCACTCGGGCTAGAAGAGTAGATAGTGAAACATTTGAGTGGAAACATCCAGATCTAGATCCAACCTTGTCAATCCACATACCTCTGCAGCCATATACCCAATGTATTCTTAGATAGAAAAACACGTTATACGATATCGTGCTGCAATCTCGTCCTCATCCGAGACTAGAGAGTGGATGGAAGGATGTAATCTGCTGGTGTGGCTCTCGTGAAGAAGCAGAGGTTCACACCAAATACAAAACTGTAGCGAAGAAGGTGAAACCAGTGGCGATCCAGTTACCTGTTGATGCACTGCAGCAGATGGAGTTAGCGGCCACTGAGCCTGTACTGAGAGATCTTAAACAGATAGGACACGAGTTTACTCAAGAAACACTCGAGCAACTCCAGATAGGAGGGGTGGCTTCTTGACTGAAGTGGAGAAACGAGCTTTTGAGCAGATGATAGTTAGCCATGGTAAGGCATTTTCTTTCTCAGTTGGAGAGATTGGTTGTGTGGATCCTAGTGTGATAGCTCCGAAGGTTATCTTCACTGTTCCTCACGTACCTTGGGACTTGAAGCCGATTCCAATCTCTTGTGCCTTACTACCGAAGGTGAATGAGTTACTGAAGGAGAGGATGATAAGAGATGAAGACGTCTCGGCTACTGAAGAGGCTGAGGCGGAGGAGAGTGATGATGATGAAGAAACGATAGAAGGATGAAGAGGTTGGCACATGCCAGAGGATGTGCAGGTTAAGAGGGGGTGGATGTCGTGATGTGAATTGTTTCACATAGTGAATAATTCACCTCTCAGTCAGAAGTTAGTCTCTCTAAGTGAAGTTCAGACCTCAGAGAAGTCGATTCTGGAAGAAGTGAGCATTCAAAAATCTGAAAACACCACGGCGTAGGTCTCGTCGTGCAAATCACCGTGGTATGTTCAAAAGTTACAAACGGAGTTGCAGACGAAAAGTTACTTGGAGTTCTTCGATATTGGGAAATTTATCATAAATTTGAGAAGTTCAAAAAATACTTTTTAGATTTTTTTCATGTAGATTGTAGTATGTAGTATTTGTTTAAAATTCGAAATGTACAAAAAGAGCATGTCTAGAGAAAGTTATGGCACTTCGTGTTAGCAAAGGAAAGATGAAATACCATAGCTTTCTTGCATATTAGCTTAGAAACTGGTCTTCAAAACCAATTGTGAGATCAGCTTCCGTGGTGTAGCTGAGAAACTTGTAGGGAGGAGGTCTCCGGATCAAATCCCTTCAGACTCACAACCGGCTGGAAGTAGGCTGGCCCCTTCGGGAGAATATGAGAGGCACCAAGTTGCCTAGGGGCGGGACACTAGATGTCCCTTAAACGTACCGTGAATGCGGGACTCCTCCGTCTACCCCTGCACTAGTGCAGTCACCTAGTGTGGATGCTAGAGAGAGATTACCACCGGGTTTCGAAATGGACCTCTCACCTTCGGGTTGTCGGGGTAATTAGTACGAATTCGGTTGCGGCATTCTAAGTTTTGGGGTAGCGAGATGGCACCAAAGATACTTCAGGGTCAGTACCAATTCTTTTGTAGAAAAATGTAGAGCTCGACATATTATTCACTTGGGTCGAAAAATCAAATGAAACTGATACCTGAGGCAATACTTACGGCACTCTGAAGTTTAAAGGGGTCGAAAAACGACAATGGTGATAACTCGGGATCCACGTGTCAGAACGAGGTGATTCCGGTGGTCAGAGGTAGCCGTGGTGGAGTTACTTCGACTGGAGGTGGCAGATGTTGACTATATAGTCGAAACGGTGGCCGTTCGTATAGATGAACCTGCGAAGCTTAGTGAAATAGTCTTCTTACGTGTAGATTTATTATCAATGATTTAATTTTGTGCTGCCATCTGTTTAGGGCGTCTTTTACCCTTGCCAGGTGACACTGAAGGTTACGTAGGGTGGAGGAAAACCCAGAGGGGTGTACTCTGGAGGGAGAGAATTCTTAGAGAGGAATCGCAATTTGTCGATCATCGAGCAGTGTAGATTTACCGTGCAGAGACTATCGAGGAGAGAAACAGTAGAGCTGAGGAGAGAAATTTTACACAGAGGTTACATCTGAAGAGATTTTTCTGACTGATCAGAGTTTTGACATCGAGAGATAGAGATTAGAGGACAGAAACGAGTAGAGAGGAGACCAGACAACTTGTACGCATACTTTTCTGAAAAGAAAACGGGGAGCTTCTTGGTGAACGCGCTGGTGCTTCACAGGAGCAGTTTTCTGATATTCTGAGTTACTGAGCGTGAGTTTTGCAATCTTCATGATCTGGAGTTGAAGATCTATTTGCACGCTGTGTGTTTTATCTTGGCTGGATCAAAATCGTGGTGGTGTGTTTTCTTGCGATCCGTATTCTGTGTGTGGTTTTCGCCCTCATCTTCACGATCGTATCACAGCTAGAAGGTTCTGCTTTCCCAAGAAACTCTCGCCTCGACAACGCACTTCTCCACCAACTCCATGGCTAGTTGGATCTCCGAATGGAAGAAGACGTTGAATTTCTCCAATCTTCTTCTCGCAGAAGACAGGTTCATCCTCACGAATTGGTCGGAGACGTCCTCCTAATCTTCCAGAGATAAGGTTGTCTCTTCCTCCACTATGATTTTCTACTTCTCATCTTCCGGGGTAGAAGATATCTCCTCATTGCAAGAGCGGTTCTCTTTGCTGCGCTTCCTCGAGTCGCAATCAGAATGTCAATCCATACTTCACCTTCTGGAGTCTTCGAAAGACTCCATGTAGTTGCAGAAGCTATCTTCTACGTGATCTTGGTGCTCAGCGTCTCCTCCTGGGAATTTGACTCCGATCCAGAATGAATGATTGAGAAAGAGGCGCTCCTCCTAAAAACACTCCTACACCTCTTCTTCCTCGACGGTGATGCATCTTCCGTAACGTTGGAGTCGTCTTATCGCACCAAAAGCATCTTCTGATGAGTGCTTGGTTTCGTCTTATGCATTAAAGTGGAAGGGGGAGTCACAGCCACTGCGCGGTCTTTTTCTCTCGAGGTCTCTTCCTTCACCTCGCATTGTCCTATTGATCCATACCTCACCAACTGGTCTTCTGTCAAGTCCCCCTTGGACAAATACAGATAGCAAAAGAACGGGATGAGGTGCCCTCCTGCTGGGATGCCCAAGTACACCAACTCTGTCTGGACATAAGCATGGAAGAAGCGTTTTGATGTCGACTTCGACACTTGGTGTAACCACAACGGTAGCATCTGCACCATCACAATAGATGATCGTTTCAATGTCAGCTTTAACTCCAACAGCGGTGACAAGACCGTTTGTCCCTACAACGATGTCTACTACCACCTCAGATGTTCATGTCGGGTTGAAGAGCATCACTGATACTCTTGCTGATCTCAAGATAAACATGATGCAACTATGAGAATTGAAGAACAAAGGTGGAGGAGGAGGTCAAAGAGGTTATGACAGTAATGCCAACCGAGGAAATCAAGGTAACTTTGGAGGTGTCTCGACCTTCAGTCTCAAGATCTTACACAAACGTGAATAATAGAATCCTAGTGGACTTGCGATAAGTTGTGAACGTTGCAATAGGACTTAACAATTTTGTCAAGAAATCACATATAGATGAACCCTAAGTGATTCTTTGAACCAAGGTTGGAACATAGGTTTAAGACATAAAGACTTACCCCAAGAGGACCTCAGACAAATGTTGATCTAAGAGGAGTAAGTCTAAAAATGGATCAAAATGTAAGACCAAAAGATATGTCTAAGACGTGAGATCGAAATGTGGATCCGAATCATAAGATTCAAGTCTAGCGTTGGACCATGATTCTTTGAGAAAATCCTAATTGTTGGAACTCTAGAGACGTTTTGGATCGTAAACGGAGCTCCACATATTGAGGCGAGTATAAGTATCATTGGAAAGATCTCGGAGAGAGCTTTCAAGAGATATGTAGATGTTGACCTCGGAGTCGAGAATTATGGCCGATCTCGTAATCGGGTTGTGGTATAATTTTCAGAGAACAAAGAGGAGGGTAAGACAGCCAATCCCCAAAAGTATATATGAGGTGGGCTCAACGTCTTGGTGAGCCAAGACGAGTCATCTGATCCTAGAATCCGACGGGAGGACTCTAGGAGCATGAGGTGATGGTTGGGTCAGTGCCAAGGCACATTCTGGTCCAAACTTGGATGTCTAGACTTAGGAACGACCTAAGGGCTAGACAAGACTAGGGAACGAGACGGCGGATTAGACCACTGTTCGGGAGCCGAGACCTAGACGGACATCATGAGCGGCTGGACCGCTGGGTGTGCTAGAGGTACCCCTTAGGACCTTAGACTTTACTGGAAGTCTGTCCCAAGTCATGTTGTGACTTGCTCACATTTTGAGATCGACCTAGCCGGATCTAGGTCGAGACCTAAGGAATGTGGAGCTTGAGAGTTAAGGAGACGGTTCGACTCCGATCCGAATCAGACAAGGTAAAGGCAAGTGAAGCATGAACGCTAACATGTGATTGTGGTTTGCATGTTAGCGTTATGAGTTCCATGACCTACTGAGCAAGAGCTTCTACAAGCATAATAAGACAGTAGATACGCGAAAAAAGACAACCAAGGTAACTTTGGAGGAATCACATGTTGAACTTCTAGAGGTTGTCATTTTCAACAAAATTGTCCTAACAACGGAGCAAGAGGTGCCAAAACTGTTAGAATGAATGTTGATGGAGAAAATTCATCACAAGTATGAGACAAGTGACTACTATCAACGTAGTGCAAGATCCCATCTATGAGAAGAGAGAGAGACGAACTCTTCTCATGTATCGGTGGAGCTTTTAGCTCATGAAAGAAGAAGATTTTGATGAACCGGTTCTCATGGAGGAGTCATCAAGTAAAAGTACTCGCTCAAATAATATTTCGAGTATACCAAGAGAACCATGAAGGAAGTTGGAGATGGCAGATTTCGCTATATCATCTTCTCAAACGAGTTATGATGTGGTTGAAGATATGAGTGCTCGGAAAGCCAACATCACGTTTCGATAACTGATTGCACTCAACCTCAATTTATGAATGGAACTCAGAGGAGGATTGAGTTCTAAGAGAAGTAAGAAAAAAAAATCCAATAGCAAGACATCAATGCTTATGGGAGTTGATGCATGTGGATGTGTTGTAAACCCTCCATGGCCCTATCGATCAACTACCTCCCAATTTTTCAATCTCTATGATAGTCATCGATGAATCTGTAACATGGTCGAATCTGTCTCTCACTCAAAAGTCACCTCTGATGACTTTGATGGAAGCACACCATGAACTTGAAAGGAAAAATATTATAAAATCATTCACACACCGATAAACTCATCAACTAAAATTCTCCATTCTAATGCCGTCTCTCAAGTTCTCACATGCTAAAATATCAAACACTCTCTATATTGATCAAGTTACCATTACGACGATGTGAAAATATGGATGAGGAGCTCTTCTCTACTCCTCTATTTATACATTCTAGGTTTTTACTTTAGTACCTTTCGGTAACTCAGTCGTAACTATTTTTTACCAGGTTTTACTAAGATATTACTTAAGATAAAAGCATTAATCACATGGGCTTCTTATCTTTTCACATGAGCTTATTCTTTCAAAGTCAACAACTTTTAGAAAGATTTTAGAATATTCTCAAGGAATCTGAAATTTCCACCTCCCTCTACACTAGGATCCACTAAAAAGAAGACATGTGGAATCTTTTCTTGTTTTTAATGTCCACAAAATCCACAACTTTAATCCCACCACTAATATCAAATCAAAAAGAAGATAAGGGATACTTTCCACCTCCTTTCTATTTTTTAGACAAGATGACAAGATAGTAGTGCTCACTCTTTAGGAAATATCTGAATTCTTCTCAAAAATATAGCTTAGTTTAACCATAACTAACTTCTAGCTAGTCATGACTAACTTGATACCTCCGTAAAATACTAGACAGCAAATAAACATTCTCCACCCACTTAGTTATAACTCAACACCTTACTAATAGACCAACTTCATATGTGTAACATAAGTCGTTATATTTTACCTTCGGACTAAATTCTCGCTCCGTCCTCAGAGTGAAGAGAGAACTTTCATCGATGAAACAACTTTAACTTGTCATGATTTACTTGGTCGAATCTCCTTCCTCTCAGCTCTGAAGGTCATATGTGAAGTTGCTCCACACTTTATCTATAACAAAAGGACCAAAATATCTAGGAAGAAACTTCTTCCTAGCCCTCTTTAATCTGATAACATCATATAATATTAGCCAATCTCCAACTTGAAAAGGTTTTATCTCTCTCTTGCACAATAGTTTGTTGTAACTCTTTTGATACGTCTGAGCTCGTTCCATCTGGATCATTGCTACCGCTCGAGTCTCTTCCAACTCCATGAGTTACTCCTTTCTTGATCTGATGACGTCTTTTCTCCTCGACCTCTTTAACTTTCATTAATAGTTTGAAAAGTATCCAATTTGAATTGGATCGGCAACTTGGACTCCACTCCATAAACAAGTCAAAATGGAGAATATCCAGTAGTCTTTGTTGTCATTCAATACTCTCATAAGATGACATGTAGCCTCTTATCTCAAGTATATTTCGCAGTCTTAACATTAGCATGTTTGGCGAGCATCAGACGAAGTGTAAGATTGATTTTCTCTGCAAGACCATTAGCATTTGGTTTGTATGACGTCGTTACTTGTTGCTTGATAGAAAAGTGTTGCAGCATGACAATAGTCATGCTCCTTACAAACTCTCCTCCTCTGTCTAAGACCAACTCTAACGGACATCCAAATTTTGTGATGATCGTCTCTCATTAGTCTCTCTCAAAAGTCTAGCCTCTACCCACTTGGTACAATAGTCAGTGACGACTACAATGTATCTATCGCCCCGGAGTGTCTTATTAAGAGGACCTACAAAGTCAATACCTCACTTCTCGAATAGTCCTAACATTGGAATTGATCTTAGCGGAGGTGTTCTAGTAGACTTCGAGCAAATGCTTGACATGCGTCGCAAGTTTTGCAATAGTCTAAACATTCTTTGAAAATCTCTCTCTAATGATAACCCGTATCCAAAATCTTGAAGGTTGTTATCTTACCCAAAAAATGACCTCCGCAAACAATGTCGTCGTGAAACTCATGCATTTGCTTGAACTCCTCCTTCTGATCAACTGCTCTCCTTAATCCATCTACTCCTTGATGAAATAGAATTCTCTCCACCATGGTGTAAGGTTTGCATCTCTTGATCAACGCGTTACGTTTGCGTGTATGCATACCTTCTGGAAAAGAACCATTTGCAAAAAAACTCAGATTTCTTTGTACTCATCTGGTATCTCCTCAATGCTTGTGATGGTCATCAGATGCTCGTCTGGAAATGAATCATCAAAAGGTTCTTCTCCCTCATCATCATAAGCCCTCGACAAGAGATTAGCATTTGCATGCTCTTTCTCTAGTCTATCTTCAATCACATAACCGTATTCTGTTAGAAAGATCTTCCAACGAACAATACGACCTTCAACACTAAGCTTGTTAAAGATATACTTTAAAACCTTGTGATTTGTGACTATAGAAAATTTCCCTCTTAGCAAGTAGTGCTGAAATTTCTTCAATCCAAAAATCTGCTAATCCTTCTCGTTCGATCACGGAGTAATTCTTCTCTACGGAAAAATCTGCCTACTAGCATAACCTATAAGATGATCATGCCCATCTCCATCTAACTCACTTAATGTACATCCGGTTGTTACACTGGAGACATCCATATACAGAATAAATGCTTTACTCCACTCAAGTTTAGCAAGTATAGGAGCTCTCACCAATGTATTTTTAAACTCCTCAAATGCTTCCTTTGCCTTCGGATCATGCACTATCAAGTCAAAATCAACTCTTTTCTTCATGTACAAAGTCAAAGCTATTGCTTTGTTTGAAAGGAAAAGATAAACCTACTATAATATCCATGTGAAGCCTTGGACTTTCATTTTGTTAGTAATTTTGTTATTTTTGTTAGTAAAAAGTAGAGTAGTTAGCATAGATGACGAGATAGAATAGTTTTAATTATAGTATAGAGTTTCTTGGTCGAAGAATGATGCTGGGTGGAAATACAAGAACTATGAAGTGTATATCTTTGGGATAATAATCTGATTGTATTCTACAGACGAAGAGCTTTCCAGGGATACCTCATTTACTGAGAATAGATGTCATGCGACGAAGTTATGACCTTGAGAAGGAGGATCAAAGTATGATGGAAGTTAACACGACTTCGCGGTCGAAGGACAAGATGAACTTTGCACGTCAGGAGCGAGAGGAAATAGGTATAAGAGAAGTCAAAAGTAATTCACTTTTACTATTCTCACTCGCAATTTACTGTAGCGCTCTAGAATTAACGATGAGAGATAGACGAAGAACTTCCTGCTACATCATTTGGAGAGATGAGAGGAAAGCAGACTGTTCGCTTATTAACTGAAAATTCCAAAGTTGCTTGATTTAAATTATTTAGATCTTTTGTTATAGTTGAAAGAGGTTTAAATAAATTCCTCTATATAAAAAAAAAATTTGATTACGATGACATGAGTGAAGATGATATCCGGGTTGTTTTAGTATCCATGCATATAGCTTACAGACAAGACCAAACATGTTTGCAAATGCATAATCAATGTATATTCTTTCTTGCATATTCACCTCTTCCAAGTTCTGAAAAGAGGAATATTCAAAAAAATTTAATTTATTTGTTAACTTTTTCTCTTGGAAAGGTTAGGTTATAAATTAAAGTTTTAAAATAAATAAAAAATTTACACGTGAGATGGATCCCGTCCCGTGTATTCATGACAATTGAACATAGGTCTTTATACTAGAAAAATCTTCTGTTCGCGTGAGTCAATTATGGGTTCTGTGTAATTATGTTATCAAATAGGTTTTAAATTTAATGGAAAAACTTTATCACAAGTCAGAATTTGTAAACTCAGTTGACCATCATTCTTCCCATGACACTGCGATTTAATGAACTCTATTTTTCAGCCTTCTTTTTTTAATTTTGTAAAGCAAATTTAGAGAATTTTATCACAGTAACAATTTGTAAACCTATTCCAGCATCACTCTTCACTTTTAACATATGTCTTTTTCTTCCTAGAAGCAGTTTGGGTGCATATATTCAATGCAGTGAAAACAGTTTAGCAGTTAGGCGCGCGAGAGCATTAGTCACCTTCACTCAGCCTGAAACTGCTACCCCGTGAAAGGACTGGCTCACATCATATATATTTCTCATCACCTTTGGGTCAAACAGTCCAAATTAAAGAATATTTTATTTGCAGGGAAAGAAGAGTACAAGCAAGGAAATAAGGAAAAAATTGCAGATGGGGATTAGTTTTGGTCAAGGCCAGTAATACTTGGTTCGTACATGAGAAAAAATATTTTATTTGAAGTATAAATTCTAGGTATGTAAAAGTGAAAAATTGAAATTCAATGATAATGGCGACCATAGAGTAGAGCTGCAGATTCTCCGGACATAACCCATAAGACCAGCAATTTGCTTGATCACACCCCCAGTAGGTTCCTTTAGCTTGATCATACCCCTGACGGGTTATTGACAGTAGAACCAGTCATTTTATTTTTTGGTTCATCATTTTAGTACTTCCAACCTTGACTAATATCACTATAACTCAAAATATTTAATATTATTCAAAATATTTAGACTATACATACTCGGAATTTTAATATTTGCCGTCTCACATGTGAGTAACATCACGAAGTGATTGGTTTTGCAGGCAACAGCAAGTCAGGGGTGTGATCAAGCCATACATCATAAGAGGGGTGTGATCAAGCTCAAGGAACCTACTGGGAGTGTGATCAAGCAAATAGAAACCGAAAACGATCTATCTGAGAACTTCCTTCTTTCATCGGACAGACTTTAGAGGTCGATAGGGTCTCCTCCGCTGACTCCGTTAACCCAAGAAACCTTCAGATCCGACTCCTGATAGCCGAGATATCGTCAATTTTTGGTCGCAGGTGACCGAACTTTCAAAAACTCCTCCCTGCGGTTTAAAACCGCACACACCGCACAAACGGATCGTCTAAACTGATATCCGTCTTCTCTGGTAGGTAGATCTAGCTACCCTGAACCCAACAAGACTCCAAACAAGCCGTTTGGAGTTCCCCTTGCAAAACCACTCGAGAAATTTGATCGTAAGTTGCAAAAAACTGACGTACGCGTTTCCGAGCTCAAACTTGCTCACCACACCCAAACCAACAATCAAATTTACGTACTGTCTTCTCCTATGAGTAGATGAAGACTCCTTGATCGCGTAAGCACCAAGAACGAAGAGCTTGGCTCACCGATCGCGAAGAACAACCCAATCTCAGATCGCAGGCGAACGAAAATCTGACGTAAGCATTTCCTTGCGAGCCAATTTCACTCAAATCTCCTGAACCGTCCAATAAAACTTCGTATTGTCTTCAATTTCCTGTAGAACTCGGTGTTCTGATCCCGATGGATCCGAGGACAGCAAGTTTGGACTCCGGAACGGCCCGAACGGTCCAACTCTCCTTCACAGATAACTGAAATCTCCCAATCTCCTTCCTGCGTCTCAATTTTTCTCAATACGCACTCGTCGATCCGTCTCTTTCCAAACCGTTTGAACCAGTGCGTAGCCTGCACAGATCTGAACCCAACGACGTCTTGCGCGCTTGCATTGGACTCCTAAATCTCCCGAATCGTCCATCGACAGATCGCAGGCGCAAGTTAACCCCTAAGCTGTCCTCTTGTAACAGTCTCTGTACGTACAAAGTTCTCTCAGAATCATGAAGCAGGCCCCTTGCGTCTTTGATATAACGCCTGAAGCTTCAAATACCCAGTCAGCAAGTAACTAGGGCCTAGCTTGATTTTACCTTCTTTCGAGTCGTATAACTTCATCACTAGATGTCCAAACGAAGTAAACAAGATGCCCATGGAAAGCTGATAAAGAGCTCTACCCGTCTATGTGATGAAAATGAAGATCTAGAATTGTGCTAAAAGCCCGTAAGCTGGAGCCTAGCTTGTTTTCTCCATCTTTCGAGTCTTGTAACTTCTCCACTAGGCGTCTAAACGAAGTAGACTAAGTACCCATGGAAAGCTTACAAGGAGCTCTATCCACTGATGCGATAAAAGCGAAGATCCGAAGTTGTGCCAAAAGCTCGTAAGCTAGGGCCTAGCTTGTTTTCTCCATCTTTCGAGTCTTGTAACTTCTCCACTAGGCGTCCAAACGAAGTAGACAAAGTGCTTATGGAAAGCTGACAGCGAGCTCTATCCATCTATGCGATGAAAATGGAGATCCGAAATGATGCCAAAAGTCCGTAAGCTAAGGCCTAGCTTGTCTTTCTCATGAGTGTCTTTGGAGCGACAAGCATCGAAGTCTGAATTTCAGATAAGAGCCGGTCCACGACACGACAACGTCAGCAGACTTAGCTGCGTCCTGACAGTGATAGAAGATTTGATGAGTTTGTGATGAATAACTTGTGTACTACAGATGCATCAGAAGAGGCAGAAGAAGTGATCTGTGGATACATTGAGTGCTACGAAATTACAGAAGAAGAGCTTCCAGAAGATGAAAGTATTGTCTTCCCTTCAGAAGACAAGTTAGTTAGTCTTCCAGAAGACAAAAGTACTGTCTTCCCTTCAGAAGATCAGTTAGCTGATCTTCCAGAAGATGAATCTGAACTGGAAGAAGCTCCCAAATCAGAATATTTTGATGCTAGTGAATACAGTCACACTGAAGGAATGGTGAACCATGACAATCTTCAAGAAATGGAGATTGCTCCAGGGAAGAAGTTGAAACTTTCCAAGGTAATTGAAGATCAACAATTGGAAGACTTCAGAGAACTCCTGACAAAGTTCTAAGATTTCTTTGCTTGGACCATAGAAGACATGAAAGGCATACCTCTAGAACTGAGAGAACATCGCATTGGCTTGCTAGAAGGTGTTGTTCATGTACGGCAGAGGCAGTATCGACTCAACCTCAAATACTCGCTTCTCGTGAAGGATCAGATCGATCGGTACTTGAGAGTAGGGGTCATCTTCCCCATGCTTAGCAATGAGTGGGTAGCTCCTATTGTCATCGTGCCAACATGTAAGATCTGAGTATGTCAGGACAAGCTGAACTTGGCCACGAAGAAGGATCATCGTCTTTTATCCTTCATCGATTCTATGTTAGACTAGGTAGCAGGACATGAGTTCTACAGTTTCTTGGATGGATATTTTGGGTAAAACTAAGTTTCGATCAGAGAAGAAGACAAGTCGAAGATCACTTTTATTACCGTACCAACGTAATCCTTAAACTACTTGTGAAGACAGGTAAAACGAGACGTAACCCTGAAAGATAATTTAAACAAGCTAGAAAGCATACATGGGCAACATGTAAGTACGATCTATGAGTTTAAACTCTATCAGCATGGCAAACCTAAGTTATGTACTCTTAACATCATAAATAAGTATGAAGTCACTTGCACAAGCGTATGAATGCTCGAACAAGATAAATAACATATTATCAACCTACTAGGATTCAAAATATATGCTAGTTTTAACACCATATGCAAAAGGTGTCAAACATATGCATAAAGAACTGGGAATAATATTGAGCTAACTTCTAAGACTACTAAACTCAAATGTTGGAGTAGAAGTGTAATACGCAATCGTCAAGTACGCGACAATGATGTCAGCGCGATGAGACTAACTCCTGATAGAGAGGTGAATTGTTTACTATGTGACGTTATACATCCTCGTCGGAGTCAGAATCATATTCTGAACTAGCGGTGACATAAAACTATGTGGTAAGGTCAAGAGAAGGCTCCACTAGAACTCTTGATGTATCCATAACATGATCAACTGATGGAGTCAATGTGGATTGTTGTAGAGTAGGACATGTCTGACGATTGTGTCCAACCACATGACACAGTCTACGTGTTGTACTACTGTTGGGATTCAGAATTCTCCCACCTCGGCTGCCTTGAACTCTAGTTGTAGTAGCATTATGTTGAGTTTTGACAATCGAAATTATTTCCTCACAAGAGAAAAAAATTGCTTGTGATTGATTGTCAGCAACCGAGAACTCTAGATCGATATCTCCAACATGGTCGTCCAAGGACGAGCCCTCTCTTCTTTCATTATGACCTTGTCTGTTGCCATCATCGTTTTCAAATTGCACAACTCTGTGACCCCCACGCTTGATAACCACTAGTGGTGCACGACATGCACAGGTAACCACTAGTTCCTCAATGACAAACGCATGAACCGAACGTTCACCATAAATGACATATAACGAACTTGAGAACCGAATAGAATCGTGCTTCTGGGTAGATTCATCACCACTCTCTATCCCATGCAATAACATGTGTGCAAGGTCACATCATGTCTTGATATTATACACATGTACTAACACTTTCATCGAGTGCATGTTTGACTATAAAGTTCTTATCATTAGATGCACGTATGTTAGCTAGTGTTGGACCTGAAATATTGCAAATGAATCTTTTTGAAGCACGTTCATTCTCTACATATCTCGCTGCAGAGAAATTTTTCAAGAGAGTTGAAGAACATTGAAGAGCTTGTCTTCTCTTAGAAAAAGAAGACATAATGTAATACAATAGATTGTGCAATATTCGGAAAGAGGCATTCAAACGAACCGGTTTTAAGGCATGGTTGATAAACTCAGCCAGATTCGAAGTTACCTTCTCAAACCGGGGAAGTGGAAAAAACATCAACTGTATCGTTCAAAATGAACCGTCTTCAAGTACAACGTCAAGGCGCGACTTCCCTCGCTTCAACATTCAAACTGATCCATTATTGTCAATAAACTACACGGATAGATAAGTAAGATGCATATTCCCTTATGGATATACATAAGAATGAAAGGTAAGCAAGTACATTAACATCGACACTCAGCGATCAATTGTTCGAGCATAAAGAAACACAAGGATGGTTGTTCTCCTTCATGTCAGAACTTAATGCGAATATTCATCCGGATGTGATGCGCACAATATGTGTGCACTTTGCCTGGAAAAACTTTTGCAATGACATTCTCCAACCCTTTTGGCGATCAGAAACAATAACGATCGAATGTGAGTCGATGTCGTTAACAGATTCTTTCACTAACCTGCATAATCATGTCCAAGTCGCCGTACTCTCCTCTAGAGCAACGACATAAGATCAAGATTATTGCTTGGTTATTACCATCAAGAACACTGGTCACGAATATTTGGCATGGATATTTTTGATTTTTTAGTGACAAGCGTCAAGCGTGATTACTTTCTAGCAATAGTGTAGCACATCTCATGTAACCGAATGACAAATGAACATTTTGGAACATCTATGGATGATTTTCTCATATATTCTTGTCTATTATAGCACGTGGATCAATGTCAACAATCTTCTTACACATGCTAGGAATAAAAGAGAAATATGAGTGTTCGTTCTCTTGAAACAGATCACTTGAAATCGTTCGCATCCGTCACATTTGAAAATAGTTAGATTTCTTGTTGAAGGAACTATGAACTCTTTCTGCAAATTACCGACTGGGATGTTCTGACCAATAGCTACTCTATTACACCTTATGCGTACAAGCCACTTTGCATTGTTCTGATGGCCAAGCCAAGAGTGAAGGTTCCCAAGACAAAGGTGCAGTAGATCACCAACTGTGATCACTATCGCTCCATTCAACTTGTTCTTTTGAGAACGGACTCTAAAAGGACATTTTAAGGTACTGTTACTTGCTTGGGTGTTTGATGAGGTGCCCGCATGATATGTTGCACGACCAGCTGAAAGATATCGCATCATCTTGCCACATCTACAGTTCACATTTGTGTTGCTTGAAGGTGCACGGCAAGATGTGTCATCTGCATTTGACTGTTCCTGCGTATAGTGTATAACGTAAGATGATGATAAAAAGACAGTTGCCGCGTGGTTTCAACAAGAAGGCTGCTCCTTCGTGTAACACGTGTTGAAAAGCTCCCAGTTTTTTAAATTCGCCTATGTACACATCACAGTCTCAATAGCAAATGTGTATGTCCCCTGAGTTGGTAAAAAGGTATAAAGCAACAACTCTAGGCTTTCTCCGGATTGCTTTTGCTTAAAGAACAAGGTGCTTTGTAATGGAACTGTTACGTAGTGGTGTAGAGTAATATGGCGTGTCAAAGCTAGAAGCTTTGGGAAATATTCGTCTCTCACAAGCTTATAGCTATGGCTAAGAGGTCGTGGATGTTTTGGATAGCTATCTCCAGAAGCAGTTACATGAGTTAGTGATGTATGCCAGCACGTTGGAGAATCAGCATTCCACACTTTGTAAGTTCTGTCGAAGATGGTTCGGGCCTTATGTTGTGCTAGATGTTTATGAAAATGTCACTTATAGTTTATGGGAGCTAGATGGTACTCTTTTGAAACTATATGTGGCTAGCAAACATGTGAAATGCTCAAAAGACGCGGAGGATCAGTAAAGTTATTCAACTTTCTAGAGTCAGAACAAAGGATGACAAGAGACGACGACGTCTCAATTGCTGAAGAGGCTAAGACAGAGGAGAGTGATGATGATGAAGAGCATACCAAAGAATGAAGAGGTTGGCACATGTCGGAGGATGTGCAAGTTTAGAGGAGGTGGATGTTGTGGTGTGAATTCTCCTACATTTACATATAGGAGCAAGCAATAGGTCTTTCTTTTTCTTTTTTCTTTTTCTTCTTGTTTTTAGGTCTTTATGACTCAACACAGCACGCGTCAAGCGGGAGTTAAACAAAGTGAAAGTAAAAGGTTTAGACACGGTTTGTCAAAAGTGATATTTGAATATTGGATGGTTTCTTTTTCCATATTTAATTTCATTCTCCCAAGCATATGACTGACATCCTGTAAAAGTGGTAGCATCACGAGAATCATACAAGGTAACTTGTTGGGTCGTGAAAGTCAATGAAAGTTGTGGTCATGGAAGTGAAGGTAAAAGTCCAGTCCGTTCTCTCCAGCATAAATATGAAAATCAAATATGCGTCTTCATTAATATATTATAGATTCTCGATCTACATATAAAGTTACTTGAATTAGATATTCATGAATATTATGCACGGTTGTACTTGCTACTGCATAAAACCTTGAGGCTGATCGTTTCTAAGCTATACATCTTGCTTTATAAAGTAAATGTAATGTCAAGCGTCTAGGGTTTTAAGATATAATAAAGCATTAGAGGGAAGTGTTTAAGCTAATTTAGAACCATTAAAAGTTTAAAGAGATCTAGAATTAATTTATTATTTTTATATAAATTAATAAATTAATTCTAGATTGGCACGAAATAAAGACACGAAATAAAGATCAGAAAACCTTTGGAAATTGAGTAGGAATCCGACAAATCAGACGCTAGGTCACTTAGCAAGCAAAAGCAATCATGGCCTATACTCATGATAGCTGCCTATCAAACATGGTAATCATTAGTCGTCTTATCACTCTATCAAACAAATAATGATACGCAAGTGTACATGGTTTAGTTCATAAGGTTCTTCTTATAATATTTGAAACTCATTTCAGTATTTTTAAAACGAATGAGTTTTATGTTGCGGTGACTTGTATCTTGTAGAAGTCAACTTTAGCGTAAAGAAATATACAAAGATAAGTTGGATTACATTAAACACAGAGTTATCATAAACATGAAATGCTCGACATTAACAGAATTGAAAGAGAAATCCATTTAAGACTTTTTGAGGAAGTTCAGCTACAAGGGAAGCCCATGGAGTTCATGGAGCGACAAGACAAAAAACAAAACAAAACAGTGTGATATGCTCTACTCTTCTCATGATTCAAGAAAATAAAGTGAAACTAAGACTCTAAATAGTTAGTGTCTATGCCTTCACTACTCTCCAATGCTTCACCACTGATTATTTCATGTCCATCTTGATCTTTAATGTTATCTCTGTTTTCTTCCTCGGCTTCTTTCTTCATCATTATCATCTGTAGGCCGAATCTTTGCTTCAACTGCTATCTCTTATTCTAGTCAGAAAAGCTGATTTCTTATTTGGACTACGATTGTGTTGATTATTCAAAGTGAGAATAAAATCAAAAAGTAAATTTTTGTACTTCTGAAATATCTAACTCTTATTTGTAGAGTACAGGTCTTCCTCTACCACCCGAAGATTATGTCTCTCTGGATAATATTTTCTGATGTAAAGTTCAATTGAGTCGGTTTCATGCCATTGCATTTCTATCCTACAAGGTTCTTCGCTCTCCTCACGAGTCAAAACTCGTAACACTTTACACCAAAAGGACTTGTCGTCCTTCGCAAGGACAGCAAGTTGCTGATTCTCTCTTAAATCTTTAACACCGCCAATCTTTTGTAGACGGGCGTATGTAATACTACCTGATATCGCTTATGTGTTCTTGCATACAGTGGTCTTCCTTCATCAAACACTTGTCGTTCAAGTTCACCAACAGTTATCACTATGTTTAACAATTATCAGCAGCTATCACGATGTTATTCACCAACATTTATCATAATATTTATCACTACGTATCCTCTCCACACTCGTCATTTTTTATTTTGAACTGTTGGTTGTAAGTGATATCATGAAGAGGTCAAATTGGACAAGGTGCTTCTTCAATAAAACATTTGAAGTTGTAAGTTTCCTCGAGAAGAGTGACATGACAACAGAGTGTATGCTTGTCTAATTGATTTCGCTGAGTTGTGACAAGATAAAAATGTTCTTTGACAAGAGAGCTATAGAGAATCTACTAAACATTTTATCAACATGATCATGAGTATGTCCTATCATGAGAAAACCTACTTTTATTTTCTTAAAAGTCTGTCTATCTATTGACATAACAAGATAAGCAAAAATAATAATTTTTGTTTTTTTATTATGTTATCTAATTACAAGTATAAAACTGATGAAAGAAAGACCTTCTCACTCAAAAAAGGTGCAAAAATCACAGAAATCAGAAATCATACGGTGCAAAAAAGAGAGTCATATTAGAATCAAACTTAATATTGTATAAAGTAAGGAAGACTCTGGTTTGAAATGCCTAGTAAAAACTAGTGCATCTACAAGATGAACTCCTATCACAGATGAATCATCAACAACTTCCGAAACGTTAGAAAACTGCGGAATGCATGTCTTTGCATGATCCATCCCGTCTATGGAACAATACACGTAATCTTTGGGTGAAAATAGAGCTTCTTTTTACGCTAGTACCATGTTCGTCAGTTTGTTGATGACGAGTCTTTAAACCAATTATGGCAAAATCTGTAAAACATATAGTATGAACAAGTCAAAAATATCTCGAGACAATGTTCACTCATGGACCTCATCGACTGCTCTTGTAAATATATATTATTGAGAGTTATGTTATTCAAACAACATGATATAAAATCAAAAAAATAAAAAATCGTTACTTTTTGCTGGTCCTACATGTGATATGTCTCGTTGATTCTTCATCTGCTCAGAAAAGTCACACCTTGAAAATTTATTGTGTTGTGGAATTCTCACCAAAGAATAATACTAACGCCACTATTATGTTAACGAAGAAAAACACAAAAGCTTCGTCAACTAGAGAGGACATGTTTGTCTTGTAGTAATCATACATCTCACTTTTTGACAGATTAGAGGGAAGATGGTGACTGGTTGCATTATGTGACAACAAAAATAAGTCTAACCATTCTTGTAGCAAAAAGCCCTCATCACTCTTCTATGGTAAATAAACGTGTGTGGAGGCTGAATGATGATTGAAATCATTTTGGATTCTAGGTGGATGATCATTACCTACACACAAAATAACCTTGAAAGCTTTACGACACACATCACTTCCACTGTAAAGAGTATATACTCTCTGGTTTGCGTGTTCTAGAGAGTCTCTTTCGACACATCTAGAATCTAGAAAACATATCTTTTATTATGTTTCAGATGAAATGGACGTTCACGTTCTAGTCTCAGACGATCAAAAATTGTGCTCCACAAGCATAATGTTTTACAACAAAACTCTTTCCATTCTCCTTATAATATCAAGATTTATTTTACAACAGATGAATTTTTCATCAACTTTTCCAGGGGTGCATGTTTGGGTGGTTGATCGGAACTTCTTTGAGAAAGTGAATTTCTCCGTAAAGTTTCTCTGAAGCGTTGCATCTCTTTGATTTTCTGTGAACCACCTATAGGGTATGAGTCTCTTGACTGACGTGTCTCTTTGACCTCAATAGACACTCATTGATAATATTTTCACTTATATCTCTTGGAAGAGTAAAGGACTCATCTGAGACATGCAAACGAGATAATAATCTTTCACAACTGTGATTGCTATCTCTCCTAGACCGAGGACCAAAGTTTAATTCTGGTGACAATTCTTGTCCCAATGGTATACTCTCAGCTTGAGATAGATCATCCACGTTGTTAGTCTCTTCGCTAGATGAGGAGACATTTTGGACTACCTTTGCTTGTTTGATTCTATACCGATCGGATATAAGCAAACTTGAAGACATAAGAAAGAATTGGAATGATGCTCTTTTTGTTGCTAATCTAGATAACTTGAGGTTGAGTGTTATAAATTGTTTTTCAGCCATCGGCAGTCTTAGTACAACTCTCTTCAGAGACAATTTCAACTTTACACGTTGTTCGTCCAAAGTAAAATCATCACTAACTTCTGAATCGTCAATGGAAATCTCCTCAATCTGTGGTCCGAGTTGGAAATGGATTCAAAGTCCATAACCGTTTAAATCCTTCCGAGATGGATTGATCTCCTGACCAAATGACCTATTGATAAGAAGTAAACGACCTCTCAGAAGAGACTCGTCTGAGACACTCGACTACAACCACTTTGTGCGAATGATGCTCCATGAACTTCATAGGTTGCTCCGCATCGTGGTTGCTTGACTTCTTTGAAAATTCTCCAAAATTGATAATTTTGCTAGAATTAGACAGCTGTCCAAACATGGGAGCTTGATTGTCATTGGACGCTCGGTCAAATGGAGCAAATATGATACTTGTGATGCATCCTTATTTTCTTCTAACCTCTCTTCTCTCTCTCTTTTCTAAACTCTCGAATTATCATATTCAAAATAAGAAGATATTTCATCAAAAGTCAACTTGCGACGTCAATTCATATCCTCTTCTATAAGAAATTTATCTGACTTTTGTTTTGGGTCTACTTGATCACCTTACATTAGAACTAAAAAATTAGATTAATATAGAAAAATATAACACTCTATGATATGAATACTTAATCTCTATAATCTTGAAAGTGGTAGAGAAAAAATGACCATTGTTGTCTTTTTTTATAGTGAGAAGTGAGATAGACTTCAATATTTTATTAGAACTTTCTTTCATAATTTTTGATCATAATTAGTGTAGTGTTTTAGAATTTACTTTTTAATTCATTTAACATCACAAATATCGTTTATATAGAAGATTTTTACAAGTATCATTGTTCTAAGTTCTAAAATCTATTCAGATATACAAGTTTCATCTAAAAATTTTATTTTTTCATAAAATCACACGATTTCTAATCTCTCCGAAAGGTGTTCTAGATCAAACAAAACAACTATAGTAAAAAATATCATGCAGATATCTAGTGGAGAGTTAAAGAAGACGTTTCTTGTTCTCATATCATAATTTCTAGTCTTCTCATGATAGTGTTCTCCAAATAATTCTCAATTTCTAGCTATTCAATTCAACTTTTCACACTTCTAACACATTTCTCTTGTTTCATAAACGTCAAATTAAAAATGTTCAATACACATTGTCCTTTCAATTCAAAACGAAATTAGATCAATTACAATGTGTATACTTCATGCAACTTTCCTAATTTTTTACTTATGAAAATAATTTTTATTTCCACGAAAATTTAATAGAAGTTTCAAAAACTCACTAGAAGAAAATAAAAGGATGAAAAAGAAAAACTAAACAAAATGAAAATAAAAAGTTAAAACTATTACAAATTTCTAATCCGGATATTGATCAACAAGTCATCTTTGCCTTGTAATAACTTCGAGAAGAAGATCAAAAATTAATTTTTACTTACACAATTTCCTATCCAAGAATATTATTTTTGTTATAGCAAAAAGTTTTTTTCTTTTGATAGTCGCTCTAATCATTCTATTGTCTAAGATCATTTATCCATAATATTATTCGTGCGTGCTTCAAAAATGTTCTATTGGATGAGACAAATTTTAACTCAGAATAGATGCTAACAATGAACGTCACTAAAAATAAAATTTTTCATAAGATCGTGAATTTGAAGAAATTCATTTTCTTATGGAAAATTAAGGTTCTGGGGGATTTCATGGTTCTCTTCAGTAGTCTCTTTCGCCGCATGAGGTCTAAACGCAGAAGAAATATTTTGGAAGCGACCACTGTTCTGGGTAAAAGAGAGCTACTCGACGGTTTCGATTTGGGGGTATATTTCGATTTGGTTCCTATTTTAGAAGACCACCTGAAGCGACAAAGCGGAAGTGACGATGCGAATGAGAACGTCAAGGAAACTATGAAAGTCTTCAAGGAAGCTTTTCAGGCGTTTAGAATCGGGGGGGAGTTGACAAGTTCCGCATGTTGAAGTTGATAGAGGTTACTCACGACCATTTGCATCTCTGGAGACAGTTTCCCCCTGAGCATTACCGTAAACGAGCGCTCGAGAAGGACATGCTATCGTTGGCCAAAGCCAAAACTAGCGTTCTCCAAGATAAGATGAGAAAACTTGATAAAGAAAAGATACGATTTTATGCCCTTGACATGTCTTTCGAAGAGTGAGACTCCGGGATAAAGTATGACCTTGACATGCCCTTCGTCAAATTGATTACTCAGGAACTTTTGTGTGAAGTTCAATTAATTCTAATACAGCGGAGGAGTTTGTAACAATTTAGAACAAAGTATGATATCATCGTGAAATCTTGTTTTTAAATTGATGTCTCAAAAGAAAAAGTCATAAAGTAGAAAGAATGAGTTTTTCAAAGTTAATGTATTTCTTTTCTAAAAGTTGATTTTAAATTTGATTGCAGAAATACGTTATTGTGCTGGAAAAATAACAAACCCGTAGCTCTGATATCATATAGAAAAAGGAGAGAGAATCGATGTGAGAAAGACCAAGTATGAGTAAGCTTGTTTTACTGAAATGAATAATGAGATAGGAGGTCCAAAGGCCAGGTACTTATATTTTGATACAAGTGCAAGCAAAGCCTGCAAAAGGACATGAGCCCAAATAGCATAAACTAGTTGATGTACGCATGTTCATACTGTACAGCCTATTCTAACAGTAAAGCCACAGAGGCATAAGATAATGTACATGGTGAGAACTAGGATAATTCAGGATTTGATGTCCTCCAACAGTTGGAGAAATGCATTCTGAGAGGAACCGCCTGGAGCTATGGCAGCAGCCGCTTTCACCTTCAGCTCTTGACACCTTGCCTTCATTGCCTTGCCTTGATCCCCAAGTAGGACCGTGAAAGCCTTTTCAAATTCTTTCTGCTCGACCACAAGATCGGGCCCTCTAAGGACTTCAGTAGCTACCTTTAATTCATCCACAATGTATCTGCAATTCAAAAACTGCTCACTTTGGTGAGGCCAACCTATGATGGGTACACCTGAAGTAAGGCTCTCTATTGTCGAATTCCAACCGCAGTGCGAGAGAAAGCCCAAGGTTGCTGGGTGTGCCAGAACTTGGAGCTGAGATACCCAGTCTGTTGTAACAAGGCCACGCCCATTCACCTTCGTTTCGAAGTCAGCAGGAAGCACGTCCTCCAACGCTTGAAAATTCCCATTCCCCCGATGAAGGACCCACAAGAAGCTGCAGTTCTCCACAAAAGACTCAAAAGCAAGAGCTAGTTGTTTAATCTGTGGAGGAGACAACCAAACCATACTCCCGAGGCATATGTATAGAACCGAAGATACAGGTTGAGTGTCCAGCCACTTTAAGTAATCTGTGCCTGTAGTTACCCTGGCATTAATAATTGCGTGGTCCGTGGAAGCCGGAGTCGCGATGGGTCCAATAGCATACACATCAGCAATCTTACCTTGCCCCTGCTTGGAAGAAGAGAATGTCTTATAGGACTTAATCGATTTAGGCTCCAGGTCCAGGAATGTATTAACCACAACGCTCGCCGGACTCATGGATTTGATCTGAAGGACCAAATTCCGGACAGAGAGAGGAATCTCCGAATATTTCAGAGATGGAACACCCTGGATTTCTAGGAGTCCATCGAACGGGATGAGACGATTATCGTCTCCTACCTGAAGCTTACCTCCGTCCAACAAGAAAGGCAATTCTTGGAACAGCTTAGCGAGAATGACGCCGCTAGGAAAGAAAGTGAAACGCTTCATACCCAAGTGGGATGCGACACCTTCCGACCAGAACAAGAAGAAATCCGAAATGATACAGGTGGGAATTGCAACCCCAGCGAGCCGATCAGCTTCCAGCTTCTCCACAACTGGCTGAATTGCGCGGCTCAAAGCTTCCAAGACATCGACCACTGTTACCTGGACGCCGT
Organism: Asterella californica; assembly: GCA_036924285.1. Taxonomy (NCBI): domain Eukaryota; kingdom Viridiplantae; phylum Streptophyta; class Marchantiopsida; order Marchantiales; family Aytoniaceae; genus Asterella; species Asterella californica. Next base: position 1,872,669 of record JAYKYS010000022.1, on the reverse strand, counting down.
CTAGGTGTCCAGGGTCAAGATCCAGCTCCATTAGATGGAAATCGAGATTTTCCAGCTCCCTAGCGTACTTCGCCTGGATCCTTAAGATATATTTCTTGAAGCTTGCAAAAGTGATGGTGATACCGCTGTTGGCTAGCCTAAACCCTAAACTGAGCATAGGAGCAATGTGACCCTGGCTACTTAATGGTAGTAGGAGCGCATGAGGTTTGGGCTCTCGAGCCATAATAGACAATTCTATCTTCGCACTAAGCAGTGAGCTCGAGATGGGCCTCAAAACGTCAAAGACAAATGTTTGTCTGATATCGCCAGGAATTCTGTAATTTGCTTTGGCCAATTAGCCAAAGTAGCTACTCCGTGTGTAGTAAATTCAGAACGTTTAGGAACGTGAGCCAAAATCCAGCAATTCCTGTGAGCTACAAAAAGACCACACCAGTATTCTGTCGCGTGCACCGGGTAGTTGAGTAGTACTAATCGGTACGCTTCATAGTCTTGCGCTCCAGTATCGACTGCATCAACCAAAATGAGTGTAAGTTCATGCTTTCTATGCGAGAAAGTGCTGTCCTTGTCTGAAGTGAGTCCACAGATATCCAAATTCAGTGCACTAATCAGCTTCTTCCGCTATTTCATATCCACTTGAACAGCTCCTACTAGCTCCCAAATCATGGTTTCGATGAAGGGCGTGTATCCTGAAGTCCTCCGACTAAGCCGCCTTCAGCTACTAAGCGGTACTAGCACGATAAGGAGCGGTGTGTGATTGTCTCATGAAGCACAACGCTTGTGCGGCCGGCAGCCATATACTCAGTCCTGTTACGATGGAAAACATATCCCGGAAAACGAGAGAAAAACCAGAGCACAAGTTCAGAACGCTGGAATCAAATACGTACTTAGAGCAGGATCGATGTTGCGGTACCAGAGCTCAGAAAGTTCTTGCGGCGGGCACACTGCTCGCACCAGATCTAAGAGATCATCTGTTCAGATAAATGTGCGTCGCATCTTCCTTCAAGTGTAACTACAAAGGCAGGAATACACCACGAAATGCCAGTCAGTTCGACATCCTGCAAATACAGACATAATCATCAAACCAAGTACTACACTACAGCCCGAAAACTGAGATTGAAGGTTCCCACCTCACTCTCGAGGAAAGCACGATTCTGAAGTTCGATGTACCTGAAACAGCTTTAAGGACATGAATGTTAGGACTCAGTCGGTTTGGGCTCCAGGTCCAGGAATGCACCTCCTGTCTATCTGCCTCAGGCTACGGTCACATGGGGAGACGTTCTCCGTTTCCCGTTTCGCGAGAGTTAAACTCCGGATAGCAATCATCACTCCAGAGTTTAACTCTCGCGAAACTTGTCACTGTGCACTACACTGCCTCCACCCTGCATAGTCGATCTTAAAGAAGTTACGTACGTGCGATGAAAGGTAACCATTGAAACTATATTTTCTTGAGATGACACTAACCTGCGCGATACTACCGTGGAGCTCCATGCTTACTGTTAGAACATTGGTTACACACTTCTCTTCCATAAAAGATCCAAACCACTTTTTCAGACCATCAATCAGATCGCAGATACCACCTGTAACAGTACTATCAGACCGACCTGCACTGGTCGAATCTTACGTAGAGTTCTTTTGTTACGGAGAAGACTGAACTGGGATATGTGTTCTCGTCACACAGACTCACGGCAACACCTGTGAGATGGACTGTAGCTACTGAGCTAGTTCCGGGAATTGACAGATTGAATGAAATTTTTTATCTATAAAAGTTCTTCAAGATCTAGAGATCCAGTTGCAACCGGAAAGCCCTGCAGCTGGGCCAAAGGTCCCACAGTTTGTCCAATATCTAGCTAGAAATGTTTCTATGCATATTTAATTTCAGATGAAGACTATAACCTATAGTTGTCCGTTCCATTTAGGAATGGAGAGAGAGACTAAGAACTAGTACTCATCAATGAGCTCTCGGGATCAATCTATCTGAAGGAATAACTAGCCAGTTCAGTCCAGCTGCTGTATACAAGAAGTTAGATTTCCTCAGTATGTGTGAACGTGGTGTGTTTCAAACGTAATCTGATTACTCTGAACAGTCTGATTAGTCTGAGACTGAGTAATTAAAGTCTCAAAGTAAAAGTAATTACTCTGAAAATCTGATTAGTATGATTAGTTAAATAAAGTATCTGACTAGTTTAATAGTCTGATTACGTAAAGTATCTGATTAGTTCTAAAGTAATTAAAGTATCTGACTAGTCTTAAGTTCTGAACAGTCTGAGTTTAAATGTCTTCTACATTATACACGAGGGTCTCCGAGCTTACAGGAAAGATGCATTCGTGGAATTCTGTGATTATCAGCTAGTTCAACACAGTTCTTATGCATCCGTTCATAACGTTCACAAAGCAAGTACTCAGATTGTAGTACGTAGCCAACCCCATGCTAAGTCTTCGGTGAGCTCAGGACCTTCTCTATACTAGTAACAGTGTAAGCTGTTTTTCTCATTAAAGCTGATCTTCTAAATAAGCTCTGGTAACTAGAAGAACTTCATTTTGCAAGTGGATTTGCAGGTGGACTGTCAGCAGACAGAGGAATTTAACCAATACATCACCAAAATATGTTTGTTCATACTGTTGTATGCTTTATTTAAATACTTCACTTCTTTCTGAACTAAAATACGTGAAGAGGAAAAAAGAACATTTCTTTCTTTGCTTTTATACCCCATATGGAGTTTAACTGAGTGTTTTATCTGAGTTTGTTTGTCTGATTTGTCAGGTTGTGTACAAAGAACTTGACTGAGAGCTTAAATTAAAGCTACTAGGGAGCGTTATATCAGTAACCATAAACTCATATTAATCATGGAAGTTCTAAATATAATCACGTGAAGACTTGTTTTTCTTTGTATATTCTATATTGAATTCTGAAAGAAGTATGTTGTGCGTGTTACCAGTTGTGTTTAATATTTGCAGGTCTATTGATCATGAAAATACTCAACAAATATCTTCTGGAGGAGATGATGATAGATGATCTACAAACAGACTATGGCAACTACTGAAATGTTATAAAGTGATAAAGGTGGATCAGCTTCACAACGGGGAAGCTGAAACTGAAGCACGGGCATCAGTTAACAGAAAAGGTGAACAAAGAACCTTTCACAAACATGGTAGTCAACTTCAAACAGGTTAGAAACAAGATTGACTATCTAAGAAAATGTTCACGAAGGAAAAGAGAAAAGAGAATAGTACAGGTTCCACTGACTCTATGTGAGAATTTTATGATATTTGTTATGATCTGTTTGGGAGTTCCAGCAAGGTGGTTGGAGTTCCAAATGATGTAGACAATGGTATTAGTTCTAGATCAATACCATTTGTGGATCTAAATGCTTTTCTTTCACCAGCAAATCCTACACCTGAGTCTACTCGTATACTATCAGAAGAAGCTATGTCTCAACCATCACCAAACAGTCCTGATCCATCACCACGAATCAACCACGGGGGTGTTATTGATCAATATTCTAGACGTTATAGGAGATCACCAAGTCCTAGCTTGGCGTCAGCTCTTGATCGATTCACTGAAGCTTACAAATAAAAAACAGAGCTCGATGCACAAACAGCATCTATGTTAAAGAAGATTCTAGAGCTCCAGAAACGTCAATTATTTTCTTCTCCATGAATATTCTTTTCAACAGATAATCATATCTTCTACTGATGATTACACCAGTATTTGTAAAGTGCTTGTCGTACTAGCTTTCCTTCTCGTGTTCAAATGTTGTTGATGGTCTCTTGTATGCTCAAGAAGGGTTGTCTGTCTTGAAATGGTTGATAGTTCATAAGATTAGATAGACGGTCAGTTATACTGAGTTGTATCCCATTGTTGTTGATGAACTTGTGAAGCATTACTGTAGCCATGAGACATGTAGGTACCTCTTCTAACTTCATAGGCATTCCATCGGCTAGGACTCACCACCTCTTCTTTAGTAGACCAAAAGTATGTTCAATACATACTCGAGCTCTCCCTTAGACTACGATCATATTCTCCTTCATCTCCTTGATCATCCTGATAGTTAAATACTTTTTGCAGAAAAGGTGCAAGTGGATATGCAACGTCCACAATGTATGGTTCACTTGGATGCTCCTTTCTCCAAACTGAAGTCTTGAGTTGTTGCTTGATGATGGAGACAGAAGCGGTAGATTCACCATAGGTTCTTCGTACACAAGTTGTTGATGAACTTGTATCACAAGGAAGACACTCGAAGATGACTAACATCGTGTTGTGATCAAGGAAGAAGAAAAGCTACGTCAAGAAAGTTTCAATCTGCATCGCACACTCCTTGGAGTAGAATAGAATGATAGTGATGTCTATTCCAATATTCTACTGGATGAAATCTCTGTCTTGGTTTACTAGCCAGCTTGATGTGACATCCATCTATTGCACCTAACATTAGTGGTAATTTTGATAAGGATTGAAACTTACTGATGATATTTTGTAATCATTGACCTCTTGGTACTCCAACGAACTTTGAGAATAGTTTTTCTCTGCTAGTTAGGTTTACGAAGTGCTTCCCCAAATTCAGAAAGGTCCCCTCTTTGTTCTCTCTGCAGTTCGGTTACAATGTTCATTTCTCGAACAATGTTTTCTGCAACTACATCTATCTCATTTGCTCTTCTCATCAATGACAAGGTCATGTCATGTAGCCTCTCTATCTCTAGAAGTTGGACGTTACTCTCCGATATGCACTTAGAATCTTCCACCACAGATGGATAAAAGATACAACAATCCATTGCATTTGCAAGGTCTTCCAGAGCATCTTGAAATTCATCCGGGTGCTCCATCTCAAGCTCCACATCAAACACTGTATAGCGATTTTTCTGTGCATTCAACTCAATTTTAAAACGCCACTTCGCTGAGCACACAGTGTTCAATATTTCATCTTGCTTTTCCACAGTTAGTGCCTCGAACTCCTCTGCTGTCATGCCCAAAAGTTTCTCGCCAACAGTCTACACAATTACTATTGGTAATGCGATTTCTGCATGGTCTTTCACACTGTGATCAGTCAATCCTAGATGAAATCGATATTGTCTCCTGCTTCTTCTTTGATCACATGGGTGCCACGTCTTTCGTCCCGGCTGCGAATGACTGAAATACAACACTTTCTTAGTAGAGCTCGCTGTCGTGCTTGGTTCACTTACACGCTTATAACACCTCGGGAAGTTGCATGCAACATAAGAGACAGAACCAGACAGCTTGTTCTTGATTATTCGTTGTACGGAAGCTGAAACTCACTGAGAAGAGACATTGCCAATACATTCGTCGAATTCTGCGAGTGAACACATCGTTTCAATAAACTACTCGGCGCACGGAAAGCTTAAGACTTACTGTGTACACTCTCTAATCTACACGTCTAACGATAACAAGAACTATCTTCATCTTCGCTCGTAACTTTTCACCCTCGTCTCCTCGATCTTCATTCATCATCATCTGCGGTTGCTTTTTCCTTTGCATCACCTCGCATTTTGAGTGCGGAAAATCTGTAAATGCATCTCGCGCGTTACTGTGAGACTGACCGGACGATATTGTCTATGCATTCTGGCGCCATTCTCGCATTGTCCGGTCTTTTCCCGCTCGTTTTCTTTAAACATGCTTCACGTCAGATCATGCTCTACGTCAAAGTAAACAGTCTCACACGCTCCACGTCAGACAGGTCGTTCTCTCACACTACACGTCAGACTACCCTACCGTGACATGGCGCACGCTCCACGTCAGACTGTCAATATGATCTGACATAACGGCTTGATCTGCATGACGTGGGGTACCGGCATGACGGACGATGGGAGGTTGGGGGTATGATCAAGCAACCAAACGTTAAGAAGGGTATGATCAAGTGCAGCTATCGTACTGGGGGTATGATCAAGCCAATTCCTGGTGCACATGGGGCCTAATACTCTTGGAGTTTCGTAGCTGTGACAAGAGAAATATAGCATAGAAAAGTTGTTGCGGGGTTTGAAAGCTGCATTCACTATGAACTTTCAAAATGAGTGCCTCGAGGAATGTACAGAAGCAATTGAGTAACAAAAAGTCAGATGCAGCACATGAAACGGAAGAAGATTTAGAAGATACGGAAGTGACCCAAAACCTCAAAAGCAGAACTCCCACTATTGAAGAACTCCCACTATTGAATGAAAGTCAAATGGCAAGTCGAGTTGTTTTACGAAGGAAGATCAGCAAGTTAGAATCTGAATCTAGCCCCATTGACTTCTTGTTCTAGTCCAGTTCTTGACAGAGTCGGATAGACATCTTCGTCCTGTGCATGTGGGGTAGGGTTCCACACTTGGTGCTATATATTTGTGTGATAATAAAGATTCGGCTAATATATACATAATCACGATCACAAACATTGAACTAAAAAACGTGAGTATCAACATATACTCATATTTTTTCTGAAGATATCTCAGGAACATAATTATATATCTTAAGGTCCTCCCGAAAATGTTGTAATGATTAAGCAAAACTCAGCTGAACTCCTCACACACCATAATACCTTTTTTTTCTCGAATTTATTGCAATGGAAAAGAAGACCTTGAAACTAAAACCATGAGAAATAACAAACGTTTCACAATCTATATATGATGTTAGGATAACAGAGTACTGTCTATAATCGTCTCTCTTAGTAAATTTTTTAAAAAATATGTACTTACATACAATGTGATAGTGATTATAAAGACCGAGTTTATGTTAGAAAGATCCGTCCTCTTGATATTTGTGATTAGAATTCAATTGGGACTATAACGAGTGTGATTATAACGAGGTTTCATTGTAGTAGGTTCTCAATTTTTGCTTCAAAATCTGAAGCATATTAGGACCCAGTCGCACATAGCTGATTCCGCTTAGTCTTTTTTTCTGAAGCTCGATTCGAATAAGAAGGACTATCTCATATTTCAGTTTATAAGTTCCCAGTAAACTAAAGCGGATAATATTCTATAAACTTATAGATTCATAGTGTCCTCTTGGATAACAGTTTAAGGTCTTAAAAAAAGAATTTATTTTCGATGTTGACATCTGTTGAAGTAAAAATAAAATATTACAAAAATTACTTATGTTGTAAGACCTGTTTATCTTCTGTGTTGACTCGTGGTCATATTATTATTAAATTTTGTTAAAATAAACATAAATAGCAAAAATTATTTATTCAATGAGAAGAAACCTAGACTATGGTTCCGGTCACAACATTTACCCTATGTTCCTGGAGTGAAAAACTTACATGTTACCAAGCCGAATAATCTGCATCAGACTCAAGAAAAAGCTTAATAAACTACTATATGCGACTAGGCACTTAGCCTACTTGGTTACACATAGGTTTTCACTACACAATTATGGAGCAATTGTTACGGTCGGAACAATACCTCTGTTTTTCCAGAAACAGAAAAGAGAACTCTTGCATTTGACTATTGAGAAATACTGAAACAAAGTTTTGATAGTATCTTCTCTCTAACCTGAAGTACCGTGGAAGAAAAAAGGAATATGCTTTACTTTGCTTCCATACACGCACCTGGGTTGTTATCTGCTCACTCCCACCACTGACAAACATATCTTGAGCGGAAGTTTCCTCTAATCGGAGCAATCATGTCACTGTCTACGACACAAAAACCGCAAAAAGTTAGACGTAAATTATGAGATCCATGACATACAAAGCAAGTTTTTTACAGTATGTAAATTCTTAGTGTAGTTTTTTCTCGGGAAGTAGTGAGATGATTTTCTGACCGACTGCGTTTACTAGGCACTTATAATCCTCCCACATACCGGATTATAGAGTTACTTATTTCTTGCCACCGGTTGAACCTCCCACTGTTGTAACGAGGACACGAGAATGAATGAAGAAGGTCTTTTGAGAGGAAAGTGCAAAATCCTTGTATGTGACATTGCCCTTCAGTCTCCGAGAGATGTGTGTTTCGTGAATTTGATTTTAGGGCATCGTTTCGCAGCGAAAGCTTTTCCTGCCAGAGGCCCCGCGCATGATGGTGTGGAGGTCAAGGGCTTCCTTCCAGCAGACAAATCAGTCCAGGTTTACCGATTATGTCATACAGTATCACGAATCACGATAAGCCGCCGAAGGACTTTTTACTTGGAGGCCAATCGCACCTCCGCTTACCAGTGTCCAGACTATTCGTCCATTTTCGCTCAGTGATGAGTTTACGAGAAACGTTTGAACGTACGCGGCAAACATTTTGGACCTTATGGCATCAAGTAGAATGAGAAGGCAGTTCAGTTGTTTTGATGACTCTGTTCTGGAAGGCTGAGTATGGAAACGATTCTTTTGAACGAGTGAAACTGGTGGCTAAAGGCATACCAAAAGAGCAAGTTGAACGTTCACGGTCCACGATATGGGATCTCGAAGACGCGAAACGGAAAGGAAAGATGGAGATGGAATCACTCTCACTCGCGGCAACCATCTTCCCACTGAACCAAACCAGCCCCGTGTTCGTGAGCGAGAAAAGATGTGCGAAGGTGGTGTGGGTGGTGGTCGTCTGTACTTCCCTTCTCACTTCTGGCCCCGTCGTGTCGGCAATAGCAGATGACCCTTGCCGGTCCTCAGTGGCAAGACTGCCATGGGGTCTACACATCGGGTGGCTGCCTGCGAGACTTCTTCAGTTCTGCTGCACTCCGGAATGCACAAACATCGTCGGATAAGAAAGTCTTTCCCTTACGCTCCTCGTGGTCTCTTCTCATTAACTCTGCTCTCCGAAGCACGTAAGGATCGGAAATTCCTCATGTGACCACACGTTTTAAGAGCCCGATCGTTTCAGGCTTTTGGCAATTGAGACAAAAACGTATAACGTATATCGACCCGTACGCATCAGGTCGGAAACTGGGTCGCTAATGTTGCTGAAAGGAAGGAATTGATGAGCGCAGAGAGATGGGGACAGTTGCGGCGTGTTTCATGGCGTCGTCAAGGCTGTATTCGCAGGCGTTTCAAAGGAGGGCTGCGGAGAAGAATTGCGCTGTCAGAGACACGACTGCGGACAATCACTTTGTTGCCAAAGCGATTGGTTTTGTTCGAAGGCTGGAATGCCCCGGGCCTTGCCAGTGCTCGTTGGCGCTTACGAGCTCGTTTAGAGGCAGATTCGGGACAAACTCAGACGGGGGTAGGACTTCGAATTGTTGGAAGGCTGCAACAACTCTGCCCGACCGAGTCCAGAAAGGAGGAACTCAACTGGTGGTCGTAGCCGCAGCCAACAAGCCTACGGGAAGAGGAGGGCAGATCATATGCGACCCTCTCCGAGTTGTTTTGTTCCAGGTATCGCAGACGTAACTGCTTTTTCACTTTTCTCCGGAAAGATTGGTCTCCGTTCGCAAAATCTGAGCGCAGTGTGTCACACGAACAGAAAATGTGAAACGAATCGAGCAGAACACCATGACTTTGTAGTGTTACATAGTGACACTGATAGAGGAAAACTTTAGGCCAGCGCGTGCGGTGTTTCCGATTCGACGAGTCAAATTATACTTCCCTCATTGTGCTATGCAGGGATTCAACTGGGAGTCATGGAAAACCGGTAAATGGTACGAGATCCTCAGCTCGAAAGTGGAGGAACTATCCGAGCTACAAATTACAGACATCTGGCTCCCCCCTCCCACTCACTCAGTCTCCCCACAAGGTAGCGTCGATTGTCCATGGGGCATGGAGGTCCACGCTTGAAATCAGAGACATAGTCAGCCATAGGGTTTAGGGTAATCTGTCTTGTTCGCCCACTCTTTGTGTGAGTGAATCCATGCTGATAAAAGTGCCCCAAGGCTGTTTGCTAAGGAGGCAGCTCATTAATGGCCTTAAATGGTAGAAGCTGAAAATCAAGCATGGCTACTGTTAATGTTTTAGAATTATGCGAGCAGCTACCCTGTGATTCGGTGCGTTCAACTTTTTTGTAGGTTATATGCCTGGCAGACTTTACGACCTGAATTCGTCCAAGTATGGGAACGAAGAGCAGCTGAAGAAGTCGATAGACGTATTTCACGCAGTAGGAATACGGGTCATAGCGGATATCGTCATCAACCATCGCTGCGGGGATAAACAAGATCACAGGGGGGTGTGGTGTATTTTCGAGGGCGGTACTCCTGATGAAAGATTAGACTGGGGTCCTTGGGCAATAACGTCGGGCGATGGCTTCAGCGGCTCTGGACAACCGGACACTGGGGAGGATTTTGGAGCTGCTCCGGATATCGATCACACGAACGAGCGAGTGCAGAGAGAGCTATCGGAGTGGTTGAACTGGCTCAAGGACGAGATTGGCTTTGATGGCTGGAGGTACGATTTCGCGAAAGGATACCATGGCAGGTTTGTGGGACTGTACAACGAGAGAACCTCACCTCAGTTTTCCGTCGGGGAGGTTTGGAGCACTATGAATTACAACAATAGTAGTCTGGAATATAATCAAGACAAACATCGACAAGGACTCGCTGACTGGATAAACGCCACGGGTAATCTCTCGACAGCGTTCGATTTCACTACTAAAGGAATTTTACAAGAGGCTCTGAAGGACCAGTTGTGGAGACTCAGAGATCCTCATAGCAAGGCACCAGGTTTGATCGGATACATGCCGGAGAAGTCTGTCACATTCATCGACAACCATGATACCGGATCCACCCAAGGTCACTGGGCCTTCCCATCTGAAAAAGTCATGCAAGGATACGTTTACATTCTGACGCATCCAGGAATCCCCTGCATAGTAAGTGTCTGTCTGTCTTCCCTTCTCTTAAGCTGCAGACTGAAGAAACATGTCTATTTGAAGGACATCTTAACTGTTACTGGAATGGGAGTTTGAGAAGATCATCACTCACGAGTGCTGTCAAGCCTTGCAAACATAACCAAGTTTGATTCATGTGCCTAGGCTCAGATCCCTTCTAACAGCCGTCAAAACCTATGGTGTGACTTCTGTATGCAGTTCTGGGATCATTATTTTGATTGGAAGCTGTTACAGAATGGAATTAGAGAACTCATAGATGTGCGCAAGCGCAATGATATTCGAGCCAACAGCAAGCTTGAAATATTGGTGGCCGAAGCAGATCTGTATGTTGCTAAAGTTGATGACAAATTGGTGGTGAAGATCGGTCCCAGACTGGAAATAGGAAATCTGGCTCCATCTCTTAGTGAATACAATGTGGCCTCGTTGGGAGAGGGTTATATAATTTGGGAGAAGAAACGCTGAAGGTGTCCAATTTTGCATCCGCCGACGTATCTAATGGTTCTACGACACGAACAGAAGAATATGGTTCGCCTTGTGTGAGACAGTTATGCAGCACCACGACCTTCAGCAGCAGAAAGAAAACCCCCAGCGCAAAAAAGCTCCAGCGACATAACGAGGTAAAGAGCAACGTGCTTCCCGTCCCAGAGCATGTTATCCTGTTTCTGTTGAAAGCACATACGTCTTTCAGTGTAGACCTAAATAGGTATAGAAACCGAGGGTTGGACTTCAAGAATCGACGAAGCTTTCAGCGGAAAATCAATAGCCCTTCAAAAGACACACATCCTGGACAACCTTCACTCCCGAATATACTTATAAAGAGAGCCTTTCTCCAACTGGAGAAACTTCTGCTAATCTGAATCAGAATCCGCCATTGGCAATAGTTCACTTTCATCTCTTAAGGAATGACTAGATCATCCTCCTTTTACCCTTCCTTTGTCTGAACGCGAGCACCCACCAAAAGCTCAACCTTGCGTACGTTCTGTAAACAAGTTTCGACCCTTAGGTAGACACCAGATTTACTGCGAATTTCAGACGGAATTAGCTGGCCACAAAACAGAACTACAAAGGAGAAGGTTCACCAAAAGGGCATCGTGGTCGGGTAAACAAGACAGTCTGGCATCTTTCTACACTTGCTCTACCACTCCAGCAGCTCCATACAAGCAAAGAAAGGGAGAGGGAACTCTCGACTCTCGACTTCCTTAGAGGCATCCTCTAAGGGATGACTATATGATCTCAAAGTGTGTTCGTTCATCGCGACGAAGCCATCGTTGCAGGAATGTTGTAAATAGCTGACACAGTGACTTCACTATCCGACTTTCTTGTCTCACCAGCGCACGCAACGAAAGAATCGTCATATAAAAATTCCAGCGAGATGATCATACTGCTTTCTCCGCCTTTCAAATCAACTTTGCCGGGTTCAAATGGACACCTACATACAGGATGAGTCGTTATGTACAATCGAACAGAGGTAAAAAGGGTGCAGGACTATGAGCTAACTATCGATGCCGAAATGTTCGAGGAAAACGAATTGTGCTGGTGAGCTAGCTAACTCACCTCGTTTTCAACTCACCCCCGTACATATCTACCGTGATTTCGTGTGTCACGAAAGACAACTAGCAGGATTCTCCATCTACAAGGTCGGCAGAATGATAATCGTTGTACATCTCCATCGCATAACCGACTGGCGATCTACAACTTGAATCAGGAAGCCCCTTTTGAGATCCCCTGCAAACCTCTGTGGTGTATGCAAAGCTTCTAATCAGAGTCAGTTGTTCAAAAATTCGGAACGTGAGTCCCCTCTCAGCCAGCCAGTCTACCAGCAAGCCTCTGCAAAAGGCATCTTTCAACACAGCTCATCAAACAAACTCGTACAGTCTTCTTGTTCCCAGAATCTCTTCTTTGTTCAAGCGAATTCATCACTTGAGGTAGGATTCGAGCGAGTCATCAAAAGCCTGGAGCCAGGGGGTGCTGTGATCTGGAGCCAAATTTCCTGTAACAGCCGATAGGAAAGCCTGGTCACGGTAGCTCATGATGCCCTGAATCTTATGCTTGTCCCAGTCGTCGCCCATCTTCAGCGTCTTCTCCACCATTTCTGCTTTAATCGGACAGTCGGTTTGACTGATGAGCTCCTTCACGTACTCGCCCTGGAAAGACTTGATTTCCATCTTGGCCAGAGCTTCTTCTTCGGCCAGCCTCCACTTCTGACTGTGTGCCTTCATATCTGGGATCGACGGTAGCTTCAAGCGCCCCATGATCACATCCCTCACATACCAAGCCTGAGCATCAAACATGGTGAAGCTGTAGAACTGCGCTTGCATACCTAGATAAAACACGATCGGCTCGGACTCCAGAACCACGCCCTTGTACAGTCCCAGAGGCCAGAATCGATTTCCCGTCACGAGGCGCAAGCTCTTGGGCGTGAAGGGGAAATCGTGCAGGTAGCCCGTGCAGAGAATGATGGCGTCGAAATCCTTGCGGGAGCCGTCCTTGAAATGACACGCCCTGCCATCGGGATCGACCCGCTCCAAAAGGGGCACCTCCGTGATGGATTCGGGCCACTTCCAGGAGCCCGTAGGTCTGCTTCGGTAGCTGATGGTCACCGATTTGGCACCGAATTTGTAGCACTGGCAGGCGATATCCTCGGCCGAGCAGCCACTGCCGATGAGCAGAACGTCTTTCCCTCTGAACTCGCTCACGTCCCGAAGATCATGAGCATGAAGAAGGCTTCCACTAAAACCATTCAGTCCTTCGAACTGAGGTACGTTTGGGATCGAGAAATGGCCAGTGGCAATCACCACGTGATCGAACTCTTCGCTGTACTCCTTCCACTCCCCAGAAGCAGCAGCGCTACTAAAATCTGTGACTGTGACAGAGAATTTCGATGTCTCCTCCGAGTAAGTGAACGTCCTGACTTTGCTGTGGCACCTGACGAATCTCTCGCACAGTCGGAACTTATCGGCACGGCCCTTGATGTAGGCTAGAAGCACGGCACGAGGAGGATAAGAGCCGATGGGCTTACCGAAGTGTTCCTCGAACGAGTAGTCGACATATTCGTTCACTTCCTTGGGGCCATTGATGTACAAATCTCTGTACATACTCCCGTGAACGATGTCGTCGTGCTCGTCGACTCCGCTGCCCGCGTTGTAGTACCACAAGCCTCCGACTTCTCCCTGCTTCTCGAAGCAAACGAGGTCAGGGATCTCCGCCCCCTTGTCCTCTGCAGACTGAAATGCTCGTAGGAAGGAGAGACCCGATGGTCCAGCTCCGATGACTGCAACACGTTTCTTCATTTTCACTATCCCCTCCTCTATCAGCCAGCCCCCTCGAGAAGGCCGACACCCCCGACGGGGAGGATATATGACTTAGGACTTCCGAACTCCTACTTCGAAGACCAAAAAGGATAAACGCAGTGGACTGAAACCAGCAGAATGTTAGAAACCACACTTTACACAGGCAGAAGTACGAAGCCCGTAATGAGTGGTTGCAACAGAAAGTCTAACAGGAAACAGTACAGTATATGTCGAGTCGGAAATCCCTGCTGTGAGCTCCTCTTCAGCGATCGGGGCTAACCGGCCACCTTTGTATTCTCAACCGGCTGGGATTCCCAAAAGTCGGGCTTGTAACATAACGCTTATGGATATATCTATAGTCTGCCTGAGGAGGAGAGATCGCGATGATAAGCGGAGGGAGCGGGGTGAGGCAGGAGAGGGGTATTGTGACAGGTACGGTGCGATTTCGTCGAGAACAGACAGGGTTAGGGCAAACGAACAAGCTGGAAGTGTTATAGCTTCGGAGCACATGGAAGGGGCACCAGAGCATCTCCACCGCGGGTCTTTAAAGGCTCCCTAACCAGTTAGAGATCCAGTTTAGGGAAAACCTTCCTACCGATGATCTTTATACTAGTTTTAAATTTACAGAATTCCTTAGAAGCTACCGCGATTCTCTAACTTAAAGAATGCAATAAAGGAGAGGATAAGGCACCAGCGACAGGAACACAAAAGTCTCAGAGCACAGGGGAGGCGAGCTAGGGGGGACAAGGAGGATGGATTTATACCAATGCAGCCAAAAAAGAAGAAGTGGACGAGGCAAACGAGCCGCTGGGTAGAAGTTAAAAAGGTCAATAATCGATACATCACGCTGGAAAGAGAAGGGGAGGGACAGGAAGAGCCGACGGTCAGGACTAGGGACCAAACGAACAAAGAAGCGGTAGGTCTGGTTCCACCTTCCGTCTGTTTGCTGCTGATTTGGTCGCGTTTTCTTCCTTCAAAAGAAAAAGGAGAAGTGCCTAGCGAAGAGCTCAGAACAGTTGACCAATCTTCCTTACCTAGCGATGCGGGTATCAAGAATAGTGTGGAAGACTCTTAGGAGGACACAATGGACACTTTGCTTGACTTAAATGAAAGGATCGAGGGAACAACAGTTATTTATTTGGTCGTGCCCATGCGCCAAAGTCGTTACTTGATCGGGCCCCTGCGCGCAAGTCCTTACTTGACTGGGACCATGATTGGTAGTAAGAAGTGTTCGACCGACATCGTGGCAGTGTCGTTGACATAGACAGGAAGAGAATGTCGACGAGTCGATCTGTCGAAAGATGATCTCAGAGAAACAGCTTATGAGATCTTTATGACGACCTGTGGACAAATACACTGAGCGCGAGAACTCAGGTGCCTAAATCGGAATCTGGATTACACTCGGTACCATCGCTTACTTCCAGAGGCATCAGAAAGGCGGCTCTAGTTCTGGGATTGAAGAAGGACAAATCTTTCCATCCCGCAAGTAAGGGAAAAAAGCCTCCAACAACTGCGGAGATAGTACAATACCATATGAGGATAAACGAAGAGAGCGAGAGTCGAATTCGACGAGCCTTGCTGCGCGGTTTTGCACAACATGTAGCGAAAGTTTGTAACTATTCTTCTGTAATTTCCATGTTTCTTTGTCTCCTGGCACTTCAACTCGTAAGAAAATTTACGATTCGTATCGGATTCGTCTTCAAGAATTGGAAATATGCATATCTTCTTTATTTGTTGCATTCAGCGAAGATGGCTTCTAATTACGCTGAATCGCACTTCTCTAAACTGCCCCTGCAAATCGTCAAGCTGATAATGCTCCATATTGATTTATTAGGTTGGGAAGCCTGCAGAGTGCATGCTAGTGCCAAGAGAACTGTTGCAGTATATTGGCCCCTCAGACTTTTTGAATTGCACGGATTACAGTCGATGAAGAAAGAGGCAGCTCCGGATGTTGGAAGCTGGTTTGCTGGTCTACCCAGCAGTTAGAAATGCAGGTGGTGATAACACCCTTGATCAGAGGCTGCAGAAGATGCTAGATGAACTTCAGAGTAGTTCGGTTGAAACGGGAAAGGGTAGTGAGGAATTGACTGCATTAGTTCAGGTGATGTTCGGGTTCCCGCCAACTTCTATCGCGTCACTTCCTTGTATTGACATGGCGCTGTCGTGTAACGCAAGGGCTCGATCAAGTAACGACTTTGGCGCATGGGCCCGACCAAATAAATAACTGAGGGAACAACGAATGGAACACCAAGAGAAAGGGGAAGAAATCTCGACAAATCAGACCCTTCTGAATTTGAGAAATCCTGAACTTACAGAAGAAGCAGAGGAAGAGACGAAGGAAGAGACGAAGGAAGAGAGCATGGAATCTAGAATGGAAGAACGGCAGCCCAAGACGAAAGTCGATATAGAAGCTGATGACAGTACATTGAAGGAAGTCGATACAGTAGTGGACTCGCAACGAAGAGACAAGAGTGGAATCTTTAAGTGTGGACATGGAAGGAAACCAAGATCTGTAAGAGGACGAGCAGACGATATCCCTCATCACCGCTTGAACCCTCATCACCGTTTTTTTTCCCCAAGCGGGGGGAAGGGGGGAGCAGGGAGCGGAGCGGGACTTGCGGGAGGGAGAGAGAGGGAGTGTAATAGGAGAGGATAGAGTGTGTTGGGTGGGTAACTCAGATTATTTTTTTATTTCCTTTTTGTTTATAGTTTATTATTTTTTGATTTTAGAATTGATATATTCTGTGAAGAAATGAGTGAATATTAAATATTTTTGGATTTTTTTTTTGGATTGTTGAGGTTTTTAAGGTTACATAGTCTTTTATTTATAGTTTCTATAGATTTTTGAAAGACTTCTTGTTACATATAGTGTGATTCTATCTTTACAGATCATGATTCTTTATTGAGTGGATATTTTTGAGATGTTCTTATTACAAGTATTCTTTTGTTCGATATCGTCTCTTTTCTAGCTATGGGTATTCTTTTTCTCATGAGATCGAGACTAATCCGAGACACACCATGTTCGATCTGCGGTCAGTTATTTATCTCGCAAGAAATAAAGTCTCATGTGAGAAAAATGGTTAGATGATGTAGATACGATGATAGAAAGATGGGAGGTAGGGTGGTGATCCCCATCCATTCTCGTGAAGTCTATGAGGAGATTATCTCATACTTACGATATCGTCCTCACCCGAGACTAGAGAATAGATGGAAGGATGCAGTTTGCTAGTGTGACTCTGGTCAAGAAGTAGAAGTACACACCAAATATAAAGCTATAAAAAGGAAGATGAAGTCAATGACGATCCATTTATATGTTGATTCACAACAACAGATGGAGTCAACCGCCACTGAGTTTGTACTTAGAAATCCTGCACAAATAAGACATCAGTTTACTCTGGAGACACTCGAACAACTCCAGATAGGAGGGGGGTGGTTTCTTCAGTCAAGAAACCACCTCCTTCTCATACCGAGGAAGAGGAAACATACATCGAGCCCAGAGGTGTGGAAGTATCTTCTGAATGAACTTTGCTGCTAAGAATCCATTGCGTCCACTGCTGGTCAAGTTATCCAATAACAGATTGAATCTGCAGGAAGTGAGAAACCCTTAGTTTTGAATAAATGAAGTGGTAGAAAATGCATCAGCAAGCAAACAAATGAATGTGATACTTACTTTCTTTCTTTTCAAGCATACACGCAACTCACGAATACAATCTCCGCTTGTTTGCCGTAACGGGCCTTCACATTCATCTTGAGGTGCTGGGCGCAATGTCTGTGAAGACACTCCGGAAATATACATTTCACAGCATTCAGCAGTCCGTTACAGCGGTTTGAGAGTATGACAATATTCTTCTGACTAATTCCAGTAACACTTTGTCTAAGTAGAGAACAGAACCAGGACCAAGTCTCCTCGTCTTCACTAGCCGCCACTGCGAAGCATAGAATAATCGACTGGTTGTTTCCATCAGAGCAACTAGCTGTAAAAAATTGAGCAGGGAATTTCTTGTTCTTTGTGTGGCATGCATCCAGAGTGATAACCTTCTGAGAGAACTGGAATGCATTTCGACATGCAGACGAACACACAAAAATACGTTGAAAAATTCCAGAACCAGACCACGTACAATACTCTGCAACACATTCCGGATCTACTTCCTTCATGTGACGGCATAGAGCAGGAACGGCATGAAATGATCTCGTATGACAGCCTTGAATCCAATCTCGGACTCTCTCTCTCATTCTGAATACAGCTTGATATGTAGTGCGCTTCTCGAACGTCTGACGAAAATCATTCACCAGCTTTTCACATTGAACATTTGGGTCAATGACAAGTCGGTTACACATCAGAACTGCGAGATGTTGAGAATTTTGACAAGGACCCCGCCAACTATGCAAATGACCAGGACAAGTGTGATGCAAGTTGCATATAGTAATCTGAAACTCTCCTGACTTCAAATGGCGTTGGCATCGACTCTCCACTCGCATCTCTGTACACACTCTGATCCAGACTCGGTTCCTTTTTCTTTCAAACTCCCATCTCCAGATCCAACCTCCTCCGTGCCTGACTACGAAATTGATCTTTGAAATGGTCCTGCTGATAAATAACAAATACTTTCACCACACGTACCTGAATGAGATACTTTCCGTGCCTTCTTCAGTCTTATTCCCAAGTTGAATCCTTGCTCTTCCTCCACTGGCGTCTGGTTCAAATCTGGACTCCAACTACACAGCTTTGAGATGCTTGACATTGCGTGAACTGGAAAAATGTTCTAGGTTCTAGGTTAGGCGTTAGATTCTCTTTATCTGATGCATGATCCACCATTTTACCGCATCGTTTTCTGTTCGGAGGATCTTTTCTGAGAGGAAAATCATATATACACGTTCAAACTCAATAAAATTCTCAGGTTTTCTAGTGCTTGTTAATGCGTGAGTTGAACACCGATCAACAATCAAGGGCAAATTGAAAGTCTTTCATCGATTCAAATAATGCACCCAACTTGATTCGAGCCGCTTGCAATTGCAACTCAGCGAAGGTCTTTCCCACCAGCGATATATCTCTCTTCCTAACAGAAAGCATCGTCTGTCGCCATCTCTGCCACGGACTCGGCTCCAAGACACTTTCTTGATCTCGCATATCAGCTGGAACGTTGAAATTGTCATCTCTCCATAAAGAAATCGAATTCTATCAAAATCATCATATTCATTATTATTAAACCATTCTTGAGCATCTTCTGTCATTGCTGCTTCAGAGCTTCAATCCACTATTCTCACTACAGCGAGTACTGCTTTCGAGTATCCCAGCTGAAGTTCAAGAACTGCTGTTCACCACAACGATAGAAAAGATGAAGCTCATTGTCTTTGCGAGCTCGCACCTCGAACATAAATTTCTTAAAAGTCATGGCTACATCAGATGCTGCACCACGTCTTACCAAAGCATCTGTGCTTCCATACAGATTCCACACAGATTCACTGATCCTTTTTCAAAATTATTACTACACGGTCTCGTGTGAAGACTGCACCCGTCAACTCGTTCCTGGTGATCTATTATTACAGCTACTTCGTACTATCATTTCGACCACCTGAGACGTAATTATTGATTAACCACAGTCGTAACCTGCCCCTCAGCCGGTAGGAGACTGAGGAAGACATTTTTTACTTCGGGAGACCGGCGAAAATCGACTGTTGCCACGGGGGACTGAGGAAGAAGTTTTCTGCCCCTGTTGACGAAGGGTTTACCACCAGTAATGCGGACACTTGTCACGAATTTATTCGTTACTCTTTGATCTTCATCTACGATGCAAAACGTTCATCTCTTTGAGACCTAAAACCTGAACCAATCCAGACTCAAAATGGATGTCTGACGTGGACAAGAAGACAAAGAGAAAATTTTGGCATCTGTGATAGAATCTCGAAAATATTCTGTTTTTGAATTTCAAACAGTTCTAGTATGAAAATCTTTTGTTATTGTGACGAAGTGGATTCGAAATAAGAGCAAGTTCTACCTGAAAAGCCAAAAAACGAAATTTTTTTCTCCCGCAGCGTACGTCGCCGGTCCCGAGGACAGCCGAGTCCTGAATATGCTGCCGGAAATGTATTTCCGGTTGACCGGAATTTTTTTCCCGGTCCCGAACTCGCGTTTTCGGGTCCCGTTTCCGGTACAGGATTTCGTTTCCGGAGCAGAAACCGGAAATTTCACCGAGTCGTTTTCTTCCATTCCCCGCAGCTAACCCCGCTATGGATCTGCCATTCCCGACTCTTTCCTTTCCCCGCAGTGCCCCCTTTCTCACTGAGTCCTCCGCCCGCCCGCCCTTCCTCCTCCCCTCTCTCCTTTTGCCTTCCTTTGTTTTTTAGTACCTTTGCATTTCAGATCGCAGAAATATATTTTTTCACTTATTTTTTAGTTTTCAGTCTAAGTCTCTTAGTCTTTCTGTCTTTTGTTTTATAATTTTAGTTCTCTTCTGAAATAATTATAGTTCTTTTTTTGTTGTTAGGATTGTTTTTGTGAGCTTATTTTTCCTCTTCTGATTTGGAAAATAAGTTTAGTCATATTTTTATTTTATATTTAGTTCAGATTATTATAATTTTATTTCAATATTTTTATCTTTTGGAGGTGATTTTTTGGGTCTCTAACTGACAAGTACTGGAACTCCGGACGGATAGGTCCGTTTTACTTGTCAAGTTTGGCGTTCATGCCTCCTAGGGTACATCCACCACGACCGGGCGATAGACATAGACCTAGAGGATGTCCGGAGGTCCCTGGAGGGTTGATTAGGGTCCCAGAGTCGTTGCTTCCGCGGTATGTACAACTGATGCAACTTTTGGGACCTGGTGCAGGGCATGTTGCGGTTATGAACTTTCTGTTTGCAACTGCTCGGGTCGTTATTGATCAAAAGATCAGAGAGGCAGAGGTTCGAATAGAGATTCCAGATGTAATTCCAGAGGAGGGTGATTTGGATCTACTTGCGCCTGAGATGGATGATGATGAGTTTGTGGTCGATCTAGATGTTTTGAATGCGTTGGGTGTTCATGTATGATCGTCTTTCCATCTCTTTCAAGCAAGCTCAAATATGCATGTAAAGTTGTGAATGTGTGTGCATTATAATTTTTTTATTTGAATTGGCATATTTTATCTATAAGTGGCAGATGACGTGTTGGACTCTCAAGTCTCATTAGATCCAATACTAGATTCTCAGATCCCCAATGAAGGCTATGATCGTGAGCCACATGAGAGAGACATGAGAGAAGTTGACATAGATGTCGAGGATCTCCCGAGGGTTGGATTTGTATCTTTCTCTCGATTGAGGGAATTCTTTCAAGACTTCAAGGTGAAGTGTCCCCACCCAAGATGTGATAAGCTCTTGTTACCTCCAACAATCAAGGCTTTTCATCAGACTTGGAAGTTGAAGTTCAGTTGTGAGTGTCAGCACAAGTTTGTCTGGTTGTCCACGGAGATGGAGTTGTATTATGGGATCCCCAATGTCGTGTGTCGTATGTATCATTCTGCACTATGTGCGGGATTAGGATACACACAATTGGATTCAATCTATCGAGAGGTTGGCCTACAGCCTATAGGACGAAAGCACTTTTATGGATTTCAGAGCGGGGAGGAGACGGAGGATTGGATGGATTCAAGCTACACTTGACCGATGGACGATCAAGAAAGAGGAGGTGCAGTCGGAAGTACTTGCACGGCATTTTCTGGACTTGAACCATGCACCCATGGGAGGTGAGTGTGTTCACATTGAGCTAAGTGACTTGTTTATTACTCATTTTGTGATATCATGTGCATAAGTATTCTTACTCGGAATGACCTAAATATGTATTTTTGAATATCACTGGTATGTCTTAGGAAACTTTGTTGTGTATGTCGATCTCCGTTACGACTCCACCGGAAATGACTACAATGGCACTTGTGTATTCATTGATGCATTTGACGGTCGTGTCATCGAGATGGTGAACATGACTCGAGTCGAGGAGGAGGAAATTCATGGTTGATCGAGGGTGCGGCATTTGAGATCAGAATCCAGCGATTGGTAGCACGCGGTATTGTTCCTGACGAGGTTGTCCATGATGACAAGTCATCGGTGGATGTTATATTGCGTCGACACGGCATCGTGAGCCAGAAGGACCTATGGCACAAGTGCAAAAACGTGATCAAGAAGTTCTTAGCGGAGGTGCAGACCAAGAAGCGTCCTCCCGGTGGTGTTGATGAAGCTGAGGTGATTGCAGACCTTGAGCTCCTTACAAAGAGACAACTGGAAGGATGGCTTCGATCTCAAGGAGCTTCGACTATGGGAAATAAACCCGTGTTGGTTCAGCGAGTGGCTGGGATACGAGGTCTTCGAGATAGTGAGGTCGTCGGTTCTCGACGATATATGTATCTAGAGTTGATGACTCACGGTATTGCAGACAAGCTGAAGGGATGGATTTACACTTGTTGTCAGCTGAATGCGAGGAGGACAGTCATGGTTGGTGGTTGTTATCGTACTGATGGTGAAGACGACACGAGCATCTTAGTCAAGGACATTCAGAACGCAGCCGACCATTGGGCAGGAGATCACATGACGTGCATGACTCTACCCGGAGACAGACCTTGCTGCAATATCCCGGACCTAAATAGACCCGCATCAGACACATATTATCTACGAGGTATGTTCTCTAGATTCGGATGTCAATAATTGCTTAGTTTTATATTAGCTTAGACTTGTGCATATTAGATAGACATAATCTTGATTATGATGATAATTAAATGGTGTATGCGTTGTAGATTCTCCCACTCATCGAGCTATGGTAGAATTCATGAAGAAGACCATTACGCCAGCGAAGATGCGATTTTATACTAGGGCTCGAGAGAACTATATGTCGGAGACTTTCAATTCGGTCATAAACAAGTTTGCCACGAAAAGGACATATTTTGCGAAGTCACATGAAGCTCGATTGGCAGCCTACTGCATGGACTGGAATGAGAACATACGTTGGGAACCCATCAAGATTTATCAACGACGTCCTCAACATACGACAGTCCGTCACCGAACTCAAACACGTCGAGAGCTACCTGAGAGAACAACTGCATGGAAGACTGAGTTGAGAGACACGATATTCGGCGAGCATACTGTTCCGATTACGTAAGTACTTAACTTGTTTGATCACTGAGATGCTAAAATATTTTTTACTTGTGACTGTAGAATCAGCTATAACTGATAATTTGATTGTTTCTGCACAGGTGAAAGAACAACTGGTACCAAAACACCAGTTAGCAAAATTTTCTAGTGTTGAATATCCAACATACTACAAGACTTTTTGCATCTTATAGAACTTGTTTGATTTTTCATATGGTATAAATATTAGCTATTACAAACACGAACTTTTGATAGAAAAACGTCAAGGACATCGCATGTTATTACACTTTTGAAAATACTTTTGATAATACTTTTGAAAATACTTTTGAAAAACGAGAAGCCCACCGTCCCTTGAACGTTTTTTGGAAACGTCTTCTATGTCTTCGTGGATATAACTTCAGGATTGGAGTCCTAAAAATTGTAAAAGACTTTCCTGGAAACCCATGGATAGCCGGTCCGACCCTTGTCCTCGAGACGGTTACAGATGCTCGGTCCAGAACGTTTGAAAGTTCAGTTATAACTCAGTTCAAAACAGTGTCATCTTGTTACCCGAGGAGAGGCTAAGAGGTCTTATCCTCCACCACTCGTCAACCCACCTTCTTTTCGTGAGTAACTCCTAACACACTCTCGTACCTATGAGTCAGCGGTAGTTGCTTACCATGTCCGCATTGGAGTCAATTAGCAGCTTAGTGCTGATCCGAATTAGTTCATCTGAAATGCGACCAGCTCCTGTGAAACGATATTTATTTTCCGTAAGACCATATTACATTTTTCCTGGTGAGATCTCCTTGATAGAATCTGCTAAACCTTTTCTTTTTTAGTTATCTTTCGGTTTCTGTGGCTTCGTAGAATTCAGGGCCTGTCTGAGGTAACAGCAGAGGTAAACAAACTGCGTAATGTGCCTCCATCGATTTTACGACCGTGAAAACATTCATCCAAACACACAAGACTTCTTCTGTAAGCGGAGAAAACTTTCTGAAAAAGGTAAGTGCGAAGACTTCAGTGTAGACACTTGGGCTCGCTCCAGCAACGATGGAAGTAAGTCCTTACCATTTCCTAATAATGTTCCCGTGTCCATCTTGGCAGTGTGGATATTCAGGCGAAGGCTTGGTTCAACTTTTCCAGTATAGAAACAATGTATCGGAACAATGTGGCTAGAATAACGAGTACATTCAACAACCAGGAAACTCAAAGCATCGAAGATGGGTCAGACTAGGGACAGAAAGTAGACACAGCCAATTATTTTCCAAACTGAACAAACTCACACAATACTGTATACTGGAATGACAGTCAGTTGAAAGATTTCGTTTTATTCTAAAGAACTTATGACAATGCTACAGGGGGTTGAACCCTTGGAAGCCCCCATCTGGGCATAGCATTTCTTAGGAGCTGATTCAGCAGCTCCTAGACCCGCTATTCAGGATGCATCATGTATGCAGCTAAGAATAAAATAACAAAGAAAGAAATGTACATCAG
Organism: Asterella californica; assembly: GCA_036924285.1. Classification (NCBI taxonomy): domain Eukaryota; kingdom Viridiplantae; phylum Streptophyta; class Marchantiopsida; order Marchantiales; family Aytoniaceae; genus Asterella; species Asterella californica. The sequence goes on along the minus strand of JAYKYS010000022.1, from coordinate 1,848,071 downwards.
AGAACAGAAACAGAAGAATTAGTTCTGAAAACCGACAAAAACTTCCATGTGATCATAAAACTCGGATTTTACTGCAGCTTCAAGGAGTTCAGGCAACTGCTTCCTTTCTACATAGCCTAGTAGAAAAGAAAGCTCTCTGTAAATGGCGAAACGCTTCTTTCTGGAGGTTTCTTCAGTGTAAGGGCAGAAATGCAAGCTATCAACTCACTCTCAAAGTCCCATAGGTGTGCACCTACGTCAGAGGCAACGAAAGCCACCACAGCTGCACTATAACCAGGAAAACCTTCTGGCAGTTCTTGTGTCGTGAAAGTTAGAGAACTATCACCAAGACAGCCACCCGAGACTATCCAAACATCTTTCAACTCATCATCAGCCATCACCCTCCTTCGCTTCACAGTCATGCCACCTAAAAGAACCCAGAAAGACGATAGCACTCACAGTGCACCCCCCTAATAGAAAACACGAGTTTCCAATCCGTCAGAAACTAACCAGAAGATGCCGAATGAGAACTGAAAAGAATCGAGATATACCACTCGACTGAGAACCTCGAAGAACCATAGACAAACCACTGAACCGAGCTGAACCGAGAGAAACCTGAGAACTGAGAAGAGAGAACCTGAGAACTTCGATGGAAAGTCCTGCGGAGCAGGAGAAGAGCACCGAGCACCGAGAATCTGGAGCTGAACAGAAAACAGCAACCCAAAACCACGATGCCAAGTCGCAGCAGGAAACGTGGTAGCACTCACAGTGCACCCCCCTAATGTCAAACACGAGTTTCAAATCTGTTAGTAACTAACCTCAAAACTGAAATGTGCAGCAAAAAGAACCGACAAATACCACTCCACTGAAACACCGAGAACCTGAGACAGAGCTTAGAACTGAAAAGAACCGAGAGAAACCTGAGGCACGGTGTGAATCGATGCAAAAACCGATGGAAAGTCCTGCGAGCGATGGCCAGGAGAAGAGCACAGAAAACCTCGAGCCTGAACAGAAATGAACAACCCAAAACCGTGATGGCAAAGACGCAGCGAGGAAGCCGAAGCGAGCGACCGAGCAAACCTCAAGCCTGAAGAGAAAAGAACAACCCAAAACCGAAGAAGCGAGCGATCGAGCGATGACGGAAGCGTGGAAGCGAACGACCCAGCGATGGCGGAAGCGGCCCAGCGATGACGAAAGCTTGCGATCGCAACGAGACAAAGAACAAAGAAGCAACGACCGCAACAAAGAAGCGTGGAAGCGAGCAACGACCGAGCGATGGCGTAAGCGACCCAGCGAACAAAGAAACAACGACCGCAACAAAGAAGCAAAGAAGCGGCTGAACAGACGAGTTTCGATAACCTAAACCCCCACGCGCGCTCAGGCGAGTTTGAACTTTTCCGATACAAGGCGGGGAGTCACTGTTTCACGTAAGCAGGGTGCCAAGACGCCCCTTTTATAGGGGCACTGGTGGTTTAATCTAATTTCTCTCACGGGTGTGAGTCCTATGGGTAGCTTGCTACTTCGGACTCGCCATTGTCGCCTTGGTATTGCAGCCCTCCCTCCTCTCGCGAGAGACCCAACGAATCCAAGAAGCAAGAATGCTGAAACTCCACCTACAGCGATATGAAATGTCCGTCGATTTCTTGCGAGGAGTAGAATGCACCGCACCTTTTGAGGCATCGCGTACCCGAGCACCCTTTGCCATACATTGTGCAGGTCGACGTTGAGTATCCGGATCGATGACTAGCACTTACCTGGAGAAACGCTCAGAACGTGGCGGGGTGTCCATGTGTTCTGCATGGGAAATGTGCCACTGTTAGACCGTGAATCCGATGATGCCACTGTCCGATCCGATGATTTCACCTTCTTAGGTGAAAACTGAAGTTTCTCGTCCATACACTTACCACGCCCATCTGGTGGAGTATGTGACAAGAGCCAGAGGAGTATGTTCGCTGATTATGATTCTTTGAGCTCTCTTGTGTAAGTGATAAACACCAAGATCACAGCTCTTTGTAGATGTGATCAATACCGGTGAGTTGAGCTTAATTTCAAGTTTCGGATCAGTTAATAGCAACCTACCACTTTGATTTACTCGACGTTTTTGAAGATCAGTTGAACGAGTCTGCTTTCTCACGTATTCTTGTCATTCTATGACAAGACTATAGTTCCAGGCATTGAGGGTGAGGAGGATGGGTGAGGACTTAAACCACAAGTGGGGGTATATAAACCCCCCACCTTGCCACGTCACTTCATGCCTGCCACTGTAGCGAATTTGAAACTTGCCCGGAGGGGCTTCCTGACGCGGCAGCGTGGTTACACTTCGCAGAAACTTCTCGACGCGGCAGTGGCAGCACAGACTTGTGCTCGAGTGCGAGATACTCCGCGGCGTCGTTTCGCTTCACGCTCGAATTTCAACTTCCTGTCGAGTTCTTGCGCAGGCAATCGTTGCGGCGGCCTCGTTTCGTGATACGATTTGGACTCCTGGTTCTTTGGTCCTCGTTGAGCGTGAGTTTTTACTTGTTTCGTGAGTTCTTGCGCAGGTCCTCGTTGAAGCGGCCTCGCTTCGTGATACGATTTTGACTCCTGGTTCTTCGGTCCTCGTTGAGCGTGAGTTTTTACTTCTTTCGCGAGTTCTTGCGCAGGTCGTCCTTGAAGCGGCCTCGCTTCGCGATACGTTTTGGACTCCTTGTTTCATTCTTCCGCAGGTCGTGTTTGAGTTGACCTTGCTAAGCAATACGATTTGGACTCCTGGCTTGTCGTGGAGTTCCTGTCCATGGCAGTAATTGATTTCGGTATTTGACTTCAGCGTTCAGTTTCTGTCCCGCAGGTCCAGACAAGTTGGCTACGCTTCTTTTCGCTTCATGAGTACTCATTCTTCACAAGTCGTCGTTGGGTCTTGGATTTTTCTTCCGCAGGTCCTCGTTTACTATTGCTGTTGTTTTGGTGGCAGCACATAACTTGGCTCTCAGCACCGAATCATATCTTGGCTCTCAGCACTGAATGTCTCGTGCTACTACTCAGCAGCATACAGAGGCTGATGTAGTGTCCGACATCTTGTCCGAATTATTTGCAGCATACGGTTCCGAAGACGAACTTTCTCAAGCGACTCTTACTGCTTGTGGTGGAGGGTTTATGATGGATAAACGAGTGCTATGGTCAGAGGACGGAATGGAGGCCACTGTTACCAGGCCAGGTAATAAACCGCCTCTGCTGGTGACAGTAAATGAGCTTCGAGTGCTCTATCCGGAGTTCGCTGCAGCTTGTTTTGTTACTGCTAGACGGACTGACTTACGGTGCACATTCGAGGATGAGGTCCCTCTGCTTCGCTGCGCAATGTATGCTTATGTTGCTGTTGAACCTCGCAGCAAACGGTTCAACGTGTATAGAGCTGTAGCTCTGACTATGGGATATGTGGACAGAAACCAGCTTCCAGACGTGATTGTGGAAGCCATTGTGGCTACATGGAGTGTGCCTGGTGAGATGATAACTGGTTATATTGCTTAGTCGTGAGTTTTCAGCTGTTTAGAGAGACATATTTTTGATGTTACTGCAAATGATTTCTTTCGGAAGGGTTGTCTGTCATTTTTTTACAAGTTTCGGGATTTTATGTATTTTCTTGGCCTGTGCCTCCTCTCTTCTTTGGAAGGGAGTGAACTTCCGCTGGAGAGGCCAGCCTGATGGGTTCGAATCCCATCGGAAGTACATTTTGTAGTTATTCAGTTCAGTCTGTAGTTTCCTTTGTGCTCTGATTTTTTCGACAATCATGTGTTACTGCGAAAGTGGAGTGGCTTATCGATTTTATCAGCTAGCTGGGTTTAGACACTCGTTGTCTTTCCGTGGGCAAGCCCTTTACGTCAATTGAACCTTATTCTATTGGCACACAATATAAATTGCTGTTTTACAGTCTGGATCTGTCTTTTCAGCTTCTTGGACCTCGAAGAGTTCTTAGACCTGCACATGTGGAAGGTTTCTAAGCTCTGTAGCTATGTTTCTACTATCAGAAAGACGAACTTCATAACATGAAGTTATAGTTTATCCGGTTGCTGTAAATTAATTACTGCCGTGATTCGAATCGCCAGGGGCGATATGGTACAGTATGTCGAGGCACGTAAGTAAGTTCTGCTTGCAAATTCTGTCTGTCTGAGCAGACTGGAATCGGAGAGGCCCACTACTTGTACAGGTGAGATCATAAACGAGGAGTTTATTTCACAAATATGTCGTGGGCTCGCATGGACACTAAGCCAGGCTTTTCCGTGAGCACATCGACTTCTGATTCCTTGACCCCCTGGGTGGAGAAGTCATAGCAGTGGCATAACGTGCCCACAGTAAGCTGAACCATCATATAACCAAGCATTATACCTGAACAGCCGCGTCGTCCCGCAGAGAAGGGGAGCAAGCTAAAATCATGAACTCGACAGGAGCTTTTTTGTTTTTGGGGTCCCGTTGGACCTGCCCCCAAGTTACTTTCCCTTCTCAAAAGTTTTTCGAAACTGAAGAGAAAAAAGAAGAGGTCACGAGAAGTGTGTTTCCCTTCTAAAATTTTTTTCAAAACAAAAGAGAAAAAAAAGGAGGTGACGATAAGTGACTTTCCCTTCTCAAAAGTTTTTCGAAACTGAAGAGAAAAAAAAGGAGGTCACGAGAAGTGTGTTTCCCTTCAAAAACATTTTCCAAAACAGAAGAGAAAAAAAAGGAGGTCACGATAAGTTACTTTCCCTTCTCAATGGGAGGTAGGAAGACGTGATCGCATCCATAGTGAGGGCATCTCACTTTGAAGATCTGAAATAACTCTCTAAGCTTCGACTGTGCTACAAACCCATATACGGGGAGAGGATCAACTACAATAGAAGGTACATTCTCATGTTCTAATGTCTCTGGATCATTCAAGGTATGAGAGTCATGAACCAAATCTGAAGGAGCCTGCGAGTCCGGAACTTGAGTAGGTAATGTCTCCACGACCTCAGATTCCTATAAATACAATAATTAGATAACATCCTCGATATTCAAAACATATAACAAACAACAAACACATAAGACTAAAAGTATACCTGAGTCAAGATTGAGTGGACACCAAGAGCATGTAAGACATCGAGATCAGCATCAAATTCTCCTCCTTCCGCGTTTGCGGCATTAGTCTCCAGAACACCCTCCTCTGGGATTACATCTGGATCTGCTGGAATCACCTCAACATCCCTCGCCATCTGGTCTATTCTAGCATCAGCAGCAGAAAAAAGAAATCGAAAAACTGCAGCATGACCGGCTCCAGGTCCTAAAAGTCTCATCACTTGGACATATCGTGGGAGCAAACTCTCTGGGACCCTCACCATACCCGTCGGGACCTCCGGACATCCTCTAGGTGCATGACGATCTCCGGGACGCCTAGGATGTACCCTTGGAGGCATAATGGTAACAAATATTAACTCCTAATCTAAATAAACCTATCAATCCGGAGGTCCAACCAAATATAAGTAGAAGCTTACAAGTAATTGCTCTATGCAAAAACAATGCTCCACTTGTGCAAAAGTGACCCTCAAGATATAAAAAAACTACTCAAAGATAATCATATATAAAAATAAAAAACTAAATCATATAGAAACCTAGCACAAGAGTGAACAACACTAAAACTTTGCTTGCTAACACCTACAACAAGAAAGAATGAGACTATATTATGGGAGAGGACAAAGAGAAGACAAAGTGAAAAAGAGGATGAAAAGAGATAAAAGAAGTATAATAAACAGGTTAGGGGTGTGGAGGGAAGCCCCTCCTTCCATCGACCAGTTTACTTCGCATGAAACGGCCCTTGGAGAATTCCACCTAGCCCTAATGTGCATCTGAACTCCACTTAGGCGACGCCTTGCCACGTGGGAAATTTTTCAAGGTTGTGCCAGACGGGCTTCCTCCTGCCATGTCCGGAAGTACATCCAGACTCATGGCCGGTTACTACAGCCGGCCATGAGTCCGGTAATAAATGCTCACTGCGCCGACCGGCAGATCAGCTGCCGGTCGGCTGAAACTCGTCATTCGTCGAAGGCTCTTCCTGCCTGGGTGCCGGCTTCACTCACTCTTGTACTGAATTGCGGTCCTTCTAGCACAGACTTCTTTCCTTGAGGAACATTTCAAATTTCAAATTTAGAGAATATTCTCTACTATTGGTGTACATTCATTGAATCTTTGAGAAGACGTAGCGTGATCGTATTGCGTCCATTACCTACAATCTTGGTATCAAAATGTAGAATACGACGCCCTCGTTCTTTTGAATCTAACCTCGTAAGTTTTGGTTCAAGCCTCAGACTGCATTGACAAGGCGTAGTTACGGTGGGCTATCCCGCCCCCCGAAATCGCACTTAGTTACTGACTAAACTACTTAGCGGTGGTATATCCACCGCTTAAGTACCGCCACTTGTGGTTTAAGTAGAAACTCCTTTGTCTTATAGCAGCTATACTAAAGCCTAGCTTAACGTCCGCTCACGTACTGATCGAGCGCACAGTGGAGTTCAGCATATGTTATTGCTTTCAGAGTGACCACCTTTACTACCGCTGATCGTTCGTAGACCACTTCCGTTCCTCGAGTTAGGGTTAAGTGATCACAGACGGAATATGCCACGAAGGAAAGGGTAATTGCAATTTCATAAACTTTATGTAGAGGGTATTGCAGCTTTCCGCAGGAAATCTCTGAGGGCGAAGACGAGACGAACAGTTGGAATCAACAAACTTCTGCCGTCATCCCTGCCAAGGTTGAGAATGTTGACCACGGCTTTAGTGCCATCTCCACTTAAACAAAGCCCATGGTTACTGCAGTACTTGGACGTGTGACACCCGAACTGTCCGAGTGTCGATGAAAAGCCATCGGAGGTCAAATTTTCATGCATCTCTTCAAACCGACGGTAAATTGAATAATTAGAAGCCATGCTGCGGATCGAGCAGACGCATCAAGATTGAACCCATGAAATGAGTCGGTGCTGGTTGGAATCTGCTGGGATGTTGACGTTATCCTACAGTGATGCGCTATTGACATTGAACCGTTTCGGAAATCTGTTGCAAAGTACACAAAGAAGATTCGATCTCCAAAACCATTGTCACAGTCATCGACTTGTCAAGTGGATCGGAGTCTCCCAAGGTGCTGGTTCATCCGTTGCGGTTTTATGTCCTGGCAACTCGAACAACTTCTAGCCCGTCACCTCCTATCTTTAGCCCAAGTTGAGCTCAGTGCTTGGCCCAGTGGTTGTGATAAACACGAACGCACAGTTAACGTCGATGATTCGAGCGTCGTATAGTTGCACTTTGCATGCAGAATCGAGAAGAAACTACCACAGTGGCTTGCCACGCGCAATCTGCATACGCCAATGTTGGCCTCGCCACCTTGGTATTGCACAATCTTCGAGGAAGGGCCAATCCACCCTCTCCCCTACACTACAGGGTCCCATACTATGGAGACGTTTTGGATCGAATGATTCCTTTGGGTTTAGTGTCCTAGAATACATCCCCAGTAATGACTCATCTCCTCATGACCCAGCTATTTCCAAGTCTCTGGTCGAGATTGAGTCTACAATCAACGCAGTCTCCTGGAATGTTTGAAGTGCTTGTTAGTTCGAAGTTTCGAATACCAAGCTCGTGGAATTTGAGGAAATGGCTTGATCACACCCCGAGTACGATCGCGCTTGATCATACCCCTCTTAACGTTTGGTTGCTTGATCATACCCCCAACCTGCCATTTCCAGTCCTGTCGGTATCCGCGCCATGTAGATCAGACCATGTCACTGCCAACACGGCATGTGCATAGCCGTAAAGAGCGAAACATGGCACTGCATCCCGCAGGCCTGTTTCGCCTTGCGGTTCAGCATTAGATCCATCGCGGTTCAGCATTAGGTCGCAGTTGTTAATATATTGCCAGGGCCTCCCAGAAACCATGGCGAAGGTAAATTCGCTAGCGATTCAACATCAGGTCGCAGAGAATACAAACAGGGCCTCTCAGAAACCATGGCGGAGGTAAAATTCGAGAGCAACTGCGGTCCAGTACTGCGCCTCCGTCAGTACCTTGTTTCGGGAGACTAGTCTGAAATCTGCAAGAAACAATCCGCAATGCAATCACAAGCTGAAACGCCTCGAGTCCCAAAAACTCTTCTATGTGCGGAGAATGAACGAGGTCCCAAGCAGTCGCGGTCCACGTCGTCAGCAAGAGAAAAATCCAGACTGGCAGTGTAGAGTGACATGGCTTGATCTACCAGCAGGACGGACGATGGCAAGTTGGGGGTATGATCAAGCAACCAAACGTTAAGAGGGGTATGATCAAGCGCAGCGATCGTACTGGGGGTGTGATCAAGCCATTTTCTCTGTGGAATTTCCTCCTTGTTCAGAAAGACACGTACTTACGATGCAAGCTACGCTTCAAGACCTTTAACCCACACGTTTAGTGGAGATGAGCACTTCAGTGCGGGGTACAATACCTTCAATGACAAGTAAAGTCATCAGTCAACCGTGTGTTCAGCCCAGAGCGAACTATTCTTTCGTCTTTTACTAAAGAATATCGTGTGCAGGACACAGTCAGCGGCTTATCCCAATATGTGAAATGTCTCTTCACTGAGACACCACCGATACAAACAAAGGGGCATAAGTCGAAATCGACTCAGCGAAGATAACCATTTGACAACTGGAGACAGGACCGAGGAGAGGAGACAACCCAGAGAAGGAGAAAGAAACGGTTGTAAGAGATTGAGTCACACTTTGGATGCATATTCACCTCTTACAAGTTGAAGGGGGGAATCTGCAAAGGAGTTTAATTTATCACCCTAACCTTTTTGTTTGAAGGGTTAGCAATTATATACTTGACTGGCCCCATGCGCGGAAATACACTCTTGATAGGCCCCGTGCGCGGAAAACACTACTTGACTAGACCCCTTATCGGGTACAGACAGTTTGCGACTGTCAGCGTGGCACTCGAGTCTGACGTGATAGGTAGTCTGCTTGCGTGACTAGAAGGACATAGTGACGGAAGATGTAGATGCTGACATGGCAAAAAAGGCAATGCTGAGAGAACATGTAGGCGGGTGCGTGGTCTTGAATTCCTGCTGAGTAGACACAATTAGGCGCGAAGTGAAGACGAATCGCTCGAACGATGGCGGTGTCAGTGAAGACGAGTCGAAGCTTAAGTGTAAGGCATAACGTGTATGAGGAGACAGTTTGTGAATGTGAATGTCGAGAGGCTGTGCCGAGAGTCGAACAAGAGTGAAGGAGAGTGAAAACGAGGCACGAAGTGTAGGCGCGACGTCTGAAGGACGGCCGTGTCAATGAAGACGAGTCGAATTTGACGATAGTGAAGGAGAGTTTCATCGAACAACATTGAAGGAGAGTGTGAAAATAAGCAGCGAGGACGAGCGTCGGTTTTGGGCGAGCGTAAACGAGCGAGGTGGAGGGACGCGAAAATCGAGTGAGGTAAACGTTTTCAGAGATGTTTTTCACAGGTGTGATTGGCAGCAAGCAGAATCGAATGAGGTAAAGGTTTTCGGAGACGTTTTTCACAGGCGTGATTGGCAGCAAGCAGAATGCACACTTTGCTGCAGTACGAGTTCTTGCATTCGAAAGATGAGCTTGGTGCATATTGGTTGGAGTGTTATGTAGCAATTTTGCATCCCAACTCAAGTGGATTTGTGACAGTTGATGTGTGCAAGTGCGGGGAGGAAATTAGCAGCAATGTACCTAAAGTGAAACGTTTGATGGATCATGCGCATGTTTGCGGAGTCGTCTCAAATATGGGTCATAGAGAGTGGAGGTTCGACGTGACCCTCATTGACAGTTCTCGAGTAGGTATAGAGATGGAGTTGCCGAGGTTCAGAGTTCAAAATCATGCTGGAAAGGAATTCATGAACATGACTGCAGAAACATTCTTCCTCTTCACAATTTCAGAAGAGAAATCGATCCTCGATCATATGCAGAGAGGAGGGTGGTTGGTCCGAGTGTCATGGAACCCAGCAACAAAACAACGTCAAGTCTTCGATGCACGTAGGTCTTACACTGCGGCTTCGTTATTCCAGAATCTCTCTGTGAAGGAGGTGAAAGAGGCTCATGGGAGCATGGAAGATGGTGCGGTTGCAAGCGAATTGAGCACATTGAAGGATGAGTGTTACACGTTGGTGTCCATAGTGAAAGGAGCCCGAGAAGATTTAGATTACGCGAAGAGAACGTTGGACAGTGCCATGCACAATGTGGCCGCAACAGAAATACATCTGGAATCTATAATAGATATCGTGGATAGATTGCATTCAATGCATAGTGGATGAACAGCAGTGAGTCTGTTGTTTTATGGTAGTAGATAGTTGCGTTAATAACAGTTCGACTGTGATAGTTGGAGTTTGAACTTGAAGTTGATTCGAAGGCCGAAGAAGATCCTGACATTTTGTTTGCCACAGATATGTTTACTTGACTGTGGTGAGTTTCAGTTTTCGTGGGTATTACTGTACCTATTATCGCATTAAATGGGAATATATATGCTTATGTGTTCGTTGTGTTCGCAGCGACTGGTTTTTTGAAAAATTGACGTTCATAAGCTGTGTAAGTGAACTCAGTTGTTCTGTTGTGATGTTCATCTTCTGCTTATAATGATATACATATAAGAGCGATTAAATCTCCAGCGAGGTATTTGAGCACCTGTCGCATCGACGGCCTTTGAGCAGGATCCGGTTGTGAGCAGAGAAGCCCCACCATAAGAACAGCTTGCACTTGGGCAGGAACGAAGTCTCCTCCAAGTCTTTTGTCCACTCCAGCGGTTATACTTCCATGACGGTGAAGCCCCCACATCCAATCGACGATAAAAACTTCTTCAGGTGGAAATGCTCCTTCGATCGGCCTCCTACCGCATGCCACCTCCAGAGCAAGCGCACCAAAAGAATAAACATCCGCCTTGATTGAACCTTTTCTTTTCGGCCTTGATCTGGAATACCTCAGGGGCAGTGTACCCGAATGATTAACGATCTCGTGCTTGAGCTGCACCGAGGTTGGTATTGTGGCTCAAGACATAACGTGATTTCAAGGTCTCGAGCAAAAGATATCAGTTGCTCACCAGTCGAAAGGGAAATTGTATCCATCATAAGAAATATTTTGTTGTGGGAATCATCTTGGTTGACAGCAGCGAAGAATGACGATGAGTGACGATAGAGGTGGACGATTTTTGGTTTACGATGACAGCAGCTCCTACGGTGAGAAATGAGATTCCTATCTCAAGTTCCACTCCTTAAAGTTCTGTGGCAAGCTCCGGAATCCGCAGAATAGGTGGGTTAGGAAATTCACTGAAAGAGAAGTGCGGCCTTCAGCTGTCTTATCGAACTAATCCTAATATGAATTCAGTCTAAGATGGTCCCTCATAACTCTAGTACCAACCTGTTGGCAGATTCAGGCTCGGTAGGAGTCGTACCGGAGGATGACGGTACAAAGACCTCCTTCTTAGAACATTTCAGCCACGATGAGACGAAGTAGTAAACTCAAACAGTGAAGTTGATTATGTAGTGCAATCATAAACTTTTATATAGATTTTACAAAGTACATGAGTTTGTGGCCCTGCAACTCGACCTACAACAACGAGCCGTCAAGTGCCATTTCTCTCCGTGCAAGAACTGCGACAAGCAGGTTCAGTACACTGTAAAGCAGGATATGCTGGCGGCTGCGGCCACGGTTTCGATTCGAGTTCAGACAGGAAATAATCCAGAACTGGTTGGAGCCGAGTACACAACACCGGCACATCTTCCAGCTGATGTGTACTTGACTCCAATCAGTACTGGAGTATTTCTTAGGACTCGATAGCGGATTTAAGAGATATACTCGGGATCGGGAGTTGAACCCGAGAAGCTCCTCTCCATCACAGGCTCCCGGCACTAGCCTACAGCTACTGTAATACGAAATATCTTCCTAACATGTTCTAACATCGACGCAAATTTCTATAAATGAAGGCGGACTATGAACACTAAACAGTCCGAAAATAAATTAACGGACAATTCAATCAGTACATAATCAGACAATACAACTCTTGAAACCTGAAGACCTGTACGGACCAACAGTAAGTGACGAGCCTAAGCTCGCTAAGAGAAGTGAGTCCCGTCTGCAGCTCTGATAACAGTAGCAAACCCAAGCTACCCCTCAAGTACCTGCAGCCGAAAGTTTCAGAAAAGGTAAGTCGTCGGCGATTTAAGTGACCCTAAACTTGAGTCACCCTAAAACGCATTACTATAAACTTCATATTCCGACGAATAGTACAGGCAGCGACAGGAGCAGCAGCATGCTCCCGGTTAGTTGAAACGGACTGGAATAGAATTCCAGCAACTCGGCAAGCAAGAACTCATCCGCAGTTCGTCCGCAGTCCACATCACCTCTAAAAAAGAACGTCAAGCTTATCACTGCCACCCTCGCAACCTGGGCTTATGAACTGGTACCTCCAGCCTACCAACATTAGAACCAATCATGATGAAAGTGTTAGCAAAGCATGTACTGTTACATACACATTTTCATAATCCACTTCACAGACTTCCATCCACCGATATCATCGCGAAGGCTATCAGAGTTTTGGCAGATTCTTTCCCATAAAGAAGTAGTTTGCAGTATGTATTAACCCGCGCGCAATATATGCTGAAGCATACGTGAGATACATGACATACAATATGAAGTGAAGCATACAAGAGAAAGTACTGCAATTTCACGAGAAAACTTGAATAACTTGAAGAACTAGAAATCTTGAAAACTTGAAAACTTGAGAAACTATAAGAATATGCCTTGATGAACGAAACGCAGTGCTGGATGTACCTTGCACATTGAATACAATTCGGATGACATCCACCAGAGTGCTGAGGAGAGATGTCTCTCTTCTTCTAGTACTGGATCTGGTAGGTTGGAGGTCTGAACAACCTGTCAGAGATTCAGAACGTCTTCTTCTCCTGCTTCATGTTGCACTTACTGCAATCTTCCAAGATCTAGTCTTCCAAGAAGCTCTTGGAAGCGGAGAAGCGGCTTCTTCTAGTTCTCTCTGATGCGTCTCACCAGCTTCTGGTTGCGGTTCCTGTCTTCTAACAAGATAAAGTCCCACAACACATTCAACTACAACCCAAGTTAGTTCAGTAGGAAACTAACTACTGGCACACGATTCCAGGAAGCTTAAAACAGTGGTTACTAAGATGAAATTCCTGGCAACGGCGCCAAAAATGAGTGCTCACTATATGTAATGACACATGATTTCTCCTTTTGCCAATTTAGTATAAAAGATATCCTTTCCACAGAGGATTTGCACAAGTAACACTGTTCTAAGTTCTAAGATTTATTCATACACACAAACACACGGGTTTATCTAGAAATCCCGTCTTATCACAAAACCACACGGCTTCCAAACCCTTCAGAAGGTACCTTGGACCTAAACAAACAATGACTATCTAAAATATCACACAGTTATCTACAGAGAAGCTCGGGAAGATGCTTCCTGCTTCCATATCACTTCTTTTGGTCTTCTCAACACAGTCTTCCCGAAGCAATTCTAGGCTTCTGAGGGTTCAACTCGGCTTCTCATACCTCCAGAAGACTGCTCTTGCTTCGTAGAAGTCGAACTAGCAACATCTGTCACACATTGCTCTTCCAAGTCCCAACGAGTTAGATTAATCATAGGGTGTATGCCCCATGTAGCCTTCCCAGGCTTTTGTCTACGGAAACGGTCTTCTTGCAGCACTACAACGACATTCACCTTCACGGAAGCTCAATAGAAGTCTCGGAAGCTCATTAGAAAAAGATAAGAAGATGGGAAGATGAGAGAAGATGGGGAAGAAGGGAAAATCCAAACAAGAGAAAACAAGATGGAAATGAGAAATTAAGACTCCGACAGGCTTCTAGTCCGGATCCTGACTAACAAGCCATCTCTACTTGTAGCAATTTGGGGAGGAAGATCACAAACTCGCGTACAGTTACACAGTCTTCTACTTGAGGATGTCGTCTTCTGCTGTGAGAAGAAATCTTCTTCCTTCTTCTCTCGCTGCTCCGACTACTCTGTCTTCTGGGATCACTTATCCAGAGGACCGTCTGTACGTGGATCTGAAGTGCTCCACTGGATGAACCAAGCTGTGAATCTGCACAACCGCTGAAAGTCACCGCCACTCAAGAAGAATGCTTCCCATGCACAATCGGGAGGGAATTCGAGAAAATCCACTGTCCGAAAGACACAGACAAAGCTTCTGCACTCAAATTTGAAATCAATTCTTCGAGAAGAAGGCACATTGGTGTCAGGAAGCTCACTCCCTCTACTTCCTGCTCCTATTCCTCGACACACCAGTTTAGACAGCAGGACTACACGAGGATGCCGTTCCCTGCCCCTAAACTGTCCACTACCTCCATCTACATCCTCGAACCACTGCTGGCAACGAGAGAATGCAGACCCCTTTCCTGTGTAATCCCAATCGGGTGTAATGTGTTAAGTGCGCCCAGTAATGTGTGTATAGTGTGCATACATTGTGCATGAAATCCTACTCTGCATTCTAACTTATACATCTGCTTGGAGACGCAAGGGAGAGTTCTCCTCCAATCGTCACTTGCAATCCGGGAGATGAGGGACTATCAGAAGGCCACCACCTCACATGCAGTCGGCTCCCTACCTTGGTTTAGTCATCTACTTTGCTACTCCTGCGCTGTCTATTCTGCCGCATGCGTAGTCCTCTAAAATTACATGGAAACTGACACCTCCTAAGATAACAAATTTGGGTCCTACTAAGTTTAGACAAGTCAACTTGTCTTCTGTGCTTGTTGTCTACTCTAATTGCTCAGATGCGATCTCCTCATGATCTGCTCCTACTTGAACTCCTAACTCGGCTTCTGATAAGATGAGAAGCCCTACGAATACCTCGGGTGTCACTGAGATGACTTCCTCCTCAACATTCGTGGCTGGCTCAACTGGTGCTGCTTCGGAAGACGGAAGCGTCTTCTGGGAAGCTGAGTCGACTTGTGCTTCTTCGCTCTTTTGAGATACTGGTTCGACGCTAGGAGCCATGGTGACATTGTAGTGATCCCGGGAAGTCACCTCCTCCACTTGAAACACCTGGGAAGACAACTCTTCTTCCTGTCTTTCAGAAGACACCTTGTCTTCCGGGGCTTCTTCTGCGGTCTTCTCGGCTTCCAACGGGACAGCAAGGTCGAACCAACTGTCACTACCAAATGGACAGCAAGGTCGAAATCGAAATCTAAATCTGTCCCGATTGCTGGTCCTGGGACTTGGGAAGATGCAGTCGCTGATGACGAAATCGAAAGAAGACCGTAAAGTGTCTTCAATCCCTCAATCTGTCGATCCAGATAACGGAACATGCTCTCCTTGCACTCCACTAGCATCGCTCTGGACTCGTCATCCCACTCCCTAGCTAGGGTGAGAAGCTTTCTATCCGCGGTGAAGTTGAACTTCTTGCGAAGTGCTTCCATCGTCTGTGCTAGCAATCCCTACGCATGGGCTTCTACTGCTTCTCGCTGCGTCTTCCACGTTGTCTTTTTCTCTACGAGGGTGGTGATCTTATCTCTGACCCGCAGAACCTCCTGGTCACGCTGCTGTAAACGTGCCTGCAACTCCTAGTTGCTCTTCCTTAGCTACGCTAACTCCTTGACAAAAGTGGCTGCTTCTGTCTTGTATTTCGCTGCGAGCTTCTCTGTGGTGCGGAGGTTGACTTCCAGCACTTCCACCTTCTTCTGGACTTCTTCCTGCTGCATCAGAGTGCGCAGACTGAATCCAAGCCGCAGTGGCTTCTCTTGAGCCATCACGCGCTTCTCCACCAAATCCATAGCTGGCTGGATCTCCGAATGGAAAAAGGCGATGAATTCCTCCAACCTTTTTCTCGCGGAAGACAAGTTCATCCCACAAATTGATCGAGGATGTCTTCCTTGTCTTCCAGAGACAAAGATGTCTCTTCCACCATTGTGATCTTCTGCTTCTGCGTGCGGAAAGACACTACTCTTCTCATCTTCTAGGGTGGAAGATCTCTTCCCACTGCAGGAGCGGTTCTCTTCACTGTGCTTCCTCGCATCGCAGTTGGGATGTCCATCCAACTTTCATCTTCTGGAGTCTTCAGAAGACTCCATGTAGTTGCAGAAGCGGTCTTCTGCGCAGCTCGGGCACTCGGTGGCTCCTCTTGAGAGTCAGACTCCGATCCAGAGTGAATGATCGGGAAGGAGGTGGTCTTCTTAAGTACGCTCCTAGGTCCCATCTTCGTTGGTGGTGTCGCGTCTTCCAAACCACTGGAGTTTACTTCTCTCACCAGAAGCGTCTTCTGATGAGTGCCTGGCCTCATCTGCGACACTAGAGTGGGAGGCGAAGTCATGGTCGCTGCTCGATCGTCTTCTCCCAAGGTCTCCTCCTTTACCTCGTGCTGTCTTGTTGGCTCATACCTCGTCAACTGATCTTCTGTCAAGCCTCCCTTGGACACGTTGTCGTGTTGTGGTTCGGCTCCTGTGTGAAATTCCTGTGTAATCTATGTTGTTTTTCTTTTCCGTGTTTCGTGAACCGTATCGCGTAACTCGCCGAACGGTGTGATGAGTGCCACGTTTGTGATTATCTGTTTAAGTGATCGCACGGTAGAGGAACGTGCCAAGTCATCGATCTGTGCGTGTTCATTTTAGTGGTCCTTGTCGCCGCATTTGTGTATAAAATGGTGAGTCGAAGGTTCATACGGCATTCTCTCTCAGCGGGTGATTCGTAAGGGTTTTCGGTGGTCTGCATGGAGGAATGAGGAACTGCAGGAGTGGTGGTTATGGACGGAGGTGTGTTACCGGCTCCGGATCTTCCTTTCCCGAATCCGTTTCACATCAAGCTTCATTGCATCCATCGCGATCACTTTCGACAGTGGTTAGTTGCGTACTTTGGTGATGAGTTCATGGGGAGGGTGATGGAGTTACAGCTTCCGGTGATCCTTCCAATCGTAACATACGGAGAGACTTGGGATATGACGGTGTACATTTTGTTGTGAGGAACAATGGATCTCAACTATCCATCGAACGTTCCTTTCAATCTTTGGGTCGATGTCCGGTGCCATTGCAGACCGAAGATCAATCATGAGGCTTGGATCGTGAGAAACTTCGGGCAAGAATATTACAATCGAGTGATAGCTTCACCGTTTCCTTTTGTCATACCTTTTATTGTAGAACGTTTTCAAGTTGTAATATTGACGTTGTATTAGTCTGCGGCTCACTGGTTTCGTTCTTGTTGAGCGCTTCTGTGTAGTTACGGACCGCGAAGAATCCATCGACATATCTGAAGGATTTTTCTGAGGTCTTAGAGTGTTGTTGATATCTTGTGTCTCCTTGGAGAGTAAAAATTCGTTCTAAGGGAAAAGTTAAGAGGAGAAAAGACAAAGAGTAAAGTTCTTTTTGCTCTTATTGGTCCACTTTTGGACCAATGGTGTTCTAGCTGATCCTCGCGACGTTTCTGTGGTTTCTGGAGGCTTCAGAGGTCCATTCGCCAGCTATCGTATAACGTGTTTTTCTGTCTAGGAATACACGGGGTATATGGCTGTGCAGAGGTATGTGGATTGACAAGGTTGGATCTAGATCTGGATGTTTCCACTCAAATGTTTCACTATCTACTCTTCTAGCCTGAGTGACCTTGTATCCGCTCGTCTCAAGTTTAAAGCTTGCTACGATCCAAGGTTACGTATAGGTTGCACAAACTTGTGTTACAAACAGATCTTTTGTATTCTAACTAAAAATACTCAGATCTGTATTATCTAACTGAAGTTATTCATCTATATCACTGGAAACCTGACTTCTGAATAGCTCCCCAGCGACGCTAACTGGCCATCAATCCAACTATCACATAGTACAATCAGAAGATACTAAGATCACTCAATCAACTTGATAGAGTATCGATACAACTTGCTGTACACCCTGGTCTATCAAGTATTCCAGCAAGGTAAAACATGCATACTCCAAAATACTATTCAGATCTCAATATAGCATCAACGGCGGTAGTACCTGGCAGCTCCGAGAACCCAAACAGCGGCTTAAGACTCATGGTGGCTCCGTTCTCCTTCATCACCAAGAGCTGAAATCAGCCCCACACCTTCCAATGTCGAGTTGTATGCAGGTATGGCAGTTTCAGCAACAAACTCCTCTCCAAATTGCTCGAAAATGATCAAATTGACAATAGATGATACCGAAAAACCCGAAACTGCTAATAACAGAAGTATTTTCGAACTTTGAGACCTCAGTCCTTCCAAACCACTCGACCGATGATGATCAAACTTCACAGGAAGCTTGATTGGACCCTTCACTCCTACCTTGAACAATTTTCAGGTTGAAATCTCAAACCAATTCTCAGATATGGATCAAACCGTAATCTGTGCTAACTTCAAAGCTTTACAGACCCATGTACATTTGATCCAAGATTCTGAACAAACTACTCGACCATTTGAGGTGAAACTTCCCAAGTATCTTACTGATAAGACATTCTTCAATCCTGAAAAGTTTCACTCAGAAATTCGACTCAGATCTTAAGCAATAGCAAACTATCCATGGCTTTCACAGTTCGCTGTCTCCGTCTTATCCCATCTGCACTTCTCAACTTCAATCGGTCGGTTCAGAATCCAAATCGATCAAGAACCTGACGAAATTGATATCAAAATGACCAACACGTCGTCAGCTCTCCAACCCAACAGACAGCTCCTCAAAACTCCTCGCGAGTCTCTCGGAACAACCAGAAACGTAGCAGTAGGTACGAATTTCACCCCCCTCCACTCAATCGATCATAACGCGCTCATACTTTCATCAAATCGATCGATTCTTCAGCCCAGATTGTAGCCCCGGTCGAGAGCTCTCCAACCATACCCTTCGTTTTGCGAATGGACCTCTGAAGCCTCCAGAAACCACAGAAACGTCGCGAGGATCAGCTAGAACACCATTGGTCCAAAAGTGGACCAATAAGAGCAAAAAGAACTTTACTCTTTGTCTTTTCTCCTCTTAACTTTTCCCTTAGAACGAATTTTTACTCTCCAAGGAGACACAAGATATCAACAACACTCTAAGACCTCAGAAAAATCCTTCAGATATGTCGATGGATTCTTCGCGGTCCGTAACTACACAGAAGCGCTCAACAAGAACGAAACCAGTGAGCCGCAGACTAATACAACGTCAATATTACAACTTGAAAACGTTCTACAATAAAACGTATGACAAAAGGAAACGGTGAAGCTATCACTCGATTGTAATATTCTTGCCCGAAGTTTCTCACGATCCAAGCCTCATGATTGATCTTCGGTCTGCAATGACACCGGACATCGACCCAAAGATTGAAAGGAACGTTCGATGGATAGTTGAGATCCATTGTTCCTCACAACAAAATGTACACCGTCATATCCCAAGTCTCTCCGTATGTTACGATTGGAAGGATCACCGGAAGCTGTAACTCCATCACCCTCCCCATGAACTCATCACCAAAGTACGCAACTAACCACTGTCGAAAGTGATCGCGATGGATGCAATGAAGCTTGATGTGAAACGGATTCGGGAAAGGAAGATCCGGAGCCGGTAACACACCTCCGTCCATAACCACCACTCCTGCAGTTCCTCACTCCTCCATGCAGACCACCGAAAACCTTTACGAATCACCCTCTGAGAGAGAATGCCGTATGAACCTTCGACTCACCATTTTATACACAAATGCGGCGACAAGGACCACTAAAGTGAACACGCACAGATCGATGACTTGGCACGTTCCTCTACCGTGCGATCACTTAAACAGATAATCACAAACGTGGCACTCATCACACCGTTCGGCGAGTTACGCGATACGGTTCACGAAACACGGAAAAGAAAAACAACATAGGTTACACAGGAATTTCACACAGGAGCCGAACCACAACACGACATCCACCCCTTCTAAACCTGCGCATCCTCTGGTATGCGTCAACACTCACAAGTTGTGGTCGGCATCACACTATATCTTCATCTTCTTCACTGACGTTGTCGTTAGCAATATCTTCGTCATCCAAATCTCCTCCGTCATCATCCAAGATATCAAACTCTGCTCCGACTTCCTCCGTGCTTATCCCTTCATCTCGCTTCTTGAAGAGTTTCACACGCTTGCCTGCAATAGGAACCTTGAGCTCTGCCCCATCAAGCTCTCTTAGTGAATATGTGGCATTGTCAAGCACGACAAGAACCACATACGGGCCAAACCATCGCTTAGA
The DNA here is from genome assembly GCA_036924285.1 of Asterella californica. NCBI lineage: Eukaryota > Viridiplantae > Streptophyta > Marchantiopsida > Marchantiales > Aytoniaceae > Asterella > Asterella californica. The sequence continues at coordinate 1,827,921 of JAYKYS010000022.1, read as the reverse complement.
GAATTTTCTAAGCGCACTGTGTTGGTTGTCCAAGCTACTATCGTAGACTAACACCCAATCTCCTTCTTTAATCTCCTTCGACCTTAATCGATGACGCTTATCGAATCTGTCCTTGTTTCTCAAGCGCGCCTCTTTCAGCTTCTCCAATGCAATCTCTACATCTTCGGGTCTTCTCTCTAGTTGACGGATTCGGACAGCAAGAAGATCTTCTGTAGACATACCATCCTCCCAAGGTAGAACACTCCAAGTGGGTATGTGCTCCTCAATGGGCATGATAGGTTTCTGCCTCTGCATCAACTCCGCCGGCATATATCCCGTAACTGAACTATGAGTCGAACGATCAGCCCATAATGCAAACGGAAGAAATCTTGGCCATTCTCTTGCCCTCCCCTTGCAAGCTTTCACAATAGCTTTCACAATAGGAGGATGACCACGTTCACTCTTCGCATTACCTTCCGGATTGTAGGTTGTGGTGAGAGCTAACTTCACACCACACCTCTTGAAGAACGCTTTAGCCTCATCATTGTTCAGCTCCCCTCGATCAGCCGTGATCTTCCCAACACAACCATATCTACAAATCACATCTTCCAACAAGAATTTGCAGACTCCCTTTGTGGATTTTGTCCGTAAGGCTCGTCCTTCCACTTGGTTGGACAAATCCTCACGTGCCAAAACTAAGTATCGCATCTGCCATATACCAACTGGCATAATAACAAGATCTACTACCCACTTATAGTGCATTGCAAGTGGATAAGTAGGATGTAACCCATCTCGATGCCGAATTCCTGAATACTCTTGACAAGTTTGGCATGTCTCCACAAATTGAACTACATCTCTGTACATGTTACGCCACCAATATCTCTCCTTCAGCTTTGTAAAGGTGGCATAAATACCTCTATGTCCTGCCCACAAGCTCTCATGAAACTCCTGCATGAGTAACTTCTGCATGTCAACCTTGCACACAACCCTTTGTGGCATCTTACCACCTTGCTTAGCATGTTTCCATAAATAACCACCTTGTAGCAAGTAGTTATAAGCCTTCCTCCTGATTTGTTTAAAGTGGGCATCACTCCATCCTGGCTGTCTAGTCAACAGGCCTAGATAGTGTCCTATGTCTATCCATTCTCCTTCATATAGCTCTTCCATGAACGGTTTCGAATGCTCACTCTCACCTCCTTGAGCTCTACAAAAAACAGTAGTACCAACGTCTTCTGTATCTTCTATCATCTCCTCCTCATCCTCATACCTCGCACGAGATAACATATCAGCTATTGGATTGTTCTTCCCCGCTATGTGTCGAAACTCAGGATTTAAGGACTTGATGTAAGCAATCCAGCGTAGCATAGCAATATCAGGGGTGTTACAATTTGTAATCATCCCTAATAGTGGTAAACAATCTGTTTCTACTATTACTGGCGCTCCAATCAAATAGTCCTTTTCAGCTTTCATAGCTGTAACTACTCCCCATAACTCTCTCTTCACTTGAGGATAGTTTCTATGTCGCTCACTCAACACCTTTGCTCCAAATCTGACTGCAAAGCGATTCTCTTCTTCATCATCCTGTCCTACTGCCCATCCAATGGCTATCGGACTAGTATCAACAGTAAGTATCACTGGTTTGCTATCCTCATAGCTCACACGACGAAGTACAAGTGGAGAAGATAACAATTGCTTCAATCTCTGAATCGCCTCAGTATGTCTCTCCTCCCATGCAAACCTCTTGTGCTTTCTCAACAGATCGTAAAGAGGATCTGCCACATGTGCAAAATGTGGAATCCACACATGATAGAAGACACAAGCTCCAAGAAACCTTCTCACCTCTGTTGTTGAACCACAAGTATCCTTCATCCGCCGTATAGCATCCACTTTACCAGGATCAGGCTTGCGTCCAAACCATCCACATAAGTGCCCCACAATCACAACCTCTCGCACTCCAAATGAAGACTTGGCACCTGATAGTGTCAAGTGCGCCTCTTCAAGTCGTGATAAGATTTTATCACAATCTGAAATGTGATCAGCAACAAAGTTTCTACACCCCTTCTGATCCATTGTCTCATCTTTCTCCTCCTCAACGCATCCCTTAATTGGAATATCATCCAAGAAAGGCATGGTCTTCTCAGGAATGAACTCACGGAGAACCTTGTTCATCCCGTTCATCATGTGCGCTACCGAGTTCGTTGCTCCTTGTGGTAGCGTGCACATTCTGACCAACCCCAACGGTGTCCTCATGGTGGTGATATCTCTACTCTGTTCAGCAAGTTGAAACTGATCGTATCCAGAGTAAAGATCTCCTATAGAGTAAATAGCCCTCCCAGCAAACGCTTCAGCAAACTCTCCGACGATAGGTCCTATACCTGTATTTCTGATGGTCACTTGGTTCACAGGTTGCATATCTTGGATGAACCGTAATGCACCACTCTTCTTTGGTACTGTAAACCAACGACTAGAGTATGGTGCAAACGATGGTTCCAAGATCTTCATCTGCATCTTCTCCTTCAAGAGCTCTATGAGTTTTGGTAGATGCGCTCTAGGTACAGGAATTGGCCTCAAGTCCCAAGGAGCATGTGGAACTGTGAATATAATCATTGGTGCCACAATGCTGGGATCTACACATCCGATTTCTGAGGCTTCAAAAGCAAAAGCTTTTCCATGTCTAGCTAACATCTCCTTAAACTTATTCTCCTCCATAGGCAAAAGAAACTCTGCAGAACCAACCTTCAACTCCTTGAGCGTAGCTTCAGTGAACTTGTGACCGACCCGACTAAGATCTCTCAAGCTTTTCTCCTTCGAAGATTGTTGGACTCGCTGGTTAGAATCACTAGGTAATGGCTGAGCAACAGGTTTTACCTTCTTGTCTACCGTTTTGTACCTAGTATCAACTCTAACTTCAGGATCTACGAATGACTCTATAGCTGTATAGAGCTCCCTAGAGTGTACTTCCACCACATGATCCTCATCTTCTTGCTCATGCATAGCAAGCTCATCGATGAAATCTCCCAATCCTAACTCCAAATAAACACCTTCTATCTTATCATCCTCTTCAAGCACACCAACTCTCTTTAGTTCTTTTTCAGTTTTTCGCACAACCTTCTGCTCCCACTTCTGCAAGTCAGCAAGTCGTGTATGTGTAGCAAATCCACTCCCAGAAAATCTCACAACTCCTGTACAAAAAGCACTTTCTTTCTCTAGCGAGAGTACCTTCTCCAGTGTACCACTATGTCCTCGCTCTATAGCAGTACTTGTCAAAAATCCTTGAACTCCTCCGTGACCTTAGGCAAGGAGCCACCCCTCAGATAATCTCTGTTCCGCTCGTGGTTTGCTGATACAGTTAGAAACTGTACCGCTCTCTTGCCATCCTGACTTCTGATCCGCGCATAAGCAGATCCATCATCCAAAACCTTGGTCTCCATCCTCACAGCTGTAATGTAAGGTTGACCGAGTATCACCGGGTATGATGTACTATCTTGAACAAAGAAGTTTTGTTCAATAGTTACATCTCCCACCTTTACTTTCACATCAGGACAAGCTCCATAGAGTTCTCCTCGTGTGTTGTTTGCTGTTCTGATCATCCAACCATGATCTATATCAACAGGCCATCCACCTTGCTTGTAGATGTCCTTAGAGACAATATTGATCTCTGATCCATGATCAATGAGAGCAACCACCGGATCTGTCATCTCTCCTACCTTCACTAAGGCTTCGGTAGTAGCTCTAGCCCAATGTCCTCTAGTGTAATGACTAGGGACCTTGTCATCGTTATCATCTTCAAATCGAACCTTGCGGTTGATGCAGCATTGAGCTAGTTCTAACTCTTCCTCTCTTGATATCCTTGTGTCTAATGCATTAGACACAGCGGTTTCTCCTGCCAATTGCCTTTTTCGTTTGATGGTGTCAATAATGACATCATGAAACTCCCTCTTGGCAATCCCAAGGATCTCTCGCAAGGTAAACTCGATCTTGGCATTGAGTACTCTCTCTTCTAGTACTCCTTTCAGATCCGTAGCAGCTTCAATATCAGACTGAAGCTTGTATGAAGGAGATTTACCTTTCTCCTTACCTCTGCTCTTCTCTGACTTCTCAGGAGTAGAGGATATGACCTCTTCCATAGTCTCCTCTGGTAGAGACATAATCTCCGGTCTGAACTTTTCTCCTCTTGTCTGCCTCTTGAGAGCTGTTCTCTTTTCGCTAGGGCCTGCTTCATCTCGTTTGCGCTTCTCCTCCATGAGAGCCTCATGTTGACTCTTCGCCAAATAAGCGTGAACAGACATTGTATCCACGGGATCATCCCATCCAGTAGCACCCCTGATTGCTGTGGCTGTTCTGAGCAACTCCTCCCTTGCCATTTTCCCCCTTTTGTTCGTGCTTACCGCATGGCTCCACATATCAAGACTATCTCCATCCTTCTTAGAAGCACTTCTTTCTCGTACTACCTCAACTCCATAAGTAGCAGCTTCTACCGACGCAGTAGCATGTTGAGATAGATACTCCTCCAGTACTTGCTTCATTCCTCCTTTCCCGAAGTTGGTTCTAAGAATCTCTCCATTATCCTTCAGAGCAATCTTTCCTTCCTTCCAATAGACTACTCCATCTCGTAGAGTTTTGGAAAAATCACCACACTCTCTTCGAGCATGATCAGAACTATCACACCAAATGCATCTCTGTACATAATCTTGCTTAGAAGCAAGTCTGGTATCATGTGCTCCTCCCTTCTCTTCCAACCTTGCTAACTTGATCTGCAAGTCCCTCATCCCTTTTACCAACTCTTCCATAGCATCTCTTTGCGGTGCAACTTTCGGGACAGGAATAGTAGGAAGTGGAACTTGAGGTACATGCACAATAGGTGCTTGCACATTGGGTACCATTGGTTGCCTACGAGGTACTATGATCGGTGGCGGTCTATCTTCTTGTCTTACCACCACCTTCCCTCTTCGGTACTCTCGTTTGACAAGTACACTCACTGCTTCAGAGACTTTTCTCCAGTCAGTCGTGAGTCCGTTGTCTTCCATCCTATCTTCCAGAAGCAGCTCCAACTCCCTTTGTAATTCATTGTTGGCTGCTTGTAGAAACAACTCCACCTTGTCGTTCTCCAATGTGAGCTTCTCCATCCGAGACAACTGAAGGAATTGTCTCTCATACTCCCGAAATAGCTCTGTGGCAACAAGCCCTTTGTTGGGTTTGTTTACCCACTCCATGAATGACTTCTTAGTCACTCGGTCTGCATCTTCTAAAGAATACTCTTCTTTCAGCTGAAGAGTAAATCCTTCCCACGTAGCACCATGAGATCGGATGATGTCCTTCATGTGCTCTCGTAGTTCAGGTACGACAGCAAGCACAAATGTACTCACCATCTCTCTTTCAGGCACCTTGCTCAACTCCATCTCTCGGGAATAGTACTTTAGGTACTTGGATATGTTCTTCCCGTCAAACTGATCTAGCAACCCCACAACAGATTGCAAGGCTTTAGTAGCCATTGCTTCTTTCCGTTCAGTGGCTTGCTGTTGTTGCATTACTAATGCAAATGCCTCAAGCAATCGCATATCAGACCGTGAAAGCTTGGTCACCTTTGGAGCCTCTCCAGACGTAGAAGCCTCATCTAAGTAATGACCCAACCCTTCAATGTCCATGGTGGCAAAACCACACACGTACCTCTCACCCTAGACTTTTCACGTCGAGTTCACCAGCTATCGTATAACGTGTTTTTCTGTCTAGGAATACACGGGGTATATGGCTGTGCAGAGGTATGTGGATTGACAAGGTTGGATCTAGATCTGGATGTTTCCACTCAAATGTTTCACAATCTACTCTTCTAGCCTGAGTGACCTTGTATCCGCTCGTCTCAAGTTTAAAGCTTGCTACGATCCAAGGTTACGTATAGGTTGCACAAACTTGTGTTACAAACAGATCTTTTGTATTCTAACTAAAAATACTCAGATCTGTATTATCTAACTGAAGTTATTCATCTATATCACTGGAAACCTGACTTCTGAATAGCTCCCCAGCGACGCTAACTGGCCATCAACCATTAACATTTGGCATGGTGGAGACATGCCAAACATTCATTCATATTGGATCAGAGATCAATATTGTCTCTAAGGACATCTACAAGCAAGGTGGATGGCCTGTTGATATAGATCATGGTTGGATGATCAGAACAGCAAACAACACACGAGGAGAACTCTATGGAGCTTGTCCTGATGTGAAAGTAAAGGTGGGAGATGTAACTATTGAACAAAACTTCTTTGTTCAAGATAGTACATCATACCCGGTGATACTCGGTCAACCTTACATTACAGCTGTGAGGATGGAGACCAAGGTTTTGGATGATGGAGAGAAGAGACAAGATGTGCTTCCAAGCACATGTCACTTTCCCGAGATCATGGGTAGGATCTTCTTCTCTAATTCGTACCTCTTGTTCTCTACTTCTGGTCGGTGGAAAGCCCTACGTCACCATTCTGCTGTCAAGGAAGATGGTCTTCCCCGGGCAACTCCTATCTTCACAGGTACACGGTTGCGGGGAGGTAATGCTGCCCAAACCTCCTCCAGAAGACCTTGATCTGCGAGGTTCCAATCCCACAGGAAGAAGTCGAGACCCAACTCCTTGATGAAGGATTTGGCCTCGGCCAACTCTGCTGCCGGTAACACCAACCCTCTGAGAGCATAGGGTGAGAGAGCTCGTAGTGCTAGTCACTATCAGTTCAAATTTTGATCAGTTTGGAGCAATAAAGAGGGAGTTATGCCAATTTGAAGTTCGGATTGGGTTTGAATTACATCACAATTGTAGATTCTGAGATTTTGGGTGTCATTGGTGACAGAATAGAGATAATCGCTGCAAACCTTCTTGGTTGCATTCACTGTCAGTAGGACCATGACTATCAAAAGGTTTTCATGTCATTTGAGTGAGTGAATATATCAGAGCGATCGTTGAAGCAAAGGGGGTCTGAAAAGCTCTCAATCTAGAGCAGCAACTTGCAAGCTCGAGATCTGGAGAACTGTGTCGAACCATCAAGTCAAATTTTGCAGAGTTGTTCAGCATGCTGTAGAATACAAATCTTGTAAGAATGAGCGAAAGTTATCGATCTAATTTTCTGTTCTAGGTCAGAGTAGCCATCTGGGTGCTAGAAATTACCATAATTTCTTAAGTAAAAATATTTTTGCCCATATCTCGGTGCTTAGATTCGATCTCAGGCTGAAGATTTGTACGTGTGTTCAGTAAGGCCTCCTTTACACGTAAAAGAATTTTTGAAGTCTAAACCATCATATGTTTTCTATTCTTGAGTGTTAAAGTTCACTGTCTGATCTTATTATCACTTGATAGACATGATTTTCACTTTCTGAACATACTAGAGGACCCAACAGACAGTGTAAGCGCTTATAGTGCCAAGTTATAACCTGAAATCTATCTCTTGAGTAAACAACCACAGCCAGAAGCCCAATGTTTTCTTAGGTAGATGTATCACAATCCGATAACATTGATCGCTTATGAGAACTTTCTCTCTTCTTAATGCTCGCATGGTTAGAAGACCAACAGATTTTTGCACCTTCTTCCAGTTGCTCGTTAACCCCTCGTCTTTGTCAGTCCTCGAGAAGCACCTCGAGCTTCTCTTGTCACTCCTCATCTGCAGCCCGAAGGAATAACTCCGTCTTGTTAGACTACAACATCAATTTCTCCATACAAGTTAGTCGAGATATTTTTTTTCAAATTCTCTCTACAACTCCTTGACTCGCAAACTCTTGTTCGGTTGTTCATCCTGTTCCAAAAATGATTTCTTCGTCCGAGTCCTACAAAAAGTATTACCTTCTTGGTGCATGTGAAAACGTCTCCCTATCATTTCCGAAATGCTTCTTCAATGTCTTCATGTGCTCACAGATCTAAAACACTACAGTGAGCGTAAATGTTTCAATCATTTCATCCTCTAGCACTCGATTCAACTTCATTTCCTTCACATAATGTCTCAAGTAGTTTGAGACATTTCTCTCATCAAATTGGTCGACCTTGTCGACAATTGCTTGTAGCATTATCATCACCAAGTCTCTTTTCTCTCTTTTGCCTGTTGCTTCATGAAACATAAAATCTTGGAACATCTGAGCAGTCAATTGTATTCCATGTTCTCCTCTTAACTGCTCGCTCCATCCTCGCTCTTGTCCTCATTCATGATTGCTTTCTCGTTCTAAACTTTAACACTTCTCACCTCTGACCGTTCATGTTGAGTTCACCACCTATCGTATTGTTGGACACGATAGATATGACTAGGAATATGCAAAATATCTAGCTATGAAAAGTGTGTGCGGTCAAGAAAGAAGAGCAACAACGCACGAACGTCAAATATTTAACCCAACCTTGAAATATTTTTGTCCTTATACATGAAATATACAACCAGACTTCATATGTCTGGAAATTCTGACATGAGATCTCTAAACCAAAATCTGTCAACCTCCATACATAGCCTCCGGAAGTTCCTCTCCAATGATACCTAAAATTTCTAAAACAGACCTCCCTATCAACAATTAGGTCTTCTCAAGTATTTTAATCTTTTCTCTTCTACCATTTTTTTCTTGTTGAAATGTTGTCTATTTTACTATATTTTAGTTTCTCATCTTATTCTCTTGGAGAAGCCGATTCCGGCGATACCTAACACACCTCTAGTAGATCCTCGGACAGAGAGTTATGCTTCTTTCGGCTCAATTCTTTTTTTTCTACTTTGATTGCGAGACGCATCCCAAAGTTGCTCTTGGAAATTGGGTAGTTTTCTCTTGTTTGACCTCCTCTACATGTTAAGCCGCCCTCTAGCTAAGCTGAGGTCTTTATGTTCTTATACATACACTCATTTATCAAGGAGCCTCCTTGCTAAGTTGACCCCTAGATAAGCCAACCTCTTGTTAAATAAATATTTCTTAACTTTCGATGCCATCTTGATGCAACCCTGATTATGAGTCAGTCATGATTTTAGAGCCTAGGCCCAACTACAAGACCATCCCACAAGGCTTACGTCCCTATCATAGTTGTATCAGATATCTCTCAACTCATAATCTTGGTTGCATGCGGAGTCTTAGACCACAGAGCTCACATTTAAGGAGGATACCAATCCACCACCTCTAGTTGTGCAAGACGTAGTCACACACCCAACATAGAGTCTCATCCAGGAGATAGAAAACATGAGCCAGGAAGATTTGATCCAAGGACCTCTTCTTCCTATGTGGGTGTCTTTCCACTAAGGTGACTCTTGTTTCTGTTCAATACAGTAAAGAGACTTGTACACATAATTACAAAAGTCACTTTTATCTCCTGTGCTAGCTTTTCGAGGACTACTTCCTCTATACATCTTTATTTCTAGTAACAAAGAACCAAAACTATACTACTCAATAACTCACACGATTAATATTAAAACTCTCTTCGATAGTACAAATGAAAAGATCAGACGGCGAGACCTATATGTCTACTAGACTAGATTTTTCTGACTGTTTCATTGTGAAACTAGACCTACTGCCCAAACACGGTGCGTCTCGAAACCCGATGTAACACTGAAACTAAGAAAAACAAGAAAACTATCATAACGCAATTGTTCTCTCTCTTTGTTTTGCTCTAATCAACAAAAACACAATCAAAGTGAAAAACAATGATCATGTCGAGCATTTTGTCTCCTCGCACAAAAAACAGCAACAACGACACTCTCTAGAAAATGAAATGAAGAACACTATTTTATTTTTACTGTTAGGTCTTTCATTGATCAGAGTCACGTTTGCTGATTGGATCATCTCAAAATATTTTGATCGAGTCGTGCTCTTCACAGTCTCGCTTACTTCCATTTTACATCACTCCATTTATAGTTTCATTCAAAATTCTCCCTCTCTCACTACACGCCGTCCAACTAGATCTTTAAGTTAAAAGAGATAAAAGCTCGGGAGCTCCTCTCTCTAGGTCAAATGACCTGCAATTTTCTAGAAAGCTTCCGAGGAAACTTCTTAACATGCTCATATTTTTATATCTTTGATAAATATAGTTCCAGAACAACTACTAAACATGCACATATGGGTACTGGAGTCCATGAATTTAAAATTAGTATTAACATTTTGTTTGATTTTCTCTTGAAATCAAATTACTTGAATAACATATTTTAGCATGTATTCTGAAAGCTTTTCTCATAACCTTTCTGAAGTTAAAAAGAAATGTTCATTTTGTCTACCATGGTTGTCGCGTGCGAGTCGTCTACCAGATGCGATGAGAGTTTTCCGACTCATATACTTACCCCCACCTCACCTTTCCTTTTCGCTGATGTTCCTTTTTTCTTTTCCGGCTGGTGCGAGAGAGCGTGACTTAAATCACATGTTGCGGTATAAAAGGGCAAGACTTCGCACACGCGACCCATTTGTCACTGTAGCGGATCGGGGTCGGCAGACCGGAGGTGCACGGAGTGAGTTCCCGGCCATCTTCTCTAGAGTTCTCTTGCTCATTGTCACTCCACGCGAGTTCGTCCACACCTTCGTCCGTTCCTGAAACTCGATAGCTTTTCTTTGTGTTTTGGAGATGGTGGCTGTTGATCCGTGACAGGCAATTTGATGATTCTTGCTGCAAGGGCTGGCTCTATTCGATCTCTGACTACAATTTGCAACGGTTCTTGGAATGCAGTTTTCTGTCTCGTTGCCAGGGTTGGCTCTATTCAAACTCTGGCTACATTTTGCAGCAGTTCTTAACCTTCAGTTTTCTGTATCGCCGTGAGGGCTGGCTCTATCCAAACTCTGGTTACATTTTGCAGCAGTTCTTGGCCTTGAGTTTTCTGTATCCCTGAGAGGGCTGGCTCTATTCGAACTCTGACTACCTATTGCAGCGGTTCTTGGTATTGTGTTTTCTATATCGCCGTTTGTGCCACGCTTTTGCTTTTCTACAACTGCACTGATTGCTGAGGTACGATGCCGCACAAGATAAAGCATAGACTGGTGCAACCTGATGAAGAGCTAACTGAATGGTGGGTTGTCTCTGATGGCTGTCTTGGTGACAGTCAGGTTAGATGCAGCAGCTCTGAATTAAAAGTTTCTTTTCCTCACTATGCTACTGCAGTAGCCACCTTGATGAACATTTTTGTTGTGTGTATGACATGGATAATGCACTTTTATCGTGTGTTGCGGCATCGTACACTGAGACTTCTCCTCGCAAGCAACGTTTCGCTGTATACAAAGAGTTGGCATTCTTTCTAGGATATGCAGATCGGAAAGAACTTCCTTCTCTATTAGAAGCTGCAGTGAAACGAGAATTCTTTGAACCCAATGAGACATTCGTAGGCTTCATTACATGAGTACATGTATCTAATTTTTATCTCGGAAAGTTTCTGTGCTATTTATGTTCTTTGGATTGAATTTTGGGTGAGCTTTTAGTTGCATTCATTCTGCATCATGATTAGCAGGTCTAAGGGTTGCTGAAACAACCTTTATGAAATGTCACGCCCAGCCGGGGGCTTCCAAGGGTTCAACCCCCTGTGATAGTGCAAAATTGGTCGGTGGACCTATCATCATTCTGTGTAAGCCGTTCTCGTTTGAAATCCAGTCAATTACATTATAGTGCTTTCCAAAACCTGTTTCTTGTCCTACAGCTATTCGCTTGGCCCCGTCGGCAAAACAGGGAAAGAAACCTGTTAGAAACCTGTAGAAACAGGTTTTCCAGAACCTGTTTGCAAACCTGTCGAAACAGGTTTTCCAGAACTGTTTTTGAAACACGTTTTAGAAACCTGTTTCGGAAACAACTTTTCCAAAACCTATCAAAACCAGGTTCGAAACCTGTTATAGAAACAAGTTTGCAAACCTGTTATGAAACATGTTTCTAAAAAAACCTGTCGAAACAGGTTTACAGCAAGCAGCAACTGAAAAACAGAGAAAAAAATAACTTGAATGAGTGCAAGTATAAAATAAAAAATATTTCATGTTGACATTACTTTCAAGTTACAGTTTGTATATATTAGTACTACATGTGAATAACCAAAAACAAGAGGAAATGAGATGTTGAAAAAGAAGGAAAAGATATACATGAATTAATCAAAGTATGAAATAAATGAAAACTCTGTAAAAATTAGTTTTATGCATAACTCTTAATATGGACAAAATCCAACTATGACGAGCAAATATAAAGTTAGAACTGAAAATGAATAGATACAAATATACATAATTGGACTTGAAAAAGAAATACATACAATCAATGGTATTTGTAAACTTCTCCGCATTCAAGTAGATGGACGCTCACCGAACAAGATGAAAACTAAGCCAGAAAATGTTAAAAATTAGACTACGTATATTATATACTTCTGACGAGCACCAGTAGCGTATAGTCGTCAAGACTGCCACAGTCGAGACACTCGGGTAAAGAAAAAGAAACACTACATAATATCGAAGTACCAATAAAAGTAACTGGTATATATAAAAGTCTTTACTCCGTATCTTCATTCCTATAAATAAACAGAGGAAACGTTACTTTATCAATTTTAGATATTTGTGATGAAAATTTTGAGTAAACTGGAATTTCAGAATATAGTACATATTATAAAATATTTTTAGAATAAAAGTAGCAAGGACATTCTTTACCTTAGAGTTGAACGTCTCTGACATATAGTTCTCATGAGCTTTTGTATAAAATCTCATCTTGGTCGGAGTTATAGCCTTGGTCAAGAAGGACACCATCGTTCGATGGGTGGACGAACCTAGTTGTTGTAAACACAATAAATCAACAAATACAAAGATACAAGTTGTAACAAACCAGAAACCCCAATTGTAATAAACTCATCCTTAAAGTGTAAAGCAAGAGCCACTACTACCAAGAAAGTCACCTGGTGTATAGTATACGTCAGAGACTGGGCAGTTGATGTCCGGAATCATACAACAAGGTCGGTCTCCGGGCAAGTCTCTACAAGCTGTATGGTCTCTTGTCCAATGATCAGCGGCAAAACCAAAACACTTGCATCATCTTGCTCTTGCAGATAACGACCATCAATATCGACATCGACCGTTCTCCTAGCATTCAACTGACAACACGTGTATATCCATCCTTTCAACTTGTCAGCTATACCGTGCACTTGAAGCTTTGGATACATAAATCGTCCTGACACGATAGTCTCTCCTTCCTCCAACTCATGCAGTTCTATCACTCGACGGACTAGATCAAGCTTGTTCCCAGTTGCATTCGCTCCTTGAGCACGAAGTACTACCACCAATTGTCTCTTGATGAGGAGCTCAAGATCAGGGATGATTTCAGCATCATCGACGCTACCAAGAGGACGCTTCTTGTTCTGAATCTCAACCAAGAACTTCTTGATGACATTCTTGCACTTGTGCCGTAAGTCCTTTTGGCTAACAATGCCGTAGCGAGACAAGATAGCATCAAACGATGATTTGTCATCATGAACCACCTCATCTCAGACCAACCCACGCGCTATCAACCTACGCACTCCTTCTTCAAACGCACGGTCTTCTATCAACCACAAGCTGTTTCCGGTTTCAACTCGTGTCCTATGCATCATCTCAACTATGCGACCGTCGTGAAATCGATAAAAGCACATGTCCCATTGTATCCACTGTGACTTGAATCATAACGCAAGTCTGCATACAAAACAAAATTTCCTAATGGTAATATATGAACGTGAGAAGAGGATATAAGTAACAGTGACATGTAATAACTCATAAGCGTATAAGTGATAGCATGGAGGACGTAAAAGCTAACCTCCAATTGAGAGTTCGTTCAAGTCGGGAGCAATCCGCGCTAAGGCATTGGCTTGAACCTTCTCTTTCTCGATGGCCCAACTTTCTATTGCAGCTTGGATCCAACCAACGGGACGGGTCTCTTCATTTTGAAAGTTGAAGAAATGGGTCTGAGAGCAAGGAGCTAATCCTACCTCTCGATGAACACTATCTAGTGCAGTGTAGTCCAATCCCGCACTCAATACAGTATGATAAAGACGATGGGTAATATCAGGGACGTCATTGTATAACTCCATCTCACAAGATCTCCATCCATAAGTGTGACGACTAGGACATCTAAACTTCAATGACCACGTTTGATGGATGACACTGATTATCGGAAGCGAGAAGAACTCTTCACATCCATGGTGAGGACATCTGACCTTGAAGTCTCGAAAGAACTCCCTAAGTCTAGACAAAGCTACAAAGGCACACATTGACAATGTATCATCCAAGGGTAGAGGATCATGAGAACGAGTTTCAGTCACAACTGGAATGACGGTTGCACGTATGGGGTCTTGTGAGTTCATAACAACCACATTCGTTGCAGTGTTTAAACTAGCAGCTGTAGGAGACTCTCGTACATGGACTTGTGAGTCACGATCCGCGACTCTTGGAGCTATTCCATCACTCATTCCTCTAGCATCAACATATGTCTGTTTGAAAGCAACAACAAGTAACTATAATCAATAAAGGTTCATATAAACCTACATAAGTGAAGATATGCACTAATAAGAGACATATCTCGGTTGTTTTCATCGAAATACCTAGTGCTCGGAGTACGTCCGGTTCAGCTATGAAGTCTTCAGATGTATCAACCTCATCTTCCCTCTCCTGATCACCTTCCTCTGGAATTACATCAGCCATGTCAACTCTTGCTTCTGTCTTCCTCGTCATTTGATCTATACGTCCACTGACATTCGCAAAAAGGAAGTGGAAAATTGCCGTGTGGCCTGCTCCCGGCCTTAAGAGTCTCATCAGCTGTACATACTTAACCAATAAAGACTCCGGGATCCTCACTTTTTCTCTCGGGACCTCCGGACATCCTCTAGGTAAGTGCCGATCTCTGAGTCGCCTAGAATGCACTCTAGGAGGCATCTACAAATCACTACAAAACTAATAAATGTATAAGAAATAATCAAAACTATAAAAAAAGATTACTCTATCAATCCAGAAGTCCACACACGACTAAATGATAACCAACTCTAGAAAATATGAAGAAAAAAGAACAAGTGTCAAATGTGAAGAATTAGAACATCAAAATACTTAGTTCACTATGAACACTCTCCAAACTTTCTTATGCTAACGTCAAAAGAACTCACACCCAAATGATGAGAGATAAAGGATGAGCCTGGATATGTATCTTCCCTACAGTTAGTACCTTGACAAGGGAGAATTTTCCCCCCTTGTGAAGAGGCAAGTAGGAAGCTCTCTCTTGCGAAGAAAGCTTCCTCCCTTCTTCCTTCTTCCTGTCGGAGGGAGTTGTCTTCTCCCTCACAAATCCCCCTTGGGGGTTCGCGTGCGAGCAGTCTTTCCTCGATGGAGGAGAGACTGCTCGTAGGAGGGAATTTTTAAAATCATCCGTATGGTGATAATTTTCGTCGAAGGGTAAATGATTCAGGTACCGGATTTTTCATCTAAGTTTTTGTAACACATCTCGTCTGTGACTATGTTGAAACTGTATTGATATAAGAACCATTTCAAATTCAAAATTTAGAATATTCTTTTCTATGATTATCATTCGTCTGTTCTTTGCTTATTAATTCCTCATCCGTCCGATTTCAGAATGAGAAAATCATGGTATCATTTTCAACATCTTTGTTTGCTGGTCATTTGATACCCAGATCACAGTTTTTCATATCATGTATCTCCTGTGAGTTTCAGGCGAGATTCCGTCGGGGGCCTCGCCCGAAGCGATTTTACTTATCCAGAACTAAAAGTGATTAGCGGTGGGGATCCCACCGCTAATATAGCGGCAGTAGTGGTTTAACTTGCCTTTCTCAACTTGTGAACACCTAACACGCTTTCACATGATCCTAAGCCTTTCTCATGCAGAAAGTGAGTCAAAGCTCGACGAAAGCTCTTCCCGCACCTCATTATGGAAACAGCCTCAGGCCTCCAACAGAAGCCAGATCTCTGCGAGAAACTGGAACTGAGCCATGTGCTCACACTGAGCTCGTCCCGTCACTTCCGAAACAACCAGACAGGCGAGTCCGTGCCAGACAACCTCGGTTGTCTCAAAGATCCTTCCCGAACACTGATTGTGGCACGTTTCGGTCTGGCTGTCGTTTCGACGGTGATGGACATGTAGGGTTATAGGAAAAAGAGAGAGAGGATCTATGTGAGAGAGACCAAGTATGAGTAAGCTTGTTTACTGAAATGAATAATAATGAGGTAGGAGGCCCAAAGGCCAGGTACTTATACTTTGGTACAAGGCAGGCAAAGCCTGCGAAAGGGCATGAGCCCAAATGGTCTGAACTAGTTGCTGTATGTTACGTTCATACTGTACATACAGTTCTAACACTCCCACTCAGCGACTAGTTGTTGTAGATCTAAACTTTCAATCCTAGTCTTGGTAGAAGGTAATCCAACTTAGGAGCCGGTAGGCCCTTAGTTAGGATATCCGCTACCATCTCCTGAGTAGGGCAGTACTTTACTTCAATTGTCTTGGATGCTACTTGATCCTTAATGAAGTGGTACCGAATATCTATGTGTTTCGTCCTGTCATGAAACTTGGACGATTCTACGAGTGCTATTGCACTCTGGTTATAACAATACAAAGTAGTAGCCTCATTCTCAGCTAAACCAATATCAACTAAGAGTTGTCAAAGCCACATTGCTTCTGATGAACATGTGCTGAGTGCCATATACTCAGCTTCAGTACTTGATAGTGCAACAGACTTTTGTCTCTTCGACGACCAACTGATTGCTCCTTGTGAGTAGATGAAGCAATTTCCAGATGTTGAACGTCGTGACTCGATGTGACCTCCCCAGTCAGCATCAGTGTAGCCAAATAGAGAAATTGGTTGAGGCGAGTACCTGTATTCTAAGTACTGGTCTAAAGTACCTTTGATATAGCGAAATGTGCGCTTTATGGCGGTGATGTGTTTTAGTCCTGGGTTAGCCATGTATTGAGATAATACGCTAATGCTGAAAGCTAGATCAGGACGAGTGCAGACGGCAGCCCAATTGATGGAGCCTGTCGCACTCTGATATGGATAAGAAGCACATTGCGCCTTTTCTTCAGTGGTAGCAGGACAATCTTCAGTTTCTCCTGGGGTTAATGGCGTACTGACAGGTTGACAATTCTCTAAGCCAAACTGGAATAACTTTTGGGTCAGGTACAAGGTTTGACTGAGTCTGATCCATCCTTCTGCTCGGTTTCGGTTAATCTCTATACTCAAGCAATGATGGATATTACCGATGTCACTCATCTGGAACCTTGCGCTGAGGTTGCTCTTGATGTAAGTTAGCAATCCTTCGCTGCTGCTTGCCATGATTGTATCATCAACGTAGAGTGCTAGGATGGCAAACTGATTATCCTTATGAATGTAATATACGTTACCATCAGCTCCTGACTTGCTGAACCCAAGAGAAAAGACTTGACTTATCTATGATCAAATACCATTCTCTAGAAGATTGCTTCAATCCATAAAGTGTACGAAGTAGCCTGCACACTTTACCAGTTCCTGGGGCGTTGATGCCGTCAGGGACTGCCATGTAGATTTCTTCACTCAGCGTTCCATTTAGGAAGGCTGTCTTCACATCCATCTGATGCACGTGGAGGTTGTGTTGAGCTGCAATTGCTAATATCAATCGCACTGATTGCACACGGACCACAGGAGAAAAGGTGTCAGTGTAGTCGAGCCCATACACTTGAGTGAATCCTCGGGCCACCAATCGTGCCTTGTATCGGGCGATGGACCCATCTGAATTCAGCTTCAACTTGAAGGTCCACTTGTTGGTTATGGGCCTTCGTCCGTGTGGTAAATCTGTGAGTGTCCATGTACCGTTCTCTTCGTGGGACTTGAGCTCTTCGGTGATGGCCTCGGACCATCGAGCAGCATCTGGAGATGATAGGGCCTCCTGATAGGAGTTGGGCTCCATCGGGACTGGTCTCAAAGTCACCATTAGCGCACGCTTCTTACTCGGTCGTGCCTTCGGGATCAAAGTCGTTGTGTCGTAACCTTCAGCTGGGTCGCGGTTAGGAGGGTTGGACTGACGTGTTGATCGCCGGAGTGGTGGTGGTGCTTGGATCTCAGTGGGAGGAGACGATGCCATCTCAAAGTCACTAGAGTGCGGTGGTGGAGACTGCGGTGGTGAACGATGTAGGTATGGGTGTAGTGTGCTCATGTTTTCTACATCTGTGCTGTGTCTGGTTCGGATTGGAGAAGATAAATTCATGGTGGAATAAGTTGAGAACGGATATCGACTGTGGGATTGTGGGCTACTAGTGGATGAGCTGGCCACAGATTGAGTTGGTGTGTGAGATGTGCCTCCGCTAACTCCTCCTCCTCCATATCCTGCTGAGGGTAAAAGAGGAACGGGGCCCGGAACAAGACTACTGCTTGAAGGATGACCGGGACCAGGGCCAACGGAAGGACCGAAGGCGGGAGGTGGTGCAAAAGGAGGCGGAACAGACGAACTCAAAGGGGGAAGAGTAGCTCCCACTGAAGGACTAGGGGCTGGACCCGAAGTGGGAGGATGGTGATGGAAGAAGTGCACATCATTCTGAATTTCATCCTCAGTGATAGCAGTGAGAGCAGGGTTGGGAGGGGATGATGTCGATGTAGGGAAAGACTCATCAAAAATAACATCTCGAGAAACAAAAGTATGACCGTCTGATTTACGTTGAAGACGGTATGCTTTACTTTGACTGCTATAGCCAAGAAGGAGACACTCGTGGGAGTGACTATCTAACTTAGAGCGGTGAGTCTCTATAATGTTGGCAAAAGCTGTGCAGCCAAAAACTCGAAGATGTGAGATGTTGGGCTTGCGGCCATGCCATAGCTCAAAGGGAGTAGTGGCTGGATCGATGGCCTTGGTGGGACAACGATTCAAAACATAAGTGGCGTGGTTGATAGCCTCACCCCAAAACTGTTTGTCTAGTCCTGCTGAAAACATCATAGCGCGGACAGAGTTTAGGAGGGTGCGATTTTTACGCTCAGCTACCCCGTTTTGCTGAGGGGTGTCAGGGACGGTCAGCTGGCGTTGGATGCCGTGTTCCTGACAATAGGCATCAAAGAGGGTGGATCAGAACTCACCACCGTTGTCGGAGCGTAGAGTCTTGAGCTTCTTGCCGTTCTGACGCTCGGCGAATGTGTGAAACTCCTTGAATGCTGTGAAACAGTCGCTCTTGTAGTGCAGTAGGCGGACAACGGTATAACGGGAGTAGTCGTCGGTCATGGTCATGAAGTACTCATAGCCGGAAAAAGTGCAAGGAGAAATGCGGCCGCTGATGTCAGAGTGGACAATTTCAAGAATTTCGGTGGCGCGGGTAGTGGCGGCACGTGGAAATTTTGTGCGGGCTTGCTTGCCATGCAAGCACGGAGGGCAAGTGAAATTGTGGATAGTGGGCAGATTTAGGCCAATAACAGATTGATGGCGACGGAGTTGGTCAAGCCGGGTAAGACTGATGTGGCCAAGCCGCCTATGCCAGAGGTCGGCGGTAGGAGTGGCAAATGTAAGATAGGCAAAGCGCGGGCGGGTGACAGATCTGTACAGAGTGGAAATAGGTGTGTTGGACTCATCGAGTATGTAATGTGTAGATGCAAGACATGTAGGAGTGGATGAGTCTGCACCATGTGTGTGGCGAGCTGAAAGCAGAGTGCCTACTGTAGAGTCGGAAATTTCTGCTGTTTCTGCTGGGAAGTCTGTAGAAAAATTTTCATCTAAGGGAATGATGCCGGAAAGAACGTTCCTGTGAGAGGATACTTCCATGGGGAGTACTCCTCCCATGGGGAGTACTCCGTGGGAGGGAATAGTGCCTCCTGTGGGGGAGGGACTTTCAGTCCCTCCCCTTCGACGGGAGTCAATCCCGCGCGGGTTGACTCCCGACGGGAGTGTCTCTCCCATGGGGGAGTCAACCCCGTGCGGGTTGACTCCCCTAACCCTAGACCTCGAAGGGGGGGTGGCCGCCGCCGCCACCCTTCTGAGAAGGGCGGGGTGGGGGCCTGGGCCCGGGGAGTTAAAACTCCCGGGGTTCGTGCCCCACCCTTGGGGGCCGCCCCGGGAATTTGGGGAGACGTGGCCCCACATGTGGGGCCGCGCCCCTTGGCTGGCTGGCTGTTGGCCCGCTGGCTGGCCGTTGCCTTGGCGCGGCGTGTCCCCATAGGGGGACGTGCCGTTTGGGTCGCGGCACGGATCGCCCTGGTGGCGATCCGTGCCCTCCTGGACTATAGGGGCATCGCCCCTCCATGGGGGGCGTGCCGGTTGGGATTCCGCGCAGGATCGAGGTTTGTGCCTTGGTCCTGGGGCCACGGATCGCCCTCGTGGCGATCCGTGCTTCCCTGATAAATCGGTGTCCTAAGAGGTGCGGGAAATGAAAAATTTTGTGGGTTTTCAAGGAATGCGATTGTGCTAGTTGACTGCGACTGTGCGAAAGGGTGTAAAGGGAGGATCAGCCGTGGTCGACCACGGTTGGTCGATCTGCCACCACGGCTACCTCCCGGACCCCCCAGTCTTTTCCGAGAGGGCGTTTCAGGGGGCATTGTTGGAAGCAGGGATTGGGAGTGCTCTGCCTGCAGCTGGGCATGGTGTGCTTGCGGGAGTGACATAGTGTGCACGGGGATTACAGACGAGCCTAGCAAGTAGAGATCATTGCTTAGCGGGCATGGGGCAATTGGATGTCTGTTCTTGTCCTCTAGATGGCAAGTACCATTACCGATAATGCACCACCCACCCTTGGAGTCAAACATTCGAGCTGAAAACAAGTTCTTCCGTAGTGCAGGGACGTGCAAAACATCCTTAATTAAGACGTTTTCGCCGTTAAGAAGTTTAACTTCAACATCGCCGTGACCTTCAATTTGAACTGTAGTGTCATCTCCTAAGAGAATTTGATCTTGAAGAGCACTTTCTCGTTCAGTGTACTTACAAAATTGATCGCGGTCGAATGCCATGTGGTGGGTAACGCCGGTGTCAACGTACCAATGACGGTCCACAGTTCGAGGTGCAAATTCGTTGTAGAGCTGGGTCATCAGTACTCGCCTAGTGTTGTTGTTGCGCTGGCGATTCTTCTGGTTGCGGCTCTTCTGATTTCCACCTTGTTGCTGAGGTTGATTGGGCGGAGCGCCGCTGCTTGAAGCTTGATTTGGGCAATTCTGGACACGATGTCCAGTTAAATTGCACCCAAAGCACTGAATGTTGAAATCTGGTGTCCGCTTCTTAGAACGGTTGCCATTCTTGCCTTGCTTGGGTGGTTGCCTCTTTCCTGCAAACAATGCGGTCGAAGGTTCATGCTGAATTCTTCGACGAAAAGTTTCTTCGGTGAGAAGAAACGAGATGAGATCTTGCAACGTCAAGTTGGTGTTGCATCTCATCACTTGTAGGAACATTTGGTAGCTGTCTGGCATGCTACCCATGAGTGTGAGCAGCTGCTCTTGTGCACCTACTTGTACACCTGCAGATGCCAGCTGCTCGACAATCGACTTGAAAGTGTTTACATGCGATGTGACTGAGTCGTTCGCCTTCATCTTGAGAGTGCGCAGCTTTTCTTTCAAGTGCATATGGGTCACTGTGTCTTGTGCGGCAAAGTTAGAAGTCAATGTGTTCCAAGCTTCTGTTGCCGAGCGGCAAGAAATAATGTGACCGATGACAGTGTTCTCGCAACACTGATTTATTGCCGTCAAAGCATTCTTGCTCTGACGATCCCACTCCGCAATGCTACCTGGTCTGGTGGCAGGTAGAGGGTTAGCGGCAGTGGCTACTGGTCGAGGTACACTACCATCGACAATTCCGAGAACGCCTTCAGCGTCTAACTGGAGTTTCATCTTGTGTTTCCAGTACGTGAAGTACGTCCCATCGAACTTTGTCCAGCCTTTAGTGCTGAACGTGTTCGCCATTGCAGATTTATCGCTGAACTACTGAGGTTCTATTGAGCGCTGCGATCGTCTAAGCGAGAAGCGTCCTTCACGCCTTAGCAATCAAGGCGTCCCCTGATTGCTACTTCACCTGTGCCTAGGGTCTACCTGAAGCCTACGTTATTGTGCTGGGAAAATAACAACCCGTAGCTCTGATACCATATAGGAAAAAGAGAGAGAGGATCTATGTGAGAGAGACCAAGTATGAGTAAGCTTGTTTACTGAAATGAATAATAATGAGGTAGGAGGTCCAAAGGCCAGGTACTTATACTTTGGTACAAGGCAGGCAAAGCCTGCGAAAGGGCATGAGCCCAAATGGTCTGAACTAGTTGCTGTATGTTACGTTCATACTGTACATACAGTTCTAACAGTTCTCAGTAGAGATCCTTGCTTTTGAACCGCTTGCTTGACTTTCACTTTCCGGAGCTTGTAAGATTCGAATGAACGCGACCCAATGAATAGCAAACGGATGGGAAGATTCGACACCCCAGCTTGTAAGATTCGACACCCGACGCTTTCTCTTCATTTGTGTCTATCTTATCCCGAGCGCTATCAGATCGGTTAGACAGAGTTGCACATCATTGGGTTCCCGACTGTCAAGCGGAAGAACAATGATATTGTAAACGCTAGTCCATAAACCCATAAGCGTTTTGGATATAGATGAGGTTCACATGAAGATATAAAGTCCTCACTGCAGAAGAATATGTATACCTTTCTCGGCCTTTTGGCTAAGATCAAGTGTAGTATCTGTTCTTATCAGTTTAATATCTGATACGAGGGTCATCGACCCTCACGATATTAATCTAATTTCTCTCACGGGTGTGAGTCCAATGGGGTGGCTTGCTACTTCGGACTCGCCAGTGTCGCCTTGGTATTGCACTATTTCCTTGGCCGGCGCAGCCCTCCCTCCCCTCGCGGGAGACCCAACGAATCCAAGAAGCAAGAATGCTGAAACTCCACCTACAGCTATATGAGATGTCCGTCGATTTCTTGCGAGGAGTAGAATGCACCGCACCTTTTGAGGCATCGCGTACCCGAGCACCCTTTGCCATACATTGCGCAGCGTCGACGTTGAGTATCCGGATCGATGACTAGCACTTACCTGGAGAAACGCTCAGAACGTGGCGGGGTGTCCATGTGTTCTGCATGGGAAATGTGCCACTGTTAGACCGTGAATCCGATGATGCCACTGTCCGATCCGATGATTTCACCTTCCTAGGTGAAAATTGAAGTTTCATGGGCCGTGTGTACTTGCCAGGCCCATCTGGTGGAGTATGTGACGAGGAGTATGTTCGCTGATTATGATTCTTTGAGCTCTCGTGTAAGTGATAAACACCAAGATCGCCGCTCTGTGACCAATACCGGTAAGTTGAGCTTAATTTCAAGTTTCGGATCAGTTAGTAGCAACCTACCACTTCGATTTACTCGACGTTTTCGAAGATCAGTTGAACGAGTCTGCTTTCTCACGTATTCTTGTCGTTCTATGACAAGACTATAGTTCAAGGCATTTAGGGTGAGGAGGATGGGTGAGGACTTCAGTACCCAACTCCTTTGTCTTATAGCAGCTATACTAAAGCCTAGCTTAACGTCCGCTCACGTACTGATCGAGCGCACAATGGAGTTCAGCATATGTTAGTGCTTTCAGAGTGATCACCTTGACTACCGCTGATCGTTCGCAGATCACTTCCGTTCCTGGAGTTATGGTTAAGTGATAACAGACGGAACATGCCACGAAGGAAAGGGTAATTGCAATTCATAAACTTTATGTAGAACGTATTGCAGCTTCCCGCAGGAAATCTCTGAGGGCGAAGACGAGACGAACAGTTGGAATCAACAAACTTCTGCCGTCATCCCTGCCAAGGTTGAGAATGTTGACCACGGCTTTAGTGCCATCTCCACTTAAACAAAGCCCATGGTTACTGCAGTACTTGGACGTGTGACACCCGAACTGTCCGAGTGTCGATGAAAAGCCATCGGAGGTCAAATTTTCATGCATCTCTTCAAACCGACGGTAAATTGAATAATTAGAAGCCATGCTGCGGATCGAGCAGACGCATCAAGATTGAACCCATGAAATGAGTCGGTGCTGGTTGGAATCTGCTGGGATGTTGACGTTATCCTACAGTGATGCGCTATTGACATTGAACCGTTTCGGAAATCTGTTGCAAAGTACACAAAGAAGATTCGATCTCCAAAACCATTGTCACAGTCAACGACTTGTCAAGTGGATCGGAGTCTCCCAAGGTGCTGGTTCATCCGTTGCGGTTTTATGTCCTGGCAACTCGAACAACTTCTAGCCCGTCACCTCCTATCTTTAGCCCAAGTTGAGCTCAGTGCTTGGCCCAGTGGTTGTGATAAACACGAACGCACAGTTAACGTCGATGATTCGAGCGTCGTATAGTTGCACTTTGCATGCAGAATCGAGAAGAAACTACCACAGTGGCTTGCCACGCGCAGGCTGCATACGCCAATGTTGGCCTCGCCACCTTGGTATTGCACAATCTTCGAGGAAGGGCCAATCCACCCTCTCCCCTACACTACAGGGTCCCATACTATGGTGACGTTTTGGATCGAATGATTTCTTTGGGTTTAGTGTCCTAGAATACATCCCCAGTAATGACTCATCTCCTCATGACCCAGCTATTTCCAAGTCTCTGGTCGAGATTGAGTCTACAATCAACGCAGTCTCCTGGAATGTTTGAAGTGCTTGTTAGTTCGAAGTTTCGAATACCAAGCTCGTGGAATTTCCTCCTTGTTCGGAAAGACACGTACTTACGGTACAAGCTACGCTTCAAGACCTTTAACCCACACGTTTAGTGACGATGAGCACTTCAGTGCGGGGTACAATAGCTTCAATGACAAGTGAAGTCATCAGTCAGCCGTGTGTTCAGCCCAGAGCGAACTATTCTTTCGCCTTTTACTAAAGAATACCGTGTGCGGGACACAGTCAGCGGCTTATCCCAATATTTGGAATGCCTCTTCACTGAGGCACCACCGATACAAACAAAGTGGCATAAGTAGAAAACAATTTGACAACTGGACACAGGACCGAGGAGAGGAGACAACCAAGAGAAGGAGAAAGAAACTGTTGTAAAAGATTAAGTCACACTTTGGATGCATATTCACCTCTTAAAAGTTGAAGAGGGGAATCTGCAAAGGAGTTTAATTTATGACCCTAACCCTTCAAACAGAAGGGTTAGGGTAATAAATTAAAATATTTTATTATATTTTACTACTCGTGGATGAGATATTTATGTCAATACGGAAGCAGTTTCAAGCGTAATATTTATGATTTTTTTCGTTTGGAAAGATACAAATGTCAATAGTATAGAAAGAATTACTTCTTTGGATCTAAATCATCTCAAAAATAGAAAAGTTCTCGTTTCCAGTCAAACTTCTTTAAGTCTTGCATTAATTTTGATCTTTCTTTTTTTAGATTTCTCTATACATCTAAAAGAGTAATGTGTACGTATTGTGTGTCTATTCAGTGTTAATAATGTCTACGTATTGTGTAAAAATCTGAAAGAGTCCATTCATCTCCAGAGAACCGATAACTTCTGTTCATTTTTTAATCTACATCAACGGTTGTCTTTTTCTTTCACTTTAACAAAAGCACACTTTGGATGCATACTGACTAAGAAATCTTGAGCTCCACGACACATGAAGTCTCTTCTGGTAATCAATCGGAAGGGCTAGAGAGGTAGACAAGTACTTATGTGACTCTGCACGGTTGGTTCTAAGAGCATCTCCACCGTATAGAGATAAAACCTCCTTATCTCTAATTTACATGTGAAGAGTGAGAGATCTTTATCTTTAAAGGAGGAATTTCCCATTGCACTCTTTAAATGGATTTCTAAAGAAACTCAAATTTTTTTCAAAACTACCTCAAACTTTTCCTCAAAGGTTTGATATGGGGTTAAAGGGTCTTTATTGCAATCTTTAAGTTAGGGAATCGCAATAACTTTTAGAGAATTTAGTACATTAAAGACTAGTGTAAAGATCAGCTGTTGGGAGGTTTTCTCTTAACTAGTTCCCTATTTGGTTAGAGGAGCCTTTAAAGACCCGCGGTGGAGATGCTCTAAAGGAATCTCCACCGGAGCACTGTAAATGCCTCGGCACTGTAAACAATCCCGGTAACCAATCGCCTTCTTGGCATGATGGATGAGAAAAGACAGTAAGAGCATCTCCACCAGAGCACTGTAAATGTCTCGGCACTGAACCAGTCGCCCTCTTGGCGTGATGGATGAGAAAAGACAGTAAATGGCAGGTTTTCACTGTAAATTTGTCTCGAGTCCCGTCTCGGTAAACGTTCACGCTAAACTTGAATACCATGTAAAGTTTTGACGAGACTGAGAACTGGTACTTCCCGGGCCATTTCCAGTGTTCGGGTGGAGATGCCCTAAATGAAAGGTTTTCACTGTAAATTAGTCTCGAGTCCCATCCCGGTAAACGTACACGCTAAACTAGAATACCATGTCAAGTTTTGAGGAGACTGGGAACTGGTACTTCCCGGGCCATTTCCAGTGTTCGGGTGGAGATGCCCTAAATGAAAGGTTTTCACTGTAAATTAGTCTCGAGTCCCATCCCGGTAAACGTACACGCTAAACTAGAATACCATGTCAAGTTTTGAGGAGACTGGGAACTGGTACTTCCCGGGCCATTTCCAGTGTTCGGGTGGAGATGCCCTAAATGAAAGGTTTTCACTGTAAATTAGTCTCGAGTCCCATCCCGGTAAACGTACACGCTAAACTAGAATACCATGTCAAGTTTTGAGGAGACTGGGAACTGGTACTTCCCGGGCCATTTCCAGTGTTCGGGTGGAGATGCCCTAATGTCTGATTATAGAATTATCACCTGAAATGTCCTCCTGTGCAGCTGACCTTCCGGTGCTTTCAATAAAGGATGGTTGAAGAGTTGACCAGACAATCGAAGTTAACAGAATGTAAGCTTCATTGTTGGTCCCTTATATATCACACGGTAATTGATCATCCTCATGATACAGAAAACGTGGTGATTCATTCTTTCGAGATCATGACTACTGTAGTGATACGCCACTAACATTGACTCGTTCTGGAAATATATTCTCAGCTACTGAAGTTTTGAGTCCGTAGTCAACAAGATAGACGAGAACCAAACAGACGAGAACCAAACAGGGAAAAGAGAACTAGGTTGAATTACGCCTTCATTGGCCCTTCGGTAACCCTCGAGCAATCTCTGCAAATACTTCCCCAGTTAATCTACTTCCAAGTTCACTTCGAGTTCACAACGGTGAGATCGTCCCATCAACCGCAATGTAGCCCTTGGAACGATTAGCTTCCACCGCTCAGGGCTCGTCTTGATTTTCACCCACAAGAAATCACCTTCGGGATCAAAACTGACGACGGTGTCTGTCCCATCTACATGACCTTGGACGAAATGACCTCCCATCCGAGTGGTGGGAGTAACGGAGCACTCCAAATTTACAGAATCTCCGAACTCTACCTCGACGACTGAAGTTCTTCTCAACCTCTCAGAAGAATTCTCAGAGTGAAACCTAATTACAGTCAAGCAGTCCAGTTCACGGCGATTCTGTCACCGACCTGCACTCTCATCTCGACTCCATCAGTCTCCACTTTCTACAGCTCCCTCACCTTCCCCATCTCCTCCACAAGTCCGGTGAAAAGTGCCCGTGCTCCTCCCGCTCCATTTATCGCTCTGATCTGCACTCTTCGACCATATCTCTCCGACAAAACCTTTCTACCAAGAAAACTAATGCGTAGGTTTGAATTCACCGCGCAAATATCAAAATGTGGCGATTGCTGCAGGAGTGGTCTGTCAAGAATCCGGACCCACGGACGCGAACTGGATGGACAGGGAGCGGGAAACACCGTCTAGAGCGCGTCCAGGAATGTTATAGACGCTGCATCTTTTCGAATGAGTTTACTAGACTCATTCGAAAGCCTGGGGAAAAGTCTCCACCGTAAGACCTAAAGCACCTTTCCTTCCATTGACGAAAGGATCGAGGGCAAATGCTGAACCGAAACTTGCACTTCTGTATGACTCGCACGTACTCAAAGAGTACGTGAAATTGTACGCAGGTGACGTCAACTCCCAAACCCTCCTTTCTTTCAGCTACACTGCAGAACTGAGA